>LR778284.1:4067716-4109057 GCA_902810595.1 Coregonus sp. 'balchen'
GCTGTCAACACTCGTAGTTGAGGTCTCTGGAGAGACAACAGAACAACTGTTAGTTAGCTGTCAACACTCGTAGTTGAGGTCTCTGGAGAGACAACAGAACAACTGTTAGTTAGCTGTCAACACTCGTAGTTGAGGTCTCTGGAGAGACAACAGAACAACTGTTAGTTAGCTGTCAACACTCGTAGTTGAGGTCTCTGGAGAGACAACAGAACAACTGTTAGTTAGCTGTCAACACTCGTAGTTGTGGTCTCTGGAGAGACAACAGAACAACTGTTAGTTAGCTGTCAACACTCGTAGTTGAGGTCTCTGGAGAGACAACAGAACAACTGTTAGTTAGCTGTCAACACTCGTAGTTGAGGTCTCTGGAGAGTCAACAGAACAACTGTTAGTTAGCTGTCAACACTCGTAGTTGAGGTCTCTGGAGAGTCAACAGAACAACTGTTAGTTAGCTGTCAACACTCGTAGTTGAGGTCTCTGGAGAGACAACAGAACAACTGTTAGTTAGCTGTCAACACTCGTAGTTGAGGTCTCTGGAGAGACAACAGAACAACTGTTAGTTAGCTGTCAACACTCGTAGTTGTGGTCTCTGAAGAGACAACAGAACAACTGTTAGTTAGCTGCCAACACTCGTAGTTGTGGTCTCTGGAGAGACAACAGAACAACTGTTAATTAGCTGTCAACACTTGTAGTTGAGGTCTCTGGAGAGTCAACAGAACAACTGTTAGTTAGCTGTCAACACTCGTAGTTGAGGTCTCTGGAGAGACAACAGAACAACTCTTAGTTAGCTGTCAACACTCGTAGTTGAGGTCTCTGGAGAGTCAACAGAACAACTGTTAGTTAGCTGTCAACACTCGTAGTTGAGGTCTCTGGAGAGTCAACAGAACAACTGTTAGTTAGCTGTCAACACTCGTAGTTGAGGTCTCTGGAGAGACAACAGAACAACTGTTAGTTAGCTGTCAACACTCGTAGTTGAGGTCTCTGAAGAGACAACAGAACAACCATTAGTTAGCTGCCAACACTCGTAGTTGTGGTCTCCGGAGAGACAACAGAACAACTGTTCTTGTGGCTCAGTTGGTAGAGCATGGCGCTTGCAACGCCAAGATTGTGGGTTTGATTCCCAAGGCCATATGGAAAATGTATGCACACATGACTGTGCTTTGGATAAAAGTGTCTGTTAAATGGCAGATATTAATTGTTAGGTAGAAGTTAACACTCAGTTGTGGTTTGTTTTTATTTTCTAAGAATGAATAAACTCATAAGGAGGCAGAGATGTCGACCACAGGTTCCAGAGTGGTGTGGTGAAAACACAAATCTGGGGCTCGTAGTTTTTCCTGAGCTGGTAACCTAACCAGGTAAAACTCCAGACCTTATGCAGTATGGCGTGATTAGTCTGTTGTAAAAAGGTTTAGTACGGGTTATGATGGGACCAGTTTTTCTAATCAGGCAGTGGTGGAAAAAAAGTACCCATTTGTCATACTTGACTAAAAGTAAAGATACCTTAATAGAAAATGACTCAAGTAAAAGTGAAAGTCAGCCAGTAAAATCCTTCTTGAGTAAAAGTCTAAAAGTATTTGGTTTTAAATATACTTAAGTATCAAAAGTCATTTCAAATTCCTTAAATTAACCAAACCAGGGGGCACCGTTTTCTTGACACTCCAACACTCAGACGTCATTTACGAAGCATGTGTTTAGTGAGTCCGCCAGATCAGAGGCAGTAGGGATGACCAAGATGTTCTCTTGATACAATAGTGTGTGAATTATACCATTTTCCTGTCCTGCTAAGCATTCGAAATATAACGAGTACTTTTGGGTGTCAGGGAAAAATGTATGGAGTAAAAAGTACATATTCTTTAGGAATGTAATGAAGTAAAAGTAAAAGTTGTCAAAACTATAAATAGTAAAGTATTAGTACAGATACCCCCCAAAAAACTACTTAAGGTAGTACTTTCAAGTATTTACTTAGTATTACACCGTAATAGGTCACATGGTTAAAAAAAAACAAAGTCCTGGTCGTGAAGGAGGATAACCGGTGGTCTCCAGGTCACAGTGTTAAAATAAACCAGCAACAAGTCCTGGTTACCTTGAGGTCAAGGCATGGTTTAAAAGGTACAACCGGTTTACCCGACCGTTACACCTTTAACCTGACAGGTACAGGGTTTACCCTGCACCAGGTACAGCTGGTTTACCCTGACCAGGTTAACAGCCTGGTTACCCTACCAGGTCACAGCCTGGTTTACCTGACCAGGTTCACGCCTGGTTTACCCTGACCAGGTCACAGCCTGGTTTACCCTGACCAGGTCACAGCCTGTTTACCCTGACCAGGTTACAGCCTGGTTTACTTACAGGTTACAGCCTGTTACCCTGACCAGGTTACAGCCTGGTTTACCCTGACCAGGTCACAGCTGGTTTACCCTGACCAGGTTACAGCCATGGTTACCCTGACCAGGTTACAGCCTGGTTTACCCTGACCAGGTCACAGCCTGGTTTACCCTGACCAGGTTACAGCCTGGTTTACCCTGACCAGGTCACAGCCTGGTTTACCCTGACCAGGTCACAGCCTGGTTTACCCTGACCAGGTCACAGCCGGTTACCCTGACAGGTCACAGCTGGTTTCACCCTGACCAGGTCACAGCCTGGTTTACCCTGACCAGGTCACAGCCTGGTTTACCCTGACCAGGTTCACAGCCTGGTTTACCCTGACCAGGTCACAGCCTGGTTTACCCTGACCAGGTCACAGCCTGGTTTACCCTGACCAGGTTACAGCCTGGTTTACCCTGACCAGGTCACAGCCTGGTTACCCTGACCAGGTCACAGCCTGGTTTACCTTGACCAGGTCACAGCCTGGTTTACCCTGACCAGGTCACAGCCTGGTTTACCCTGACCAGGTCACAGCCTGGTTTACCCTGACCAGGTCACAGCCTGGTTTACCCTGACCAGGTCACAGCCTGGTTTACCCTGACCAGGTCACAGCCTGGTTTACCCTACCCGGTTACCCTGACCAGGTCACAGCCTGCTTTACCCTGACCAGGTCACAGCCTGGTTTACCCTGACCAGGTCACAGCCCGGTTTACCCTGACCAGGTCACAGCCCGGTTTACCCTGACCAGGTCACAGCCTGGTTTACCCTGACCAGGTTACAGCCTGGTTTACTCTGACCAGGTCACAGCCTGGTTTACCCTGACCAGGTCACAGCCTGGTTTACCCTGACCAGGTCACAGCCTGGTTTACCCTGACCAGGTTACAGCCTGGTTTACCCTGACCAGGTTACAGCCTGGTTTACCCTGACCAGGTTACAGCCTGGTTTACCCTGACCAGGTTACAGCCTGGTTTACCCTGACCAGGACCTTTAAACAGGTCAACATTCACAAGGCCGCGGGGCCAGACGGATTACCAGGACGTGTCCTCAGAGCATACATGGACCAATTGGCAAGTGTCTTCATTGACATTTTCAACCTCTCCCTGACCGAGTCTGTAATACCTACATGTTTCAAGCAGACCACCATAGTCCCTGTGCCCAAGAAAGCAAAGGTAACCTGCCTAAATGACAATCGGCCCGTAGCACTCAAGGTTCACATCAACACCATCATCCCGGAAACCCTAGACCAGGACTGCCCAACCCTGTTCCTGGAGAGCTACCGTCCTGTAGGTTTTTGCTCCAACCCTAATCTAGCACACCTGATTCTAATAATTAGCAGGTTGATAAGATGAATCAGGTTAGTAACACCTGGGGTTGGAGCGAAAACCTACAGGAGGGTGGCTCTCCAGGAACAGGGTTGGGCAACCCTGCCCTAGACCCACTCCAATTCGTATACCGCCCACAGACCATGAGAATGGATCTCTGACTGGTTACCATTTCTACCCCACCACAGACCATGAGAATGGATCTCTGACTGGTTACCATCTCTACAGACCATGAGAATGGATCTCCGACTGGTTACCATCTCTACAGACCATGAGAATGGATCTCCGACTGGTTACCATCTCTACAGACCATGAGAATGGATCTCTGACTGGTTACCATCTCTACAGACCATGAGAATGGATCTCTGACTGGTTACCATCTCTACAGACCATGAGAATGGATCTCTGACTGGTTACCATCTCTACAGACCATGAGAATGGATCTCTGACTGGTTACCATCTCTACAGACCATGAGAATGGATCTCTGACTGGTTTACCATCTCTACAGACCATGAGAATGGATCTCTGACTGGTTACCATCTCTACAGACCATGAGAATGGATCTCTGACTGGTTACCATCTCTTACCCCACCACAGACCATGATAATGGATCTTGTAAAAATCCTAATACATATAGGTTATCATTTCACAGATTTGTGATGTTATTTCCCACATTCCCTAAACAACTAATAATGAGTGAAGACGGCCCGTTTGTACTGTCCGTTTCCCTTTCTCCCTCTCAGAGCTGCTAGTGAGTCACAAACATTCAACAGATGGTTTCCAGTCTTAACCTCCTCCAGTCGGCCAGTCAGCTATGATGCGTCCCAAGTGGCACCCTATTCCTTATATAGTGCACTACTTTTGACCAGAGAATGGCACCCTATTCCTTATATAGTGCACTACTTTTGACCAGAGAATGGCACCCTATTCCTTATATAGTGCACTACTTTTGACCAGAGCCCATAGCAGCTCTGTTCCAAATGTAGATAACAGAGTGTCATTTGGGAAGCAAACCCAGTTGGGTTGACATGCAGATATTTCCTCCTCCTGAAACAACGGGTCAGATGACCAGTTTAATGACCTCTGATTGGCTGATTGATGTAGGAGAACTTCTCACCTTTAAAACAACAGGAAGTCGCGAACCGCCATTATTTCACAGAAGAAGAAAAACAACAACAGGAAGTTATTCAACACTAGAAGAAGAAAGATCTGATTTAGAGATGCATTGTTGACCTACTGTTTTAGAATAGCACATTTTTCTTTTGTCCAAACATTGAACTCAAAGTTATTGAATTTAGTCTTTGTTATTCTACCACACTACAGAAACCGCCTATCTTATTAGTTGTCCTGTTTAATGGTACTGCAGTAAACCTAAGCCACGAGTCTGTCATCAGAAACCAATTGCTGTGTGAACTTCAAACAGCCTGAGACTCTGAGAGGAAACAGATTCATCACTTTAATTAGAGATGTCCTCTTTAAAGATCTTTAAGGCTTTAATGGTTTAATGAACAGCACAGAGATGTGATTAAAAAGACAAACAGAACCAGATGATGTGAGGTGACCGGCCCTAAAGGTTAGAAGGGAGAGTCGGAGGAGGAGAAAGTTGGAAGAGAGAGACGGAGGAGGAGAAGGTTGGCGGAGAGAGACAGAGGAGGATGAGGAGAAGGTTGGAGGAGGAGACGGAGGAGGAGGAGAAGGTTGGAAGAGAGAGACAGAGGGGGAGAAGGTTGGAAGAGCGAGACGGAGGAGGAGAAGTTGGAGGAGAGAGGGGTAGGGAGGAGGAGGAGGAGAGAGAGGAGGGGATGGGGGAGAGAGCGGGGAGGGGGAGGAGAGGCGGAGGTTGAGAGGAGGTGGGTCATGGGGGTTGGAGGAGGAGGGGGGGGCCGGTGGCAGGCGGAGCGGGGAAAGGTGGAGGAGAGAGGGATGGAGGTAGGGAGGGGAGGGGTGGGACGGGGGTGAGGAGGGGTGGAGGTGGGGGGGGAAGGGGGGTGGAGGAGAGGGAGGTGGGGGGGGAGGGGGGTGGGGGGCGGGGGGGGGGGTGGAGGGGAGGGGGAGGAGGGGGGGGGTGGGGTGGAGGGAGAGGGTGGACGAGGAGGCATTGGGGAGAGAAGGGGTGGGGAGGAGGTTGGAGGACGCAGAGAGGGTGGAGGAGGAGGAGTTTGGAGGAGAGAGAGGGTGGGGGGAGGAGGGAGTTGGGGAGAGGGTGGGAGGAGGGTTAAAAGAGGGGTGGAGGAGAGGAGGGGTTGGAGATAGAGAGGGTGGAGGAGGAGGGTTGGAGGAGAGAGGGTGGATGAGGAGGAGGTTGGAGAGAGAGGGTGGAGGAGGAGGAGGAGGAGGAGGAGGAGGAGGAGGAGGAGGAGGAGGAGGAGGAGGAGGAGGAGGAGGAGGAAGACAACCTTGTGGGCTGGTTTGAGTTTGTTTTGAATCTGTTTACAGTAGTGCTGAGCGATTAGTGCTTTTTGAGGTCGGTTCGGTTTCGGTTTGATTATTAAAAAATAATTTAAGGGCTTTATTGGCATGGGAAACGTATGTTAACATTGCCAAAGCAAGTGAAATAGATAATAAACAAAAGTGAAATAAGCAATAAAAAATTAACAGTAAACATTACACTCACAAAAGTTTCATAGAAATAAAGACATTTAAAATGTCATATTATGGCTATGTACAGTGTTGTAACGATGTGCAAATAGTTAAAGTACAAATGGAAAACTAAATCAACATAAATATGGGTTGTATTTACAATGGTGTTTGTTCTTCACTGGTTGCCCTTTTCTTGTGGCAACAGTTCACAAATCTTGCTGCTGTGATGGCACACTGGAGTTTATCAAAATTGGGTTTGTTTTCGAATTCTTTGTGGATTGCTGTAATCTGAGGGAAATATGTGTCTCTAATATGGTCATACATTTGGCAGGAGGTTAGGAAGTGCAGCTCAGTTTCCACCTCATTTTGTGGGCAGTGTGCACATAGCCTGTCTTCTCTTGAGAGCCAGGTCTGCCTACGGCGGCCTTTCTCAATAGCAAGGCTATGTTCACTGAGTCTGTACATAGTCAAAGCTTTCCTTAAATTTGGGTCAGTCACAGTGGTCAGGTATTCTGCCACTGTGTACTCTCTGTTTAGGGCCAAATTCTTTCCAATGTGTCAAGAAATTATATTTTTGTTTCTCATGATTTGTTTGGGTCTAATTTTGTTGCTGTTCTGGGGCTCCGTGGGGTCTGTTTGTGTTTGTGAACAGAGCCCCAGGACCAGCTTGCTTAGGGGACTCTTCTCCAGGTTCATCTCTCTGTAGGTGATGGCTTTGTTATGGAAGGATTGGGAATCACTTCCTTTTAGGTGGTTGTAGAATTTAACGGCTCTTTTTTGGATTTTGATAATTAGCGGGTATCGGCCTAATTCTGCCCTGAATGCATTATTTGGTGTTTTACGTTGTACACGGATGATATTTCTGCAGAATTCTGCATGCAGAGTCTCATTTTGGTGTTTGTCCCATTTTCTGAATTATTGGTTGGTGAGCGGACCCCAGACCTCACGACCATAAAGGGCAATGGGTTCTATAACTGATTCAAGTATTTTTAGCCAGATCCTAATTGGGATGTCAAATCTTATGTTCCTTTTGATGGCGTAAAAGGCCTTCTTGCCTTGTCTCTCAGATAGTTCACAGCTTTGTGGAAGTTACCTGTGGCACTGATGTTTAGGCCTAGGTATGTATAGTTTTTTGTGTGCTCTAGGGCAACGGTGTCTAGATGGAATTTGTATTTCAACTGGACCTTTTTTGGAACACCATTATTTTTTGTCTTACTGAGATTTACTGTCAGGGCCCAGGTCTGACAGAATCTGTGCAGAAGATCTACACTGAGGGAAAAAAGTATTTGATCCCCTGCTGATTTTGTACATTTGCCCACTGACAAAGACATGATCAGTCTATAATTTGAATGGTAGGTTTCAGAAAAAATCCAGAAAAACGCATGTCAAAAATGTTATAAATTGATTTGCATTTTAATGAGGACAATAAGTATTTGACCCCTCTGCAAAACTTGGTGGCAAAACCCTTGTTGGCAATCACAGAGGTCAGACGTTTCTTGTAGTTGGCCACCAGGATTGCACACATCTCAGGAGGGATTTTGTTCCACTCCTCTTTGCAGACCTTCTCCAAGTCACTAATCTCACTGCAACTCCCCTCCATGTCTCCGACCACTACTTTGTATCATTTTCTCTCTCGCTCTCCTCCAACACTACTCACTCTGCCCCTACTCAGATGGTAATGCGCCGTCGCAACCTTCGCTCTCTCTCTCCCGCTACTCTCTCCTCTTCCACCCTATCATCTCTTCCCTCTGCTCAATCCTTCTCCCTCCAAGCTCCTGATTCTGCCTCCTCAACCCTCCTCTCCTCCCTTTCTGCATCCTTTGAGTCTCTATGTCCCCTATCCTCCCGGCCGGCTCGGTCCTCCCCTCCAGCTCCGTGGCTTGATGACTCATTGCAAGCTCACAGAACAGGGCTCCGGGCAGCCGAGCGGAAATGGAGGAAAACTAGACTCCCTGCGGACCTGGCATCTTTTCACTCCCTCCTCTCTACATTTTCTTCATCTGTTTCTGCTGCTAAAGCCACTTTCTACCATTCTAAATTCCAAGCATCTGCCTCTAACCCTAGGAAGCTCTTTGCCACCTTCTCCTCCCTGCTGAATCCTCCTCCCCCTCCCCCCCTCCTCCCTCTCTGTGGATGACTTCGTCAACCATTTTGAAAAGAAGGTTGACGACATCCGATCCTCGTTTGTTAAGTCAAATTACACTGCTGGTCCTGCTCACACTGCCCTACCCTATGCTTTGACTTCTTTCTCCCCTCTCTCTCCAGATAAAATCTTGCGACTTGTGATGGCCGGCCGCCCAACAACCTGCCCGCTTGACCCTATCCCCTCCTCTCTTCTCCAGACCATCTCCGGTGACCTTCTCCCTTACCTCACCTCGCTCATCAACTCATCCTTGACCGCTGGCTATGTCCCTTCTGTCTTCAAGAGAGCGAGAGTTGCACCCCTTTTCAAAAAACCAAGACTCGATCCCTCTGATGTCAACAACTACAGACCAGTATCCCTTCTTTCTTTTCTCTCCAAGACTCTTGAGCATGCCATCTTTAGCCAACTCTCTTGCTATCTCTCTCAGAATGACCTTCTTGATCCAAACCAGTCAGGTTTCAAGACTGGTCATTCAACTGAGACTGCTCTTCTCTGTGTCACGGAGGCTCTCCGCACTGCTAAAACGAACTCTCTCTCCTCTGCTCTTGTCCTTCTAGACCTGTCTGCTGCCTTTGATACTGTGAACCATCAGATCCTCCTCTCCACCCTCTCCGACCTGGGCATCTCCGGCGCGGCTCACTCTTGGATTGCGTCCTACCTGACCGGTCGCTCCTACCAAGTGGCGTGGCGAGAATCTGTCTCCGCACCACGTGCTCTCACCACTGGTGTCCCCCAGGGCTCAGTTCTAGGCCCTCTCCTATTCTCGCTATACACCAAGTCACTTGACTCTGTCAT
Source organism: Coregonus sp. 'balchen' (assembly GCA_902810595.1). Lineage (NCBI taxonomy): Eukaryota > Metazoa > Chordata > Actinopteri > Salmoniformes > Salmonidae > Coregonus > Coregonus sp. 'balchen'. The sequence continues at coordinate 4,076,916 of LR778284.1, forward strand.
ATCCTCACATGGCCTCTCCTATCATTGCTACGCAGACGATACACAACTAATCTTCTCCTTTCCCCCTTCTGATAACCAGGTGGCGAATCGCATCTCTGCATGTCTGGCAGACATATCAGTGTGGATGACGGATCACCACCTCAAGCTGAACCTTGGCAAGACGGAGCTGCTCTTCCTCCCGGGGAAGGACTGCCCGTTCCATGATCTCGCCATCACGGTTGACAACTCTGTTGTGTCCTCCTCCCTGTCGTTCTCCGCTAACATCAAGGCGGTGACCCGATCCTGTAGGTTCATGCTCTACAACATTCGGAGAGTACGACCCTGCCTTACACAGGAAGCGGCACAGGTCCTAATCCAGGCACTTGTCATCTCCCGTCTGGATTACTGCAACTCGCTGTTGGCTGGGCTCCCTGCCTGTGTTTTTAAACCCCTACAACTCATCCAGAATGCCGCAGCCTGTCTGGTGTTCAACCTTCCCAAGTTCTCTAACGTCACCCCGCTCCTCCGCACAGTCCACTGACTTCCAGTTGAAGCTCGCATCTGCTACAAGATCATGGTGCTTGCCTATGGAGCTGTGAGGGGAACGGCACCTCCATACCTTCAGGCTCTGATCAGTCCCTACACCCAAACGAGGGCATTGCGTTCATCCACCTCTGGCCTGCTGGCCCCCCTACCTCTGCGGAAGCACAGTTCCCGCTCAGCCCAGTCAAAACTGTTCGCTGCTCTGGCACCCCAATGGTGGAACAAGCTCCCTCACGACGCCAGGACAGCGGAGTCAGTCACCACTTTCCGGAGACACTTGAAACCCCACCTCTTTAAGGAATACCTGGGATAGGATAAAGTAATCCTTTCACCCCCCCCTTCCCCCCCCCCCCACCCCCCCAAAAAAATAATTATTATTATTATTATAAAAAATAAAATTAAAATTAAAACATTGTAAAGTGGTTATCCCACTGGCTATAAGGTGAATGCACCAATTTGTAAGTCGCTCTGCTAAATGACGTAAATGTAAATGTAATTAAGTTTTCGAGGCTGACGTTTGGCAACTCGAACCATCAGCTCCCTCCACAGATTTTCTATTGGATTGAGGTCTGGAGACTGGCTAGGCCACTCCAGGACCTTAATGTGCTTCTTCTTGAGCCACTCCTTTGTTGCCTTGGCCGTGTGTTTTGGGTTATTGTCATGTTGGAATACCCATCCACGACCCATTTTCAATGCCCTGGCTGAGGGAAGGAGGTTCTCACCCAAGATTTAACGGTACATGGCCCCGTCCATCGTCCCTTTGATGCGGTGAAGTAGTCTGTCCCCCTTTCAAAAAAAACCCCCAAAACAAATTTTCCACCTCCATTTTGACGGTGGGGTGGGGTTCTTGGGGTCTAGGCTGCATTCCTCCTCCCCCAAACAAAAGGGAATTGAGTTATGCCAAAAGGCCATTTTTGGCTCATTACACAAAAACTTTTTACCCCCGTTTTCCTTAATCATTCAATTTCATTGGCAACTCAAAGGGCCCCGTAATGTGCTTTCTTTAGCAGGGGGGCCTTGGGGGGCCTGCAGGGTTTCTCCTTCCCCTTTTTTACCAATTTTTTTCTTGGGGACTATGGTCCCACGCCTTTAGTCATCGACAAATCCTCCCCTGTAGTTCGGGGGTGATTCCCACCCTTCTCTGATCCTTGCAACTCCATCTGACCACAACATTTCTCATCTAAATATTGTATAAGAAAACCCCCTACCTAGTTGTTTATAAAGAAACCCTTCTACCAGTTGTAAAAGAAAAACCCCTCTTTAGGTATATAATGAAACCACTCTACCTAGTTGTATATAATGAAACCACTCTACCTATTTGTATATAATGAAACCACTCTAACTAGTTTGTATATAATGAAACCACTCTAACTAGTTGTATAATAATGAAACCACTCTAACCTAGTTGTATATAATGAAACCACTCTAACTAGTTGTATATAATGAAACCACTCTACCTAGTTGTATATATGAAACCACTCTAACTAGTTGTATATAATGAAACCACTCTAACTAGTTGTATATAATGAAACCACTCTACCTAGTTGTATATAATGAAACCACTCTACCTAGTTGTATATAATGAAACCACTCTAACTAGTTGTATATAATGAAACCACTCTAACTAGTTGTATATAATGAAACCACTCTAACTAGTTGTATATACTAGTTGTATATAATGAAACCACTCTAACTAGTTGTATATAATGAAACCACTCTACCTAGTTGTATATAATGAAACCACTCTAACTAGTTGTATATAATGAAACCACTCTACCTAGTTGTATATAATGAAACCACTCTATCTAGTTGTATATAATGAAACCACTCTGACCGGTCGCTCCTACCAAGTGGCGTGGCGGGAAGCTGTCTCCGCACCACGTGCTCTCACCACTGGTGTCCCCCAGGGATCGGTTCTGGGCCCTCTCCTTTTCTCCCTATACACCAAGTCACTTGGCTCTGTCATATCCTCACATGGTCTCTCCTATCATTGCTACGCTGACGATACACAACTAATCTTCTCCTTTCCCCCTTCTGATAACCAGGTGGCGAATCGCATCTCTGCATGTCTGGCAGACATATCAGTATGGATGACGGATCACCACCTCAAGCTGAACCCTGGCAAGACGGAGCTGCTCTTCCTCCGGGGAAGGACTGCCCGTTCCATGATCTCGCCATCACGGTTGACAACTCCGCTGTGTCCTCCTCCCAGAGTGCGAAGAGCCTAGGCGTGACCCTGGACAACACCCTGTCGTTCTCCGCCAACATCAAGGCGGTGACCCGCTCCTGCAGGTTCATGCTCTACAACATTCGGAGAGTGCGACCCTGCCTTACACAGGAAGCGGCGCAGGTCCTGGTCCAGGCACTTGTCATCTCCCGTCTGGACTACTGCAACTCGCTGTTGGCTGGGCTCCCTGCCTGTGCCATTAAACCCCTACAAACTCATCCAGAATGCCGCAGCCCGTCTGGTGTTCAACCTTCCCAAGTTCTCTCACGTCACCCCCCTCCTCCGCACACTCCACTGGCTTCCAGTTGAAGCTCGCATCCGCTACAAGACCATGGTGCTTGCCTATGGAGCAGTGAGGGGAACGGCACCTCTGTACCTTCAGGCTCTGATCAGTCCCTACACACCCAAACGAGGACATTGCGTTCATCCACCTCTGGCCTGCTGGCTCCCCTTCCTCTGCGGAAGCACAGCTCCCGCTCAGCCCAGTCAAAACTGTTCGCTGCTCTGGCACCCCAATGGTGGAACAAGCTCCCTCACGACGCCAGGACAGCGAGTCACTCACCACCTTCCGGAGACATTTGAAACCCCACCTCTTTAAGGAATACCTGGGATAGGATAAAGTATTCCTTTAACCCCCCCCCCCCCCCCCCCCCCCCCCACCAAATTGTAAAGTGGTTATCCACTGGCTATAGGGTGAACGCACCAATTTGTGAGTCGCTCTGGCTAAGAGCGTCTGCTAAATGACGTTAATGTGCCCTTGAGCAAGGCACTTGTCACGGTTTCGGCCGAGGCTGCTCCTCTTCCTTGTTCGGGCGGACTTCGGCGGTCGTCGTCTCCGGAGTACTAGCTGCCACCGTTCGATGTTTTTTGTTCTTTTGGTTTTGTCTGTGCATAACACCTGTCCCTTATTTGTGTCTTGATTATTCTCCTTATTTAGTTGGTTTGTTTGGGGCAGGTGTTATGCGTGATTGTTATTGTCAGTTTTGCCTCCGAGTAGTTCTCTCTTCGTTTATTTAGTATTTTCGAGAGTTCGCACTGCGTGCGCCTTTTCTTGTTTTTTCCGCACTGTGTGTTGTGCGTAATTGTTCGTGCCGCCCGGTTGGGTTGGCGACTCATTTCCCGTGTTGGGATACATATATATACTAAAGTCCGTTGAAGAACCTCCTTGTCCCTGCGCTTGATTCCTGCACTACATCCACACTCAACACTCTGACAGCACTTAACCCTAATTGCTCCTGTAAGTCGCTCTGGTTAAGAGCGTCTGCTAAATGACTAAAATGTAATGTAAATGATATATAATGAAACCACTCTACCTAGTTGTATATAATGAAACCACTCTACCTAGTTGTATATAATGAAACCACTCTACCTAGTTGTATATAATGAAACCACTCTACCTAGTTGTATATAATGTATAGAAACTTTGTTTCAACTTGGGTGTCTGTATTATGTATCTAAGTCTTGTCTGTCACTGGCACCATATCACTAAGTCACATTCTGAATATGTGTAAATGTGCTTGGTGATTAAAGGTGATTCTGATTCTGAGAGGTGGAGAGAGAGAGAGAGTAGACTTCTGCCTTTGGGTTAAGAGATTATACCCCACCTGAATCCATTGGGTTAAGAGATTATACCCCAGCTGAATCCATTGGGTTAAGAGATTATACCCCAGCTGAATCCATTGGGTTAAGAGATTATACCTGAGCTGAATCCATTGGGTTAAGAGATTATACCCCAGCTGAAGACATTGGGTTAAGAGATTATACCTGAGCTGAATCCATTGGGTTAAGAGATTATACCCCAGCTGAAGCCATTGGGTTAAGAGATTATACCTGAGCTGAATCCATTGGGTTAAGAGATTATACCCCAGCTGAAGCCATTGGGTTAAGAGATTATACCTGAGCTGAATCCATTGGGTTAAGAGATTATCCCCCAGCTGAAGCCATTGGGTTAAGAGATTATACCCCAGCTGAATCCATTGGGTTAAGAGATTATACCCCAGCTGAAGCCTTTGGGTTAAGAGATTATCCCCCAGCTGAAGCCATTGGGTTAAGAGATTATACCTGAGCTGAAGCCATTGGGTTAAGAGATTATCCCCCAGCTGAAGCCTTTGCATTAAGGCATGATATCCCAGCTGAAGCCTTTGCATTAAGGGATGATATCCCGGCCTAAGCCGTTGCATTAAGGGATGATATCCCGGCTGAAGCCTTTGCATTAAGGGATGATATCCCATCTGAAGCCTTTGTATTAAGGGATGATATCCCAGCTGAAGCCTTTGCATTAAGGGATGATATCCCGGCTGAAGCCTTTGTATTAAGGGATGATATCCCAGCTGAAGCCTTTGCATTAAGGGATGATATCCCGGCTGAAGCCTTTGCATTAAGGGATGATATCCCGGCTGAAGCCTTTGCATTAAGGGATGATATCCCAGCTGAAGCCTTTGCATTAAGGGATGATATCCCGGCTGAAGCCTTTGCATTAAGGGATGATATCCCAGCTGAAGCCTTTGCATTAAGGGATGATATCCCGGCTGAAGCCTTTGCATTAAGGGATGATATCCCGGCTGAAGCCTTTGCATTAAGGGATGATATCCCAGCTGAAGAGCCTGTAGCACAACCTGAAGGATTACACATTGTATTGAAGACGAATTATCCATGATGAAAATGATCTGATATTACGTTGCGTCAGGTAGCTTAGTGGTTAAGAGCGTTGTGCCAGTAACCGAAAGGTCGCTGGTTCTAATCCCCGAGCTGACTAGGTGAAAAATCTGTCGATGTGCCCTTGAGCAAGGCACTTAACCCTAATTACTCCTGTAAGTCGCTCTGGATAAGAGCGTCTGCTAAATGACTTAAATGTAAAAAATAAAGATACTGTATTACTTGATTCAGGTTGTCAGTGTGACACTGTGAACTTGTTAGTTCACCTGGTGTGGCTTACTGTAAATAAGGGTGTGGTTTGTATCATAAAGCCAGACTGTTGTCTCTGTCAGTCAGGAGATCCTCTCACCACGTGAAGACTGGCGTGCCCTGAGAGGAGGGTGGGGGACGGGGTGGTGAGTCCTTCATTTCCTCCCCTCTGCTACATAACAAGATCCAATTTCCACATTGCATGGACAAGTAAAGGTCATCAGAAAGAGTGTCATGGTCCTGACGTTGGGGTGACTAACTAATGGATGCCATGACAACACAGTTCTCTCCCCGGTACACTTCCCTTGCTACAGGGGAATGACAACACCCACTATGATCCCTTTATACACAGTACATAACTAGGGACTCTGCTCCAGGGGTCTTAGTGACTCTGCTCCAGGGGTCTTAGTGACTGCTTCAGGGGTCTTAGTGACTGCTTCAGGGGCCAGGGTTACACCTAGGATTTCCAAAGGGACTCCCCCACCCACTCCCCAGTGAACACACCAAGATGACACTATCCCTTCTGACTCTATTATGAGTCCAACCACACATTTAACGTAAATAATAATGGATCCCTCATAAGAATGAATATTGTTGTAAGAAATAGGTCATACTAGTGCCCTGTGCTGCTCTACTTCAGTACCAGCCTGTCGTACCAGTCTTTAAACCAGCCAGGCTAGCCACCTGCTGCTCTACTTCAGTACCAGCCTGTCGTACCAGTCTTTAAACCAGCCAGGCTAGCCAGCTGCTACGTAGGGATGACTAGGAGACACATGGTCCCTAAGAGGATTTAGACCTCCAGACCAGCCAGCCGACCAGCCAGCCGACCAGCCAGCCGACCAGCCAGCCGACCAGCCAGCCGACCAGAAGCCGACCAGCCAGCCGACCAGCCAGCCGACCAGCCAGCCGACCAGAAGCCGACCAGCCAGCCGACCAGAAGCCGACCAGCCAGCCGACCAGCCAGCCGACCAGCCAGCCGACCAGAAGCCGACCAGCCAGCCGACCAGAAGCCGACCAGCCAGCCGACCAGCCAGCCGACCAGAAGCCGACCAGCCAGCCGACCAGAAGCCGACCAGCCAGCCGACCAGCCAGCCGACCAGAAGCCGACCAGCCAGCCGACCAGCCAGCCGACCAGCCAGCCGACCAGCCAGCCGACCAGCCAGCCGACCAGCCAGCCGACCAGCCAGCCGACCAGCCAGCCGGATACACAGTCAGTCAGTCAGAAGACCTGTTATCCTGGCAGCCTGTTCTGTTGTTCTGTCCTGCGTTCCAAATGGCACCCTGTACCCTTTATAGTGCACTACTTTTGACCAGGGCCCTATGATACTTTTTTCCAGACTGGTTTGCTTTGTCCAGTTCTGCTTTGTCCAGTTTTATTTTTAAAGGGACACTTCTGGATGTTGGCAGTTAAGCCGTTTATCTACTTCCCCAGAGTCAGATGAACTAGAGGAAACCATTTTTATGTCTCCGTGTCCAGTATGAAGGAAGTTAAGAGGTAATTATGCTAGCCAATGCTAACTAACGTTAGCACAATGACTTGAAGTCTATGGGTGTCTGCTAGCATGCTAGATAAAGGGCCTCATTGCCCAAAATCCCAAAGAATCCCTTTAGCAGCAGTACCCCATGCTGCAGCAGGTGCATGCTGAGAGGAGGTCTGCTCTTCCTCCGTGCTCCTCTTCCCATGCATCACAAGACCGCCAGTTTTATTTGTCCTCTGTTCTCTGCGTGACAGACACATGAAAGAGGAAGTTCCAACCACTTCCCAATAACATGACCAGAAACATTGTGCTGATTCACAGATGCACACGGCCGCTCTGTTTGGTCGCTCAGTGTTTTCCATCGAGACAATCTTGGCCACAATTTTTATTTTATTTTTTACATCCAGAAAGGCACTAAAAGCTAAACTGAGCAAATACTAATTTCTCATATTAGGTTATGTGAGTGCACATACATTATAAATGTTTAACTTTTGAACTTGTCTGACATGTTTTCACAATGCAGTGATAATCTAGTCTACACACAGTTACTGTAAATTGCATTTTTTATAGTCCGTATACATTTACATTGGATTGGAAACGACATTGGAGATAAATGTACATAGTGCACTTTGCACAATTCAAACATAATCTCATCTTCAGGGGTATTGACGCCAGGACCGAGAAAGTCATGATAGAACCATTAGGAGAAAGTCATGATAAAACCATGATAAAAGAGACGTTGTTTACCATAGTGATAAAACAGGGCTATAACTCTTTGTGACGCTGTTCAGTTACGCTGCAGTGAGAAGATACCGGACCAGCAGAGAAACACAGAGGCTTTCCCTTCCACACCACAGACACATTTGAGCACTAAGGTTGGCAGGACATTTCTCTCCCCCATGAGTTGAAATATTAGAACAGGGTAACACCAGGCAGACAGCACCTTTCACCAAGTTGGCAGTGAGTCTTCCCAGTCTTTCCTTCTCCTCCCAAGGCCCAGGCCAGCTCCTATCTCCCAGCCCAGGCTAGATCCTATCTCCCAGCCCAGGCCAGATCCTATCTCCCAGCCCAGACTAGATCCTATCTCCCAGCCCAGGCCAGATCCTATCTCCCAGCCCAGGCCAGATCATATCTCCCAGCCCAGGCCAGATCCTATCTCCCAGCCCAGGCCAGATCATATCGCCCAGCCCATGCCAGGGGGTGAAGGTTAATCCCTGTGTGTGTGTGTGTGTGTGTGTGTGTGTGTGTGGTTGTGGGTGTGTGTTTTGGGGTGTGGGGGTGTGTGGGGTTGTGTGTGTGGATGGGTGGGTGGGCTTTTGGGGTTGGTGGTGGTGTGGGGGTGGTGGGGGTGGGGGTGGTGGTTGTTGGGGGTGGGTGCGTGGTGGGGGGGGGGGTGGGTGGTGGTGGGGTGTAGTGCCGGCTCGTGGGGTGGTATGCTCAGTTTTGGTGGTCTGGCTTTTTGGGTTTTTTGTGTTGGGTGGAGTTTTTATGCCCAAGGTTTTTTAAAAGAAACAAAAATTCCCAAAATGTGGTTTGGAAAAATTGTTTTTTTTCCCTGGGCCGAGGTAAAAAGAAACAACTAATGTTTTTACACAGCAAAAATGGGTTTTTTATGGGGTTTCAATGAACAAATTTTTCCAAAAGAGGAAAGCCGGTTTTTAACCAGGGGGAATGAGGGGTAATGAAACACACCCCCAATAAAAGGGGATAAAAAAAAAGGGGGCGGGGGGGGGGGAGGAGGGGGGGGAAAATTTGGGGGGAACCCCAAAAGGGGAGGGAAGGGGGGGGGGGAGGGCGGGGGGGGGAGGGAGGGAGGGAGGGGGTTTTTTTGGGGGGGGGGAGTTGGGGGGGCGGGGGGGAGGGAGGGAGGGGGGGGAGGGGGGGGGGAGGGGGGGGGAGGGGGGGGGGGGGGAAGGGAGGGGTAGCGGGGGGGGGTAGGGGGGGGAGGGGGTTGGGGGGAGGGAGGGGGGGGGAGGGAGGGAGGGGGGAGGAGGGAGGGGGGGGGGTTGGGAAGGGAGGGAGGGGGGAGGGAGGGGGGGGGGGTTGGAGGGGGGAGGGGGGGGTAGGGGGGGGGGGGGAGGGAGGGAAGGGGGGGGGGAGGGAGGGAGGGGGGGGGGGGGGGGAGGGAGGGGGGGGGGGGAGGGGGGGGGGAGGGGTTGGGGGGAAAAGGGGAGGGGGGGGGGGGGGGGGGGGGGAGGGGGGGGTTGGGGGAGGGAGGGGGAGGGAGGAGGGGTTGGGGGAAAAAAGGGGAGGGGGGAGGGGGAGGGGTTGGAGGGGGAGGGGGGGGGGGAGGGAGGGAGGGGGGGGAGGGAGGAGGGGGGGGGGGGGGGTAGGAGGGGGGGGGTTTTGGAGGGGGGGAGGGGGGGAGGGAGGGAGGGGGGGGGGGGGGGGAAAGAGGGGGGGGGGGAGGGGAGGGGGGGGGGAGGGGGGGGAGGGGGAGGGGGGGTGGGAGGGGGGGGGGGGGGAGAGGGGAGGGAGGGGGGAGGGGGGGGGGGGGGGGGGGGGAGGGAGGGAGGGGGGAGGGGGGAAAGGGAGGGGGGGAGGGGGGGGGGGGGTTTTTAGGGAGGGGGAGGGGGGGGGTTTGGAGGGGGGGGGAGGGCGGAGGGGGGGTGGAGGGAAAGGGGGGGGGGGGGGGGGGAGGGAGGGGGGGGGGAGGGGGGAGGGGGGGGGGGGGGGGGGGGAGGGTTTGGGGAGGGAGGGGGGGGGGGGAGGGAGGGGGGGGGGAGGGGGGGGGGAGGGGGGAGGGGTGGAGGGGGGGGGGGGGAGGGAGGGAGGGGGGAGGGGGGGGTTGGGAGGAGGAAGGGGGGAAAGGGAAGGGGGGGGGGGGGGAAGGGAGGGGGGAGGGAGGGGGGGGGAGGGGTTGGGGGGGAGGGAGGGGGGGGGGGGGTTTGGAGGGAGGGAGGGAGGGGGGGGGGGGGGGGGAGGAGGGAGGGGGGGATGGGGGGGGGAGGGGGGAGGGGGGAGGGGGGGGGGGGAGGAGGGAGGGGTTTTGGAGGGGGGGGAGGGGTTGGAGGAGGGAGGGGGGGAGGGGGGAGGGGTTTGGGGGGGAGGGAGGGGTTGGAGGAGGGGGGGAGGGAGGGAGGGAGGGACGGAGGAGTTGGGGGGGGAGGGAGGGGGTTGGAGGGAGGGGGAGGGGTTGGAGAGAGGGAGGGAGGGGCTGGCATCGGGGGAGGGCTCAAGAAGGGAAAGGGCCCCACCACTGGGGGTGTGGCAGACATACATTTGGGACCCAGTAACTGTCATGCAGATGACTGCCGGTCTCACAGTAGGGTAGGAGGGAGGGAGGGGTTGGAAGGGGGAGGGGGGGAGGGGGGAGGGGAGGGGGGGGGGGGGGGGGGGGGAGGGGGGGGAGGGGGGAGGGGGAGGGGGGGGGGGAGGGGGGGGGGGGGAGGGGGGGGGGGGGGAGGGGGGGGGGGGGGGGGGGGGGGGGGGGGGGGGGGGGGGGAGGGAGGGGGGGTTTTGGAAGGGAGGGAGGAGGGGGGGGGGGGGGGGGGGAAAAAAAAAAAGGGGGGGGGGAGGGGGGGAGGGGTTGGGGGGAGGGGGGGGGGGAAAGGGAGGGGGGGGGGAGGGAAAAGGGGGGGGGGGGGTTAAGGGGAGGGAGGGCCCCGGGGAAAAGGGGGGGTTGGAGGGAGGGGGGGTTGGGGGAGGGGGGGGTTGGGACCCGTAATGTCATGAGATGGCTCCCGGGTTACGTGGGTAGGAGGGGGGGGGTTGGGGGGGGGGGAGGGGGGGGGGGGGGAGGGGAGGCAGGGGGGGGGGTTGGGGGGAGGGAGGGGGGGGGGAGGGAGGGGTGGAGGGAGGGAGGGGGGGGTTTGGAGGGGGGAAAAAGGGGGAGGGAGGGGGGGGGGCGGAGGGGGGGAGGGGGGGGGGGGGAGGGAGGGAGGGGGGAGGGAGGGGCGGAGGGAGGGAGGGGGGGTTGGAGGGAGGGAGGGAGGGAGGGGGGAGGGTGGGGGAGGGGGGAGGGAGGGGGGGAGGGGGGGGAGCCAGAAGTATGCGACGGGCCGGCTCACATAATTGCCCTTTAAATTAACATGAAAAAATTTCAGCATCCATGCCTCTTCATGGCAAAAGCTGAGAGACCTTTGGAACTATCATGTTATAAATTTAAAGAAACCCTTTTTAATATCCCCATAAAAATAGGGGTTTTATTTTTTAGGCATGCTTAAGAAACTTATGATGAGAAAAAAAAATGTTTTTTAGAAGAACAGAAATGCAATTGTGAGGCAGCTACTGCAGCGACAATCGGAGAGGTACTTTGCCAAGGCGGAGCTATTTAGCAGACAAATTGCTTATGGGGCCCCCCGGTGGACAACGGTCAAGGACTGCATAAGGCTTGAGGGTCACTACAGACCCGGGTTCGATCCCAGGAGTTCCAGCAGGCCGGACCGGGGGACCCCTGAGGCGGCGACAATTGGCCCCGCGTGGTCCCGGGTTTTGAGGAGGGTTTGGCCGGCCCCGGGGTTTTTTGTCATATGCGCTTTAGGGCCCTTGTGGCGGGGGGGGCCCCCAAGCTGACTCGGGCCCCCAGGGAGGCGTTTCCTCGACAAATTGTGCGGGTTTCCCCGGTAAGGAGAAGGTGTAAAAAAGCAGTGCGGCTCGGCAGGGTCGTGTTTCAGGGGGAACGAACGGCTTCGACCGCGCCTGATCCTAGGGAGTTGCAGAATTTTGACAAGATGAACGACCCAACGTTGAGAAATTGGGGGTTTTAAAAAATACACCCCCCCCCCAAAAAAAAAAAACAGATATGCTAAAGAATCCAAAGCTATTAATTTATACTAGGGATTTATAGTAAAAGAATTAATTGAACTTTGCTGAAAAAATAAAAGGATATTTCCCCACGAGTGCGACAAAATGGCTATTCTGGTTGTTTAAAAAAGTATTTTGAAAAAAGGGGCCTTATGCTCTTAATAAGTGATAAATTTCTATCCCATCAGATTTTCAATTTAATTTGTCTTTGTAAAATAGTGTGAAAATTAGTTTAGATTTAAAATTGGGCCAATTATAAATGGCAGGGAACATGGGGGGGGGGGGGGGGGGGGGGGGGGGGGGGGGGGGGGGGGTGGGCTTCCCAAGGTTCCTTTTTCAATAGTGGGGCGACTCCCGGTTTTTCAGGGAGCAATGTGTTAATATTTATAAAACTTATTTCACTCCAACATCAACCACGTTGGGGGGAGGGTAGCCTCCGCTGGGGGAAGGTGATATTCTGCCCAAATTTTTACGCCACGTTTTCTCCAAATGTTCCCGCGAAAATACCCCAGAGGTTAATTGGGGGAAAACGAAAGTGAAAAAACACCCTGACATTCCAATGAACCCAAAGCTCGCCTAGCCATTTCCGTTTCCCAAAAAGGGGGGGTTTTTAATTTTTGAACGTTTTAGGCGTAGCATTAAAAAATAACCGTCCCTGCGTATGCATAATAATACTGACCAATAACAACTTTGTGATTTATTGACTCCCTAGGATTGATTTAAACAGGTAGGCGGGGGGGAAAAGGAAATATAGTTTAAAATTAAATGATAGACTCGTCTATAAAAAAAGGGCCGTTGAAAGGAAACCATCGGCTGACGTGGACAGAAAACCCTTTAGGGCTTAAAAAGGGGGCGGCAGAACCCCAAAAATTTGAAAAGAAACTGTAAGTTTTAAAAAAAGGGTGCAGTTTTAATTTGGAAAAATTTAAAGGGGGAAAATCAGGACTGTGTTTCTTTTTTTATGTGGTAGTTAAGATGATTTTTCACGATTGACCAGAGAGTCGCTACCGAAAAAGGGGAAAAGGCGAAGCAAAAGGAGTTACTCCCCAAAATTTTTCCACGAAAAAAAAAAACCCGAAGGGAGGGGGAAAAATGTATGGAGGCCAAGAAAAGAATGTTGGAAAAACATTTTAACTTCTGATGAGGCTTATTTTATCGTTTTCGGTAACAAAAAAAATGACTATGGGGAGCTTTTCACAAATGTATTTTATTTACCTTTATTAACTAGTTTAGAACAAATTTTAAATTTTCAACACACAAATAGGCCCCCCAAACCCTAGAAAGGGCCAATGTGCGCCCCCAAGGGTAAAAATGGGGATTTACCAGGATGAACCGGGTTTCTTTTAGGGGGAAAACTTTAAAACGTGGGTGAAGGAAGACCCCAGGGAGAAAAATGCCCCCCGGGTTGAATGGCCCAAGATTGTTCCCCCATTTTGAGTCATTTTATTTCGTGTTAGGTGCGTCAGACCATTTTCAAGTCAATAGATACTTTGATAGGGTGGTTTTCAAGGAGTAATTCTGATAGGGTTCCCCTAATTTGGGCTTTTTCCAATAACATCAATTTTTTACATCTGATTTTTTCAGAGCGGAATGATTGGTTAAAAAAAAATTAGTGAAAAAAAACAGAAAAATTTTGGCTGCCTGTGTAAAGCAGCTGAAAAATCCCAGTTCTGAAAAAGGGGGAGGGGGGGGTTGAATTAGAAGGAGGAATAAAAAAAAGAGTGAAGGTTAGGAGGGGTTGACCGTTCCCCATCTGAGACTTTTGAGATTACAGGCCCTGATCACAGAGCTGCGCTGTGGCAAACCCTTTCCCCAGGGAAAAAGGGGGAGTAAACCGGGAGGGGAAAGGCTGGCATAATCTCTGTTATGATCTCCTAGTCTCTTCCTTTTTCTCTTCTCTCTCCCCTTTTCTCTCTCTCTTCTCTCTTCTTCCTCTCTCTCTCTTCCCCTCTCCAGCGCACCCTGCCCCTTGGGGTTTTTCATCTCTGCAGAGGGCAGGGGGGTCAAGGTTTTAGACAGACCGAGGCATACGACCCAAGTGGAGGATCGTGAATCGTGAAAATGGGTCAAAGGCCTTATGATACTTGATCGCAGGTGCGGGGCTAGCTAGCTGCTTTGCTCAGGGAGAAGCAGTTAATATAATTATTATATAATAAATGCCATTTAGCAGACGCATTTATCCAAAGCGATTGAAACACTTTTCCCGGCGTTGCAAGAGGGCAGCTTACCAACTGAGCTACAGAGGACCACCGTTAGCATGGCATAGCCTAGCATGAGAGACTCCTCAGTGAGAGTTAGTTAGCGTAGTCTAGCGTAGCATGAGAATCTTCTCAGTGAGCGTTAGTTAGCATAGCGTAGCATGAGATCTTCTCAGGGAGCGTTAGTTAGCCTAGCGTAGATGAGACCCGGTGAGCGTTTGTTAACTGGTAGCAGAGAGTCCCAGGGGGTTAGTTAACCTAGGAGCTGAGAGTCTCGGGGAGCGTGTAACCCAGCGTGCATGAGAGTCCTCAGTGAGCGTTAGTTAGCCTAGCGTAGCATAAGAGTCCTCAGGGAGCGTTAGTTAGCCTAGCGTAGCATAAGAGTCCTCAGTGAGCGTTAGTTAGCCTAGCGTAGCATAAGAGTCCGTGGCGTATTAACCTAGCGTAGATAAGAGTCCTCAGGGGTTGTTAACCTAGCGTAGCATAAAATCTCAGTGAGCGTTAGTTTGCCCCAGGTACATAAAAGTCCTATTTTAGCGTTTTTAGCCAGCGTTTGGGATAAGAGTCCTCAGTGACGTTAGTTTTTGCCTAGGGAGCAAAGGTTTTCCCGTGGGGTTAGTTAGCCCACGTACAAAGGTCCTCAGTGACGTTTTGTTAGGCCCAGCGTACATAAGAGTCCCGTGAGCGGTTTGTTAGCCTAGCGTACAAGGAGCTTTTCCAACCTTTCCCCCCCCAGCTACCTAACGCCACTGAGCTTTCAGCCCAGAGCTAGAACAGACAAACAAATATAATTGGATCGTGGTGCTGGCAACACCGCGGAGAACTAACCACAGAGCAGCAACACTGAGGGAGGGAGGGAAGGGTTGGGTTTAAATCAATAACCCCCAAAACAGCAACACTGGGGGGGGGGAGGGGGGAAGGGTGGGTTTTTTACTCAACTAACCACAGAGCAGCAACACTGAGGGAGGGAGGGAAGGATGGCTTTCACTCAACTAACCACAGAGCAGCAACACTGAGGGAGGGAGGGAAGGATGGCTTTTACTCCCAAATCCCCCAAAACCGCAAAACTGGGGGGGGAGGGAAAGGGAGGGGTTTTTAAATCAAATAACCACAGAGCAGCAAAACTGAGGGAGGGATGGAGGTTTTTACTCAACAACCCGGCAGCCAAAAACTGAGGGAGGGAGGGGAGGGGGGGGGGTTTTTACTCAACTAAAACCCCAGAGCAGCCCAAATTTGGGGGGGGGGGAAAAGAAGGATGCCCTTTTAATCAACTAACCCCAGGCACCAACCAAAAGGGGGGGGAGGTGGGTGGCTTTCATCAACTAAAACCCGAGCAAACAACAAAAGAGGGGAGGGAAAGGTGGAGGGGTTCAAATAAAATTACTTCCCCCACATAATTTTAATTTTTTTTGCCGACCGGGGAAAGTGGGGGGTGGGGGGGGTTTTTTAAAAAAAGGGTAAAAATAAAAATTTTGGGGAAAGTGGTGGGGGTGGTGGGGGTTTTTTACCTGATCAAAAAAAAAGGTTGGAACCGTTTGGGGGGTGGACGGTTTAGAACAAAGGGTCAAAAAAATAAAGGATGGGTTGGGGGAAACCCGGGGGCGGGGGGGGGTTTTTTAAAAGGTCCCCAATCAGGATTTTGGGAAAACCCTGGGGCGGTGGGGGTTTTTTAAAAGGACACAATAAAGGATGTTTGGGGAAAACCCTGGTGGGTGGAGGTTTTTATAAAAAAAAGGGTCACAAAAAGGATGTTGGGAAAACCCTTGGGGGGGTTTGGGGGTTTTTAATTTCAGGTCAAAATAAAGGATGTTTTGGGGCCCCTTTTTTTCGGTGGGGGGGTTTTTTACATTATCAAAAAAAGGAGTTGGGGAACCCTTTGGGGGTGGAGGTTTTTAAACAGGGTCAAAAATAAAAAGGTTTTGGGAAACCCTGGTGCGGTGGGGGTTTTTAACAGGATTACAATAAAGGATTTGGGGAACGTGGTGCGGGGGGGGTTTTTTAACAGGAAAGACAATAAAAAATGTTTTTAATCGGGTTTTGGGGCGGTGGGGGGGTTTTTTAAAAAGGGTGACAAAAAGGATTTTTGGGGAAAAACCCTGCTTGGGGGGGGGTTTTAAGGACCCAATAAAGGAAAGTTGGGGAAAACCTTTGGGGCGGTTGGGGGGGTTTTTTACAGGGTCACAAAAAGGGGGTTTGGGGAAACCCGGGGGGCGGTGGGGGTTTTTTAACAGGGGTCACAATAAAGGGGTGTTGGGAAACCCTGGTTTCCCCCGGGGGTTTTTTTAAAAGGGTCACAAAAAGGATGTTTGGGGCCGTTGGGGGCGGGGGGGTTTTTTTAACGGGTCCATAAAGGGGTTGGGGAAACCCTGGTTTTCGGTGGGGGTTTATTACAGGTCACAAAAAGGGTTTTTGGGAACCGTGGGGCGGGGGGGTTTTAACAGGATCACAATTTAAAAGGTGTTGGGGAAACCCTGGGGCGGTGGGGGGTTGATAACAGGGATCACAATATAAGGTATTGGTTTGGGGAACCGTGGGTGGTGGGGTGGGTTATAACAGGATCACAAAAAGGATGTTTGGAACCGTGGTGCGGTGGGGGGTTTATTACAGGATAACAATAAAGGATGTTGGGAACCGTGGTGCGGTGGGGGTTTATAACAGGATGACAATAAAGGATGTTGGGAACCGTGGTGAAGAAAGAGGAGAACAGAGGAGGAAAGGTGGAGAGGAGGTGCACTGAAGCAGAGCAGAGCCTCAGGGCGTGCCTGGTAAAACCTCCACTGTGCGCATTACCCCAGAATACCTCGATTTGGCGCACACGCTTTCCAAAACGCAGGCGACCAAATTACCACCTCATCGGACGGGGGATTGCGCGATAAACCTCTGGGTAGACGCTGTGCCTCCCAGGAGTCATGTGTATTCCCTGTCGCAGGCTGAAACTGAGGCGATGGAGACCAACGCCAGGGGTTCATACGTTCCTCCATTTCGCCCACCTCATCAACTTTCTTTTTTGTGAGGAAGAAAGACGGAGGTCTGCGCACCTGCATTAATTACAGAGCACTGAACAAGGGGACAATACGTTGTAGTTATCCTCTACCCCTCATCCCATCTGTGATCGAGTCAATGCATGGGGGTGCGCTTCTTCGCAAAATTAGATCTCCGGAGTGCGTACAACCTGGTGCGTATCCGAGAGGGGGATGAGTGGAAAACAGCATTCAGCACAACCACGGGGAATTACGAATACCTGGTGATCCAGTCCTTTGTGAACGAGGTGTTTCGAGACATGCTTGGTCGCGGTGTAGTGGTCTACATCGATGACATTCTGGTGTATTCCGCTACGCGCGTCGAGCATGTGTCCCTGGTTCGCAAAGTGCTGGCCCGACTGTTGGAACATGACCTTTATGCCAAGGCAGAAAAGTGTCTGTTTTTTCCAACAGTCCGTCTCCTTCCTCGGATACCGCATTACCACCTCAGGTGTGGAGATGGAGGGAGATCGCATTTCAGCCGTGCTGAAATTGGCAGACTCCAACCATGGTAAAGGAGGTGCAGCGCTTTATTGGCTTTGCCAACTACTATCGGAGGTTTATCGGGGGCTTTGGCAAGGTCGCAGCTCCCATTACATCTCTGTTGAAGGGTGGGCCGTCCCGGCTCCGCTGGTCTGCTGAGGCTGACAGGGCCTTCAGTAACCTGAGGGTTCTGTTCACCTCAGCCCCGGTACTGGCCCATCCCGATTCATCACTACCATTCGTAGTGGAGGTGGATGCGTCCGAAGTAGGGATAGGCGCTGTCTTATCTCAACTCTCGGGCACGCCACCCAAGCTCCGCCCCTGTGCCTTCTTCTCCAAGAAGCTCAGCCCGGCGGAGCAGAACTACGACTTTGGTGACCGGGAGCTGTTGGCGGTTTTCCGAGCCCTGACCGTGTGGAGGCACTGGCTCGAGGGGATGAAACACCCTTTCCTCGTCTGGACGGATCACCGTAACCTGGAGTACATCCAGGCAGCGAGGAGGCTGAACCCTCGCAAGGCCAGGTGGGCCCCATTCTTCACCCGGTTTGATTTTACACTATCATACATCCCGGGTCCGAAGAACGTGAAGGCAGACGCACTGTCACGGCTGTACGACACAGAGGAGAGGCCCAGAGACAACACCCCCATACTCCCGGGCCTCCTGCATTGTGGCGCCGGTAGTATGGGCGGTGGACGCGGACATAGAACGGGCGTTACGCACAGAGCCATCTCCACCTCAGTGTCCAGCTGGGCTGCAGTACGTGCCTTCTCTTGTCTGTGACCGTCTGATCTATAAAACAAGCATCCTTTGGGCGTGCTTTTTAATGTTTGGAAACTTTGTTTCATTCAGTGAGCCATAGAACTGGTCTATTGTTTCTGTTTTGTACTTCTCCTTCAAAGCACTGTCACATTGGATGTCGATGAGCTCCAATTGTGTGTCTGGTGGTGCTTTCTCACTGTCTAAAGACAGGGGGCATGATACAAGCTCCGGTCTCAGTCTTAGTGAAGTCTGAGAAGCGGCGGGAAAACTCAGCATGCAAGTCGATCAAAGTGCTACTTGTATGTCTCAGTGCGGCTCTGAGATGTGGGTGCGTTCAGTGCGGCCAGTGTCGGAAAATGAGCGAGAGACCGGCTGCTCATTTGTCTGGAGAACAACATAAGTTTGGCCTTGAATGCTTTCACGTTGGAATACAGTTCATGCACAAAAACACAATTTCCCTGCAGTTTCACATTTAGATCGTTCAGATGCCCCAATATGTCCACACCGAAAGCAAAGTCGCCCAGCCAGTCTGTGTCTTTCAACTCGGAGAAGTCGTCAGCTTTACCAACCGTATCAAGGAACATACCGATCTCCCCTCTCAGTTCCCACACGGCGAAATACTTTCCCCAGGCTTAGCCAGCGCACATTTGAATGGTACAGGAAGTCCTGGTGCTCTGCCTCTGTGTCATTGAGCAGCTGAATGAACTGACGATGGTTAAGCCCCCTTGCCCGTATAAAGTCGACAAGTTTTACAACCACTTTGACAACATTTTCCAGCTTTAACACACTTTTACACAGGGCTTCCTGATGAATAATACAGTGAAGAAATATCAATTCCTCCGAGTTAGGGCTTTCTTCTTTTACTTTGTCTTGTAATCTTTTTAGTAGCCTAATGTTTTTACCGGTTTGATTTGGTGATCCATCTGTTGTGACGTTTGTCAGTTTGTGCCACGGTAGATTCCATTTTTTCCAAGCAGGAAGACACCCTGTCATATAAGTCAGAACCACGGGTTGTTCCCATCATTGATTCCATCGCAAGAAGTTCCTCTGCTATTTCAAAGTTCTCCAAATCAAAAGTTGAGCGGTGTCTCTGATGTCAGTACTCTCATCCAGTGCTATAGAAAAAAGATCGAAGCCATCTGCTTTTTTCTTCAACTCGGAGATTAGCTCCTCACCTGTCACTTCCACGCTCCCGGTGATGGTTCTGCAATCACTTAGATTGCACACGGGTGGACTTTATTTAACTAATTATGTGACTTCTGAAGGTAATTGGTTGCACCAGATCTCATTTAGGGGCTTCATAGCAAAGGGGATGAATACACATGCACGCACCACTTTTCCGTTATTAATTTTTTTGAATTTTTTTGAATTTCACTTAATCAATTTGGACTATTTTGTGTATGTCCATTACATGAAATCCAAATAAAAATCCATTTAAATTACAGGTTGTAATGTAACAAAATTGGAAAAAGCGCCAAGGGGGGATGAATACTTTTGCAAGGCACTGTAGGCCCAGCTAGCACATAACGTTCTGAGAACCATATGTTTCTTAGAGCTTGGTGAGAGCGTGGTTGTCCTGTGGTTATTTGGCATACAACCTTCCCACAACGTTCTGGGGAATGGAGCAGGATAGTCGCTTGGCTTTGGAACATTCTCAGCACTTTTAAGGAACTGGACACAAAAAAACGTTATTTTCTTGGTATTTCATTACTTAACTAAAAGTTCAAACATGGTTACATTTAATTGTAATTTTGGTAATGTTCTATGAATGTTATCCAACTGGTTTGACATTGGGAATGTTCTCAAATAGTTCCAGAACGTTAAGAAACAACGTTCCTGTGGGAATTTCAATATTTCAGCATAATGTATACCATCCGACTGTGTTAAGGTATAGGAAGATGATAATGTTACTAATTACTCAATGACAACAAGTTGGCTAACTAGTCAACATGCAAAATAGCCTTTAGCCAGGCCGTTACTTGCTAGTGTGTAGCTAAGTTTGTAGTTAACGGTGTCTCAGAGGCTAGCTATCTGTTCCCAGTTATTTCAGAATGGAAAGGGGGGGGAGGAATAGTTAGCTAACTAACGTTAATTCTATAGATACATCACGTCTGCACACAAGTGTTGCTAAAAGAACACAAATACACGTTCCCCAGAGACCTTTACGTTGTCAGAAGAGCCACCATCCATTGTTTAACTTGCTAACTAGTTATGTTTTTTAACAAATCGTGTATGAAAATGTATGCACTCACTAACTGTAAGTGGCTCTGGATAAGAGCGTCTGCTAAAATGACTAAAATGTAAAATGTAAATAAAATTTCCTACAGGTTTCCTCGTGGTTCTATTTAAAGTCATGTTTTCAAATTGTTTCCGAGGACGTTAAGAAAACGTTCCATAAAAAAACACAAGAAAACTTTAGTAACATTCAGAGAACGTTCTAAGAATGTTATTGAAAAACATACACATTCTGTTCTCAGCATCAACAAAACTCTCTATATCCCCTTTCTTATTAAGTGTGTTCAGGTGTGTTGGCCACGCCCACTAATTGGCCAGACATGAGGTTAATAGGTGCTTGTTTCCTTTGAAATGGGGTCTGTTTGAATAGACTTAAAACGAACAGTTTTGTATCCATAAAAAAACATAGCATTCAGTGAAAGTTTTAAGGAAGTTAGAACAAGAAACCTCCAAATAACCTGTAATTTCCGTTCTCAGGGCGTTAATAAAACCTCCTGGGAAAACGTTCAAGGAACCAGAGTAAACCGTTCTCAGAACCTCCACGCAACCTAAAAAAATGTATGTTCCCAGAACAAGCTAAATGTTCACTTCCGTTCTCCTGAGTGGCGCAGTGGTCTAAGGCACTGCATCGCAGTGCTAACTGTGCCACTAGAGATCCTGGTTCGAATCCAGGCTCTGTCGCAGCCGGCCGTGACCGGGAGACTCATGGGCGGTGCACAATTGGCCCAGCGTCGTCCAGGGTAGGGGAGGGAATGGCCGGCAGGGATGTAGCTCAGTTGATAGAGCATGGCATTTGCAATGCCAGGGTTGTGGGTTCGATTCCCACGGGGGGCCAGTATAAAAAAAAATGTATTCACTAACTGTAAGTCGCTCTGGATAAGAGCGTCTGCTAAAATGTAAATGTTCTCAGAACGTTTAAAAAACGTTCAGTTTTACCTGTCAGGAAACTTATAGCTTCGTTCCCAGAACTCACAGGAAACCAAAAACGTAAGTTCCCACAACTTCCAAGGAACCAAATGTGCTAGCTGGGGGGTGTCATTTGGGAAGCAAAACATTGATGTGCAACACAATAACCTCAATAGCACAACTAACTGCCCTCTCTGTGCATTTTGAAATCCCAACCAACGTGTTGCTAAACTAAGTCAGAAGTGATTTTGAAACATGTTGAGGTGAAAACTGTCGGTTATTGATGATTGTGGTCAGGTAGTTCCGCAAAACCTGCCTGCAGTTTACGGGACGTAGCAGGATTATTGACTAATAAACAATGCTAGGACATAGAGGTTTTACACACTTACATGAAGGCTATTTTTACTACGGTTAATGCCATTATTAATCTTATCAAGGTCATGGTTTCAGCTTGATGCAATAAACCAACCAAAGCAATCATTCAATAAACAATCAATCAATAAACCAGTTACTGAGTAAATAAATCAATCAATTAATCAACCGACCGATCGATCAGTCAATCAACTAACCAGACAATATCACCCGACAAAACGTGTTTGATTACCGTAGCGTCATTTGACGTAGTAGCATTATATAACTCCTAACTGTACCTTGCACCATGCAGTACAACAGAACAACCGGTCAGTCACTTCTTAATGACATGGCTGCCTCCCAAACAGGGATTTCCTTTTTCCCAGCGTTCAGCCAAACCGCTCAGCCTAACAATCAACCCCATACACACAGCACACACCGTCACCGGACCCTTACGTCACTGAGTTGTAGCCTGCTGTATTTGTAGCCTGCTTTATTGTACAGCCACCTTAAATCCCCATCAAAATATCTCAGAGACTATAAGGCTCTTAACCCTGCACCCTGTTCACTGTGCCCGCCTTAGCTTGTCCATGGTGCCCCCTGCCAGCCAGGCCAAGTGTCTGAAGGCTTGTCCATGGTGCCCCCTGCCAGCCAGGCCAAGTCTCTGGAGCCTTGTCCATGGTGCCCCCTGGCAGCCAGGCCAAGTGTCTGGAGGCTTGTCCATGGTGCCCCCTGCCAGCCAGGCCAAGTCTCTGGAGGCGTGTAGGCTTCTGATGTCAGCGGTTGGGGAGAGGGAGAGGGCAAAGTTTGGACGGTGCAGTCGGTTCTTCCACACCGATCTCGACAAACAATTTCTGTATGGACCTCACTTTGTGCACGGGGGCATTGTCATTCTGAAACAGGAAAGGGCCTTCCCCAAACGGTTGCCACAAAGTTGGAAGCACAGAATCGTCTAGAATGTCATTGTATGCTGTAGTGTTGAATTCCCTTCACTGGAACTAAGGGGCCTAGCCCGAACCATGAAAAACAGCCCCAGACCATTATTCCTCCTCCACCAAACCTTACAGTTGGCACTATGCATTAGGGCAGGTCGCGTTCTCCTGGTATCTGCCAAACCCAGATTCATTAGTCGGACTGCCAGATCGTGAAGCGTGATTCATCACTCCAGAGAACGCTTTTCCACTGCTCCAGAGTCCAATGGCTGCGAGCTTTACACCACTCCAGCCGGCGCTTGGCATTGTACATGGTGATCTTAGGCTTGTGTGCGGCTGCTCGGCCATGGAAACCCATTTCATGAAGCTCCCGACGAACAGTTGCTTCCAGAGGCAGTTTCTGGTAAAGCTGCCACCCATTCCAGTCTCCTGTTAGGAACGCTAAGGAACGGTAACATTCTGGTTAAGCTGCCACCCATTCCAGTCTCCTGTTAGGAACGCTAAGGAACGGTAACATTCTGGTAAAGCCGCCACCCATTCCAGTCTCCTGTTAGGAACGCTGAGGAACGGTAACATTCTGGTAAAGCTGCCACCCATTCCAGTCTCCTGTTAGGAACGCTGAGGAACGGTAACATTCTGGTAAAGCTGCCACCCATTCCAGTCTCCTGTTAGGAACGCTAAGGAACGGTAACATTCTGGTAAAGCTGCCACCCATTCCAGTCTCCTGTTAGGAACGCTAAGGAACGGTAACATTCTGGTAAAGCTGCCACCCCATTCCAGTCTCCTGTTAGGAACGGTAACATTCTGGTAAAGCTGCCACCCATTCCAGTCTCCTGTTAGGAACGCTAAGGAACGGTAACATTCTGGTAAAGCTGCCACCCGTTCCAGTCTCCTGTTAGGAACGCTAAGGAACGGTAACATTCTGGTAAAGCTGCCACCCATTCCAGTCTCCTGTTAGGAACGCTGAGGAACGGTAACATTCTGGTAAAGCTGCCACCCATTCCAGTCTCCTGTTAGGAACGCTGAGGAACGGTAACATTCTGGTAAAGCTGCCACCCATTCCAGTCTCCTGTTAGGAACGCCAAGGAACGGTAACATTCTGGTAAAGCTGCCACCCATTCCAGTCTCCTGTTAGGAACGCCAAGGAACGGTAACATTCTGGTAAAGCTGCCACCAATTCCAGTCTCCTGTTAGGAACGCTAAGGAACGGTAACATTCTGGTAAAGCTGCCACCCATTCCAGTCTCCTGTTAGGAACGCTGAGGAACGGTAAAATTCTGGTAAAGCTGCCACCCATTCCAGTCTCCTGTTAGGAACGCTGAGGAACGGTAACATTCTGGTAAAGCTGCCACCCATTCCAGTCTCCTGTTAGGAACGCTAAGGAACGGTAACATTCTGGTAAAGCTGCCACCCATTCCAGTCTCCTGTTAGGAACGCTACGGAACGGTAACATTCTGGTAAAGCTGCCACCCATTCCAGTCTCCTGTTAGGAACGCCAAGGAACGGTAACATTCTGGTAAAGCTGCCACCCATTCCAGTCTCCTGTTAGGAACGCCAAGGAACGGTAACATTCTGGTAAAGCTGCCACCCATTCCAGTCTCCTGTTAGGAACGCTAAGGAACGGTAACATTCTGGTAAAGCTGCCACCCATTCCAGTCTCCTGTTAGGAACGCTAAGGAACGGTAACATTCTGGTAAAGCTGCCAGCCATTCCAGTCTCCTGTTAGGAACGCTAAGGAACGGTAACATTCTGGTAAAGCTGCCACCCATTCCAGTCTCCTGTTAGGAACGCTACGGAACGGTAACATTCTGGTAAAGCTGCCACCCATTCCAGTCTCCTGTTAGGAACGCTAAGGAACGGTAACATTCTGGTAAAGCTGCCACCCATTCCAGTCTCCTGTTAGGAACGCTGAGGAACGGTAACATTCTGGTAAAGCTGCCACCCATTCCAGTCTCCTGTTAGGAACGCTAAGGAACGGTAACATTCTGGTAAAGCTGCCACCCATTCCAGTCTCCTGTTAGGAACGCTACGGAACGGTAACATTCTGGTAAAGCTGCCACCCATTCCAGTCTCCTGTTAGGAACGCTACGGAACGGTAACATTCTGGTAAAGCTGCCACCCATTCCAGTCTCCTGTTAGGAACGCTAAGGAACGGTAACATTCTGGTAAAGCTGCCACCCATTCCAGTCTCCTGTTAGGAACGCTAAGGAACGGTAACATTCTGGTAAAGCTGCCACCCATTCCAGTCTCCTGTTAGGAACGCTAAGGAACGGTAACATTCTGGTAAAGCTGCCACCCATTCCAGTCTCCTGTTAGGAACGCTGAGGAACGGTAACATTCTGGTAAAGCTGCCACCCATTCCAGTCTCCTGTTAGGAACGCTAAGGAACGGTAACATTCTGGTAAAGCTGCCACCCATTCCAGTCTCCTGATAGGAACACTGAGGAACGGTAACATTCTGGTAAAGCCGCCACCCATTCCAGTCTCCTGTTAGGAACGCTGAGGAACGGTAACATTCTGGTAAAGCTGCCACCCATTCCAGTCTCCTGTTAGGAACGCTAAGGAACGGTAACATTCTGGTAAAGCTGCCACCCATTCCAGTCTCCTGTTAGGAACGCTGAGGAACGGTAACATTCTGGTAAAGCTGCCACCCATTCCAGTCTCCTATTAGGAACGCTACTGAACGGTAACATTCTGGTAAAGCTGCCACCCATTCCAGTCTCCTGTTAGGAACGCTACGGAACGGTAACATTCTGGTAAAGCTGCCACCCATTCCAGTCTCCTGTTAGGAACGCTAAGGAACGGTAACATTCTGGTAAAGAATCCTGTCAGGTGTCACTGTTCTAATTCTAATTCCCAACCTATCAGAGTTGAGAGAGCAACAATAACAGTGAATTTTTTGACACTTTGATTAGAGAGAATGAACAACAATAGCTCCCTCTGTTTCCTTCAGACTGGTTCCCCAGCAACAGGGATAGAATCTTTGTCCAGGTGTGTGTTTGCGTGCGTACTTGCATTTGTGTGTGTGTGTGTGCGTGTGTGTATGTGTGTGTGACTAACTCCTTGGCAGTGGTGAGAATAAATCAATCACCCTTTGGGATCTAGCTTTCACGTGTGTCGGGGGTTAAAGGCTCTGTGTAGAGGGGATCTGGTGACGTGTGATCTCTCCTCTCTCTCTCTCTCTCTCCTCTCTCTCTCCGTCCCTGCTCCCTCTCTCTCTCTCCTCTCTCTTCTCCCTCTCTCGCTCTCTCTCTCTCCCCCTCGCTCTCTCTCTCTCTCTCGCATTCTCTCTCTCTCTCTCGTCTCCTCTCTATCCTCCTCTCTCTCTCTCTCTCTCTCTCTCTCTCTCTCTCTCTTCTCTCCTCTCTCTTCTCTCCTCTCTCTCCTCTGTCTCTCTTTCTCTCTCTCGTTATACAGTTGTTAGCTCACAGTGTTGTAAAGGGGGGGTGATTATCCCTCCCTCTCTCCTCCCTCTACCTCCATTACCCCTGTATCAAAGCCCCTCTGAGAAATGTTGGCAGTGTTGACCTCCCCCACTGCCCCCCTCTCCCCTCCTCTCTCTCCCAAACACTCACCCCAGTAGGGGCCAGGGAGGCAGGCGCTGAGCTTCCCCCAGAACAGGCTTCCCCAGCGGGGTCTGTACGCAGCGGGCCTGGCGCCCTAGCATGTGTTTCCCATTGAGCAGAATATCCCACCAGTGGCCAGGGGAGGAGCACAGCAGAGAGGAGGAACAGTCATTTCCACCAAGGTTCCTCTCTGGCCAATATTAATGACCCATCATGACCTCCACTCTCTTTCTCTCAATTTCTCGCTTTCTCTCTCTATCTCCTCTCTTTCTCTCTCTCTTTCTCCTCCTCTCTCCTTCTCACTGAGTCAGTGTTAGTGTTATGTTGACCTGTACCTCAAAGGACCAGCCTCTGTCTCCAGACCTTTTCTCCAGTCCTCTCCATTCATATTCAGATTCAGAGTGTTTATTGTTATTTATTATACTGGGGGGGGGGGGGGGGGGGATGGGGGGGGGGGGGGGGGGGGGGGGGGGGGGATAGTCCATTGGGGTGGAGGCTGAGTAAAGACTTTGGGTGGGGGGGGGGGGGGGATATGTCCATTGGGGTGGAGGCTGAGTAAAGACTGTTGCTTCCTCTCCCGCTACCCGGCTCTGTTCTGCTTGCCGTGGGGAGATGTTTGGTTGTGTTTTCCGCCTCAGTGAGAATTTTGGGCTGAGCCCAGTATGATAGAATATCGCCAGGGATATGATAGGAAGTGTGGTGTATCTAATGGTTTACAGACCTGAGGAGAAAAGCGTTGGCGTCGATTTTCTCCTTGGATGATTTCTCTCTCTCTCTCTCTCTCTCTCTCTCTCTCTCTCTCTCTCTCTCTCTCTCTCTCTCTCTCTCTCTCTCTCTCTCTCTCTCTCTCTCTCTCGCTCTCTCTCCTCCCCCCCCCACCACTCCACCGCAGTACCCAGCGCAAGCCAGGCCGCTGCCTTAGTGTGACCATTGTAGAGAGTTCTATTGTAGTAGTAGAATTGTAGTTCTATGGTAGGGGATATGGTGGTTTCAGGAGCAAAGACATTCTGCTTCCCTGGTGCTAGGGTGCGTGATATTACTTAGGAGCTTAAGGTAATTCTAGACCGAAACCCTGAGCTGCAAACGGTGGTCTTGCATGCCGGTGCTAATAACATCAAGTTGCGGCAATCGGGGGAGTAGAGACGGGACTTTGAATACCTGAAGGACAGGCTAACAGCTACTGGTAACCTAAGGAGGCTGAAGAAAAAAAATCGGCTTGGCCCGTAAGACCCTCACAAACTTTTACAGATGCACCACTGAGAGCATCCTGTCGGGCTGTATCGCCGCCTGGTACGGCAACTGCACCGCCCACAACCGCAGGGCTCTCCAGAGGGGGGTGCCGTCTGCCGAACGCATCACTGGGGGCAAACTACCTGCCCTCCAGGACACCTACAGCACCCGATGTCACAGGAAGGCCAAAAAGATCATCAAGGACATCAACCACCCGAGCCACGGCCTGTTCACCCCGTTATCATCCAGAAGGCGAGGTCAGTACAGGTGCATCAAAGCTGGTACCGAGAGACTGAAAAACAGCTTCTATCTCAACGCCATCAGACTGTTAAATAGCCATCACTAGCCGGCCTCCACCCAGTACCCTGCCCTGAACTTAGTCACTGTCACTAGCTGGATACCACCCGGTTACTCAACCCTGCACCTTAGAGTCTGCTGCCCCATATACATAGACATGGAACACTGGTCACTTTAATAATGTTTACATACTGGTTTACTCATTTCATATGTACAGTGAGGGAAAAAAGTATTTGATCCCCTGCTGATTTTGTATGTTTGCCCACTGACAAAGAAATGATCAGTCTATAATTTTAATGGCAGGTTTATTTGAACAGTGAGACAAAAAAATCCAGAAGAACGCATGTTATAAATAGATTTGCATTTTTTGACATGCGTTTTTCTGGATTTTGTTGTTGTTATTCTGTCTCTCACTGTTCAAATAAACCTACCATTAAAATTATAGACTGATCATGTCTTTGTCAGTGGGCAAATGTACAAAATCAGCGGGGGATCAAATACTTTTTTCCCTCAATGTATATACTGTATTCTAGTCAAGTCCATCCTATTTAACTATTGCTGTATCTATACTATTCTATCCTATGTATTCTACAGATATACTACATATTCTATCCACATACTGTCCATAATGTCATTACGTCCCATCACATATACAGTATATATTTATATACAGTATCTATACTCCGGACTCCGACATTGCTTGTCCTAATATATTAATACTAATATATATTTACATATTTCTTAATTCCATTCTTTTACTTTTAGATTTGTTTGTATTGTTGTGTATTGTTAGATACTACTTCACTGTTGGAGCTCGGAATACAAGCATTTCGCTATACCCACAATAACATCTGCTAAACGTGTATGGGACCAATAACATCTGTTAAACATGTGTTTGGACCAATAACATGTGATTTGATTTGTAAGCAGATTGTCCTTTCTGGCCCTATCCCAACATATGGTTGCACTGGTTGCAACTTCTATTTGCACTGGACTCTTGGATGAAATCGAATTTCTGCCCCGAAAAAGCGTTGCATTATATGGACAACTTCGATTTGTTTTGGAAGCATCCTCAGTTCTTAAAAAGGGACGGCTTGCACCTGAACAGAAGCGGAGCTAGGATAATGAGTTCTAACATTGCACATGCACTAAACATGTGACGGGATTTCAGTCCCCACCCGCAACAGGTAACCCCTCATTGACCCTTGTTTTAAGTCACGTCCTCGTTCGAGGAATAGGCCTAATGGTCCTGGGAAATCTTGTATCTATTCTATACCAATTGAAGCCAACCCTACGGTATCTTCACTACTGAACATAAACCTGCAGCCTTGGACTGTCAATGATCTAGTAACTTTACCCCTACCTATATCCTGTTGCCTGCACATTGACTCAGTACTGGTACTCCCTGTATATAGTCATGTTATTACCTGGTACTTCCTGTATATAGCCATGTTATTACCTGGTACTTCCTGTGTATAGCCTTGTTATTACCTGGTACTTCCTGTGTATAGCCATGTTATTACTTGGTACTTCCTGTATATAGCCATGTTATTACCTGGTACTTCCTGTATATAGCCATGTTATTACCTGGTACTTCCTGTTTATAGCCATGTTATTACCTGGTACTCCCTGTATATAGCCATGTTATTACCTGGTACTTCCTGTATATAGCCATGTTATTACCTGGTACTTCCTGTATATAGCCATGTTATTACCTGGTACTTCCTGTATATAGCCATGTTATTACCTGGTACTTCCTGTATATAGCCATGTTATTTCTATTTTTTATTTCCATTTTATATTTGTATGTTTAGCTCTGCATTGTTGGAAAAGGACCCGTCAGTCAGCATTTCACTGTTCGTCTACACCTATTGTCTACCAAGCATTTGACTAATACAATTTCATCTGATTTGGACTGATTTATCTCAATTTTCGAAAAATCGATTTTATTGTAACTCTGGCTCCTCGAGCCAACGCGGGCATTCTGATTATTACTCCATCTTGGTTAAAGAAGTCTAATGGCGAATTCTGATGTGTCTCTGACTGGTTATAATGTATATGTGGGGCGGCAGGTAGCTTAGTGGTTAAGAGCGTTGTGCCAGTAACCGAAAGGTCGCTGGTTCTAATCCCCGAGCCGACTAGGTGAAAAATCTGTCGATGTGCCCTTGAGCAAGGCACTTAACCCTAATTGCTCCTGTAAGTCGCTCTGGATAAGAGCGTCTGCTAAATGACTAAAATGTAAATGTATATAGATCTGACAGAGTTGGCAGAGCTGGGGGGGTGTCACCATATTCCTAAAGAGCAACTTAAATGTTTCTGTGTCCCTTTCCACGTCTGTCCCTCAGCAATCTGAATGTCTTGGTAATAATGCCCAACTGAGACTAGTGGGAATGCACCCCCCTTCCCTCGGCTCCACCTTGGGCCGTAAGCAAATTGTTTGAATTACTGTCTGACTATGCTGAATTATTAATATTGGGTGGCTTTAATCTGGATTATGCCAGTATTAGATAGCCTGAGAGATATCTGTACTGAGCTAAATCTAACTCAGCTGATAAATAAACCAACTCGCCCCAACTTTAAAACACCTTGAAAAATCTACTATTTTAGATATTATTCTAACAAATGCCCCCTCATAAATTTACAGCCAATGGAATCTTTGCTAATGAGCTCAGTGACCATTGTCCCATTGCCTGCAGAAGAGATGCCAAGCTACCTAAATCCCGCCCACGCATTATTACAAAGATACATTTAGGGAATTTTAGTGAGAAAGATTGAATGTCTGATCTGGGGTTGTGTGACTGGGGGATTGTGTCATCTATCTCTGCCTCGGATCAGGCCCTACATTGTTTAACTTCTCTGTTTAACACTGTTGCAGATCGGCATGCTCCGTTTAAAAAACTAAGAGTAAAGGATATATCAAACCCTTGGTTCACGCATGAATTGTCTGAAATGTAGCTTGGGCTAAGGCTAGATTGACTGATACTACGTCTGACTGGCAGTCCTTCAGACATTTGATAAATAGAGCACATATCTATCTCTGGTTAGAAAAGCAAAGTCAACATACTTCTTGAACTGTATATCTGAGAATGGTAGGAATCCAGCGAACTTCTGGAAAAAATATTCAAAACTCTGAAACAAAACTATTTTAATAACCATTTTGTCTCTGTCCCACTTATTGCAGAATCATTAACCTAGATTTTTAGCTTGACAATGGTTTCTGGTCTTAGCCCTAAGATCTGGAAAGCGGCACATGTCCTCCCCAAACACAAAGGAGGACATCCTTCTGACTTATATAACTACCGTACAATTTCCAAGTTTCCTTGCATTTCCAAAGTTTTAGAATCCCTGGCCAACTCTCAGCTAAGGACATTTAAAACGTCTCATTCTAGAATCCCTGGCCAACTCTCAGCTGAGGACATTTAAAACGTCTCATTCTAGAATCCCTGGCCAACTCTCAGCTGAGGACATTTAAAACTTCTCATTCTAGAATCCCTGGCCAACTCTCAGCTGAGGACATTTAAAACGTTCTCCCGCCGCTTCCGTGCTGTGTTTGACCATCCACCAGAGGGGAAGGCGGCGGGGGAGCGTCTGTTCTACCTCCGACAGGGGATGAGGAGCGCCCAGGACTTTGCCTTGGAATTCCGGACTCTAGCGGCCGATGCAGGGTTGGAATGAGCGGGCCCTTATAGACCACTTCCGTTGCAGCCTCCGGGAGGACGTCCAGCGAGAGTTGGCGTGCAGGGACACCTCGTTGACCTTTGACCAACTTGTCGACATGGCCATTCGGCTGGATACCCTGCTCGCCACCCGTGGACGTCCCGGGTGGGGTTCGCCCATTCCACTCTCCAGCACCTCCGAGCCGAGCCCTATGGAGCTCGGGGGTGCTGGCGCTAGAGAACGGAGGAGTAGGAACCCGAGGGGGGCCGTTCCCTGCACTAACTGTGGCCGTGGAGGGCACACCGCGGCTAGGTGTTGGGGAGGGTCCCCCGGTGGAGGAGAAGGCAGGTCACGCATTGGGGGGTCCCCCCAGGTGAGTAGGCGCCCTACTCACCCAGAGCTTTCTGTCGTTCACCTAACCTTGCCTGTTTGTTTTCCACAGGTTGCACCTCGTTCCCAGCATAAGGCGCTGGTAGATTCAGGCGCAGCTGGGAATTTTTGTAGATCGCCAGTTTTGTATAGAGTTAGGGATTCCCCTCTTCCAGTTGATAAGCCTTTCCCTGTTCATGGCCCTAGATAGCCGTCCGTTAGGGTCTGGGTTGATTAGGAGCCAGACCCCCCTTCAAATGACT
>LR778284.1:4109157-4134424 GCA_902810595.1 Coregonus sp. 'balchen'
GTTTAAAGACTGTGGGTTTACGACAGGACTGGTACTGAAGTAGAGCAGCAGCTGGCTGGCCTGGCTGGTTTAAAGACTGGTACGACAGGCTGGTACTGAAGTAGAGCAGCAGCTGGCTGGCCTGGCTGGTTTAAAGACTGGTACGACAGGCTGGTACTGAAGTAGAGCAGCAGCTGGCTGGCCTGGCTGGTTTAAAGACTGGTACGACAGCTTGGTACTGAAGTAGAGCATCAGCTGGCTGGCCTGGCTGGTTTAAAGACTGGTACGACAGGCTGGTACTGAAGTAGAGCAGCAGCTGGCTGGCCTGGCTGGTTTTAAAGACTGTACGACAGGCTGGTACTGAAGTAGAGCAGCAGCTGGCTGGCCTGGCTGGTTTAAAGACTGGTACGACAGGCTGGTACTGAAGTAGAGCAGCAGCTGGCTGGCCTGGCTGGTTTAAAGACTGGTACGAGAGGCTGGTACTGAAGTAGAGCAGCAGCTGGCTGGCCTGGCTGGTTTTAAAGACTGGTACGACAGGCTGGTACTGAAGTAGAGCAGCAGCTGGCTGGCCTGGCTGGTTTAAAGACTGGTACGACAGGCTGGTACTGAAGTAGAGCAGCACAGGGCACTAGTATGACCTATTTCTTACAACAATATTCATTCTTATGAGGGATCCATTATTATTTACGTGAAATGTGTGGTTGGACTCATAATAGAGCCAGAAGGGATAGTGTCATCTTGGTGTGTTCTACTGTCACTGGGGAGTGGGTGGGGGAGTCCCTTTGGAAATCCTAGGTGTAACCCTGGCCCATGGAGCAGTCACTAAGACCCCTGAAGCAGTCACTAAGACCCCTCGAGCAGAGTCCCTAGTTATGTACTGTGTATAAAGGGTTATAGTTATGTACTGTGTATAAAGGGTTGTAGTTATGTACTGTGTATAAAGGGATATAGTTATGTACTGTGTATAAAGGGTTGTGTTTATGTACTGTGTATAAAGGGTTGTAGTTATGTACTGTGTATAAAGGGTTGTAGTTATGTACTGTGTATAAAGGGATCATAGTGGGTGTTGTCATTCCCCTGTAGCAAGGGAAGTGTACCGGGGAGAGAACTGTGTTGTCATGGCATCCATTAGTTAGTCACCCCAACGTCAGGACCATGACACTCTCTCTGATGACCTTTACTTGTCCATGCAATGTGGAAATTGGATCTTGTTATGTAGCAGAGGGGAGGAAATGAAGGACTCACCACCCCGTCCCCCACCCTCCTCTCAGGGCACGCCAGTCTTCACGTGGTGAGAGGATCTCCTGACTGACAGAGACAACAGTCTGGCTTTATGATACAAACCACAAGCTTATTTACAGTGAGCCACACCAGGTGAACTAACAAGTTCACAGTGTCACACTGACAACCTGAATCAGGTAATACAGTATCTTTACATTTAAATTTTTTGTCATTTAGCAGACGCTCTTATCCAGAGCGACTTACAGGAGCAATTAGGGTTAAGTGCCTTGCTCAAGGGCACATCGACAGATTTTTCACCTAGTCAGCTCGGGGATTAGAACCAGCGACCTTTCGGTTACTGGCACAACGCTCTTAACCACTAAGCTACCTGACGCAACGTAATATCAGATCCTTTTCATCATGGATAATTCGTCTTCAATACAATGATCCTTCAGGTTGTGCTACAGGCTCTTCAGCCGGGATATCATCCCTTAATGCAAAGGCTTCAGCCGGGATATCATCCCTTAATGCAAAGGCTTCAGCCGGGATATCATCCCTTAATGTAAAGGCTTCAGCCGGGATATCATCCCTTAATGCAAAGGCTTCAGCCGGGATATCATCCCTTAATGTAAAGGCTTCAGCCGGGATATCATCCCTTAATGCAAAGGCTTCAGCCGGGATATCATCCCTTAATGCAAAGGCTTCAGCCGGGATATCATCCCTTAATGCAAAGGCTTCAGCCGAGATATCATCCCTTAATGCAAAGGCTTCAGCTGGGATATCATCCCTTAATACAAAGGCTTCAGATGGGATATCATTCCTTAATGCAAAGGCTTCAGCCGGGATATCATCCCTTAATGCAACGGCTTAGGCCGGGATATCATCCCTTAATGCAAAGGCTTCAGCTGGGATATCATGCCTTAATGCAAAGGCTTCAGCTGGGGGATAATCTCTTAACCCAATGGCTTCAGCTCAGGTATAATCTCTTAACCCAATGGCTTCAGCTGGGGGATAATCTCTTAACCCAAAGGCTTCAGCTGGGGTATAATCTCTTAACCCAATGGATTCAGCTGGGGTATAATCTCTTAACCCAAAGGCTTCAGCTCAGGTATAATCTCTTAACCCAATGGCTTCAGCTGGGGGATAATCTCTTAACCCAAAGGCTTCAGCTGGGGTATAATCTCTTAACCCAATGGCTTCAGCTGGGGGATAATCTCTTAACCCAATGGATTCAGCTCAGGTATAATCTCTTAACCCAATGGCTTCAGCTGGGGTATAATCTCTTAACCCAATGGATTCAGCTCAGGTATAATCTCTTAACCCAATGGCTTCAGCTGGGGTATAATCTCTTAACCCAATGGATTCAGCTCAGGTATAATCTCTTAACCCAATGGCTTCAGCTGGGGTATAATCTCTTAACCCAATGGATTCAGCTCAGGTATAATCTCTTAACCCAATGGATTCAGCTGGGGTATAATCTCTTAACCCAATGGATTCAGCTGGGGTATAATCTCTTAACCCAATGGATTCAGGTGGGGTATAATCTCTTAACCCAAAGGCCGAAGTCTACTCTCTCCTCTCTATCCTCACCTCTCAGAATCAGAATCACCTTTAATCACCAAGCACATTTACACATATTCAGAATGTGGACTTAGTGATATGGTGCCAGTGACAGACAAGACTTAGATACATAATACAGACACCCAAGTTGAAACAAAGTTTCTATACATTATATACAACTAGGTAGAGTGGTTTCATTATATACAACTAGGTAGAGTGGTTTCATTATATACAACTAGGTAGAGTGGTTTCATTATATACAAACTAGGTAGAGTGGTTTCATTATATACAACTAGATAGAGTGGTTTCATTATATACAACTAGGTAGAGTGGTTTCATTATATTACAACTAGTTAGAGTGGTTTCATTATATACAACTAGTTAGAGTGGTTTCATTATATACAACTAGGTAGAGTGGTTTTCATTATATACACTAGGTAGAGTGGTTTCATTATATACAACTAGTTAGAGTGGTTTTCATTATATACAACTAGTTAGAGTGGTTTCATTATATACAACAGGTAGAGTGGTTTCATTATATACAACTAGTTAGAGTGGTTTCATTATATACAACTAGGTAGAGTGGTTTCATTATATACAACTAGTTAGAGTGGTTTCATTATATACAACTAGTTAGAGTGGTTTCATTATATACAACTAGGTAGAGTGGTTTCATTATATACAACTAGTTAGTGGTTTCATTATATACAACTAGGTAGAGTGGTTTCATTATATACAACTAGGTAGAGTGGTTTCATTATATACAACTAGGTAGAGTGGTTTCATTATATACAACTAGTTAGATGATGAAAGTGTTGTGGTCAGATGGAGTTGCAATGATCATGAGAACGGTGAGGAATCAGCCCAGAACTACACGGGAGGATCTTGTCGATGATCTCAAGGCAGCTGGGACCATAGTCACCAAGAAAACAATTGGTAACACAGGTGAAGGACTGAAATCCTGCAGCGCCCGCAAGGTCCCCCTGCTCAAGAAAGCACATATACAGGGCCGTCTGATGTTTGCCAATGAACATCTGAATGATTCAGAGGAGAACTGGGTGAAAGTGTTGTGGTCAGATGAGACCAAAATTGAGCTCTTTGGCATCAACTCAACTTGCCGTGTTTGGAGGAGGAGGAATGCAGCCTATGACCCCAAGAACACCATCCCCACCGTCAAACATGGAGGTGGAAACATTATGCTTTGGGGGTGTTTTTCTGCTAAGGGGACAGGACTACTTCACCGCATCAAAGGGACGATGGACGGGGCCATGTACCGTCAAATCTTGGGTGAGAACCTCCTTCCCTCAGCCAGGGCATTGAAAATGGGTCGTGGATGGGTATTCCAACATGACAATAACCCAAAACACACGGCCAAGGCAAAAAAGGAGTGGCTCAAGAAGAAACACATTAAGGTCCTGGAGTGGCCTAGCCAGTCTCCAGACCTCAATCCAATAGAAAATCTGTGGAGGGAGCTGATGGTTAGAGTTGCCAAACGTCAGCCTCGAAAACTTAATTACATTTACATTTACATTTACGTCATTTAGCAGAGCGACTTACAAATTGGTGCATTCACCTTATAGCCAGTGGGATAAGCACTTTACAATGTTTTAATTTTAATTTTATATTTTATAATAATAATAAAATAAAAAAAAATTGGGGGGTGGGGGGGGGGGTAAGGGGGGGGTGAAAGGATTACTTTATCCTATCCCAGGTATTCCTTAAAGAGGTGGGGTTTCAAGTGTCTCCGGAAAGTGGTGACTGACTCCGCTGTCCTGGCGTCGTGAGGGAGCTTGTTCCACCATTGGGGTGCCAGAGCAGCGAACAGTTTTGACTGGGCTGAGCGGGAACTGTGCTTCCGCAGAGGTAGGGGGGCCAGCAGGCCAGAGGTGGATGAACGCAATGCCCTCGTTTGGGTGTAGGGACTGATCAGAGCCTGAAGGTATGGAGGTGCCGTTCCCCTCACAGCTCCATAGGCAAGCACCATGATCTTGTAGCAGATGCGAGCTTCAACTGGAAGTCAGTGGACTGTGCGGAGGAGCGGGGTGACGTGAGAGAACTTGGGAAGGTTGAACACCAGACAGGCTGCGGCATTCTGGATGAGTTGTAGGGGTTTAAAAACACAGGCAGGGAGCCCAGCCAACAGCGAGTTGCAGTAATCCAGACGGGAGATGACAAGTGCCTGGATTAGGACCTGTGCCGCTTCCTGTGTAAGGCAGGGTCGTACTCTCCGAATGTTGTAGAGCATGAACCTACAGGATCGGGTCACCGCCTTGATGTTAGCGGAGAACGACAGGGAGGAGGACACAACAGAGTTGTCAACCGTGATGGCGAGATCATGGAACGGGCAGTCCTTCCCCGGGAGGAAGAGCAGCTCCGTCTTGCCAAGGTTCAGCTTGAGGTGGTGATCCGTCATCCACACTGATATGTCTGCCAGACATGCAGAGATGCGATTCGCCACCTGGTTATCAGAAGGGGGAAAGGAGAAGATTAGTTGTGTATCGTCTGCGTAGCAATGATAGGAGAGGCCATGTGAGGATATGACAGAGTCAAGTGACTTGGTGTATAGCGAGAATAGGAGAGGGCCTAGAACTGAGCCCTGGGGGACACCAGTGGTGAGAGCACGTGGTGCAGAGACAGATTCTCGCCACGCCACTTGGTAGGAGCGACCGGTCAGGTAGGACGCAATCCAAGAGTGAGCCGCGCCGGAGATGCCCAGGTCGGAGAGGGTGGAGAGGAGGATCTGATGGTTCACAGTATCTGTTGTGTCAATTCCTGACTACAAGCTATACCGAGCACTCAAGCCTGAATCCATCCAGGGTGCTCAAAGCACTCCCAACCTGCAGGGGGCAACCATGCAACCGGAGCTGTTGAAACCAACCACCAGGAAGTGCTCTGGGGACCATATTATCCTGCGCACCCACAAGCAGTGCATGTGCATGGCATCGAAATGTTTGGTAAAAGCTTACTTGGCTCTCACTCATTCCTGAGAAGAGATACCAATGACCACAGCTCCTGATCATCCAAAGACGCAACTGGTAGGACAGAATGTGTTGTGAATTCATGCTTCTATATGCCCTTTTGGTTTGGTTGTAACATACAATGCAATTATTAATTAAATTAAATAGTGAAGACTTCATTATGTGAACGTAGA
The DNA here is from genome assembly GCA_902810595.1 of Coregonus sp. 'balchen'. NCBI lineage: Eukaryota > Metazoa > Chordata > Actinopteri > Salmoniformes > Salmonidae > Coregonus > Coregonus sp. 'balchen'. Next base: position 4,115,069 of record LR778284.1, read on the forward strand.
ACTTGACAGTAACCTTACTATAATCATGTGTATTGTTAAATGTTTAATTAGGATATTGATATTTAATTATTAACTTGCAATGATCCTATGTTAATCTAAATGATGAAATTATTGTTTGGTTAGGTTTGAGGATTCAGTAACATTAGTTTATGCTTATTTTTGAGAAATTGGAATTGAGAGTTATTTGTAACTAATCCATGGGGTTTTGTTTGTGTGTTTGAAGGTTATCAACCTATTCTGTTCTATCTTTATGACAATAAAAAAATCATAAAGTGAACAGTTTTTGAGTTGTCCTTTGCGTTCATCAAGGATAAAGCCGTTTTCAAGTTTGGGCAGAGCTGTGGTCAGCCAGAAATCACGCAGAACTTGACAGTTGATAACCAGCGCGGCAGTGAGGACGAGGATCAAAGGGCTGAAGTCAAGCTGTCGACGCAAAGGGAGAATTGCCTGTAAAACTCTACACCATGGCCAAGGAAACTTTTGGGAAAACAGTCAAGCAACTGAAGCAAGAGCGGACCTTAGCCAAATCTGCTTTCACCAGACAAGCGAACTACCTGAGTAAAGCTGCAGCTGGTATGATTAAGCATGAACTACAAGAGGAGTTCAGCAAGCTCAGTTTCCCTGGCTAGAAGTGTCGGTGATTCAAATGATGACTACGCGGCTGGCCTACTGGCTGAAGCGGGAACTAAGGGAGATGAAGAGGTCAAGCTCGACAAGGACCAGCAGGCTGATCTTGAAAGGACGATTGAAGAGTGCGACATGAAATTGGAGGAAATCCGAGAGGCAGTCCAATTCAACCTCTGGCCAAGATACGGTAAAGAGGAGGTAGACTTTGCCAATCCAAGAAGCGGAGGAAGCCTGTGACAGAGCCAAAGAACCCCCCGTCACTGCTATTAACAGGGACGGCTATGAACTACAGCTGGAAAGAGCGAGGAAGCTAATCCATGATGCAAGTGAAAGCCTGAAAGACTGGGAAAAATGGGTCCCACACGATGAGACTGCAGATCTGAAAGGCAGAGTAAAAGATCTGAGAATATTCGGCAGTAACCTCGAGGCCAAAAGAACAGAATTCCTCATCGCACAGAGAATTGCAGAAGAGGACAGAAGACCTACAGAGCTTCAACCAAGAGCAGTCCCACAACCAGTGGTGAGAATAAAACCAAACCAGTCTACCTAAATTCACTGGGCTTAGGAGGAATTTCCACAGATGGAGGAAAGACTGGGAGAGCCTGCAAAAGCAGGGAGAGCCGACTGGTTCAGTGGAGGTGAAGAAGTTTCAACTTCTTGACAGTGTGGACGAGAGAATATGTAGAGACCTGCGCCTGTCATCATATAACAGTGCTGAAGACATGTTTAGAGTACTCCAAAACCGGTATGGAAATAAGCCAACAATTGCTTTGGAGATAATTGAGGACCTGGAGAGGATCCCTCCTTTAAAGTCACAACACCAACCAAGGAAGGTTATTGACCTGATTCAAGCTGTGGAAAAGGCCCTGAATGACCTCACGGAGCTCGAAAGCAGTGGAGCCATAAAGAATCCCCTTGTCATCAGATCCATAGAGAGCAAGCTGCCGGATAACATGAAGAGGGACTGGCTGACATTCATGGTCAACCCAAGAAATGGAGTCACACCTGACAATCACTTCGACAGCCTTCTAAGATTTTTAAAAAACACAAGAGGACATACTGGAGAAACTAGACCAGTTGGGTGTAAGTGAAAACCCTGAAAAGAAAGCTACGTAACCCGGAGAAGCGGTATGCTTCCACAAGGTCCACGAGAAAGGGAGGATGCGTTGTGTGTGGAGATGAAAAGCACCGTGAGAAGATTTTCTTTTGTAAGCAGTTCAAAGAACTAAAGCCTAGTGAGAAGCTGAATGCTGTCGAAAGACTGGGAGCATGCAGAAGATGCCTCAGATGTCATGGAGAGGATGAGGAATGTACGGACACTTACCTTTGCAGAAACAGAGACTGCAAAGAGGAAGCTCCTCGGATCACCATTTCTTTCTCTGCCTTAAAGGAGGGGCTAAGAGGAAAGAATACGTGAAAGTGGAAAAACCCAGCACCAGGAGACAAACATTCACAGAGGAGCAAGAGAGATTAATATGTGAGCTCACCCCGAACATGGCAGAAAAATTCAGAATGCTTCACCAACATGGCAAAATCACACTGCACTGGAGGAAGCCTTCCGGGGGTAATGGACTCAAGCACACGTGAATTAACCAGTTATTCTTATGCTTCTCGAAGTAACTACTAACGCTGGGCAGAAAATTGGAACTCTCATTGACTTAGCATCAGACACCAACTACATCACTCACACAGCCGCCAGGAGACTGAAGCTTCGAAGTGAAAGGATCACACTAGTCGTCCATGGAGTTGGAGGCATGGCCATGAAGGTGAAGACCAAAAGATACTTACTCAAGGTGAGAGTCAAGACACCAGAGGCACGGAGAAAGCTCATGAGCTGATCTGTTTATGGGTTGGATGAAATTGCAAAAGTTCACAGAGCAATCAAAGCACAACACCTCAAGAAGTTCTTCCCCGATACCAACCTGGAAGACCTTCACAGACCAGAACATGTTGAGCTTCTCATAAGCCACCGTGAAGGAAGACTTGCTCCACAGAGAGTAAAGGTAGTAGGAGATCTTGTCCTGTGGGAGAGCCCTTTAGGAAAGACCGTTGGAGGAGCACATCCAGACCTCTGTGAAGTAGTGGACATGGCCCTGCACAATTCTGAAACTCATTTTGCACGATCTATGAGAATCACAGCAGTAAAGTATCAAGAAATTGCTGAGATGCAAGAATCTAGAGCTTGAAACTAAAACCACTGTTATTGGCAAAGAGTTCTTGGACTGGTGGAAGTGGGACAGCATTGGTGCGGCCTGTGAACCCATGTGTGGAGGATGTCGTTGTGGTAACTGTCAACCAGGAGGCAAAGACATGACTCTTAGTGAAGAAAGAGAGCTTGAGATAATCAGGCAAGGTCTCAGTTACGTGGAGTCAGATGTGCATAGTCAGGAGCCTCACTGGGACACAAATACCCTTGGATTGAAGATCCAAGTTCCCTGCCCAACAACAGAAGCGCAGTGGAAGCCACGTTTCTGAGGACGGAGAAACAACTCAAGAGAGAACCAAGATTGGCGTGCAGCATACCACAACTCAAGTTCATGAGATGGTGGAAAGGAAGGCAGCAAAGAAACTCACTAGAAAGACCATTGCCGACTGGAAAGGTCCAGTATGGTACGTCAGTCACTTGATAGCACCAAACCCACACTCTATAACTACACCTGTCCGACTGGTATGGAACAGCAGCCAAGGTTTAGAGGAAGCAGCATGAATGACCTTCTTCTGAAAGGGCCTGATGTACTTAATCCATTCGAGCGGTACTGCTAAGGTTCAGGAGAGGAATCCATGCTGCTCTTGGGCGACATCAAAAGATGTACAATTCTGTGTGGCTCGAAGACCTGGAGATGCACCTCCATAGATTCCTCTGGAGAGACGGTGATGATGGGGACATTGAGGAATATGCCATCACCAGGGTCAACATGGGCGATCGACCAGCAGGGTGTATCGCACAACTAGCCATGAGAGAAACAGCGAAGTTGCCCATGTTCACACATCTGAAAGAGGAACGGAGGGTCCTTGAAGAGGATTCCTACGTAGATGACATCCTGACATCCCATAATGACCTGGAAAAGCTAGACGGAACCACCAAAAAAGTCGAAGAAAATCCTAAAGGCAGGTGGATTCTTCCTCAAGCCGTGGGTCCGATCAGGCCAAAGTGGGAGGCAAACATCTACATCAGAACATCCAACATCGTCAGATGAAGTCTTCATCCTCCCCAACCAGTGAGAGAAGGAGACAACAGAGCCCTTGGAGTTGGTTATTTAGTCGAATCAGACAAACTGTACCTCATGACCTCGATAAACTTCTCAAAGAGACAAAAGAAGATGAGGATCAGTCAAGATCTCATTGGAGAGGAAGTGAGAATGAAAACTCCAAACCCACTGACCAGAAGGCAACTGCTTAGCCAAGTAGCTAGTTTGTATGACCCAATAGGCCTTGCAACACCTGCCAAACAGAAAGGAGCCATTTTAGTCAGAAAGCATTCCAAGAAACTGGAGGCAAAGCTCTAACAAGAGACACATGGGACACACCTCTGTCTGAGAAACTTAGAGAAGAAGCAATCCACCTGTTTGAGGAATACAGACAACCTCAACCAAATTACCTTCCATAGAAGCCTGACTCCAGTCAAAAGGATTGGAGAACCCTGGGGAATAACATTCTCAGATGGGAGCGACAGAGTTATGGAGCAGTGGCATACTTCAGGTGGGAGACCGAGCAAGGCATCCTGGTCCGACTTGTTGAGTCCAAAGCCAAGCTTACACCACTTGACCAAAAGGGAGAACCAGTGAAGGCTGAAGTCTGTGGTGCTGTGTTCGCTGCAAGACTCAGGAAATACATTGAAAAGCACAGTCGGATGCAAGTAGGACGTTGGATCCATCTGTTAGATAGTCAAACTGTGCTGGGGTGCAATCCAAAGGGACAGTTATGGGTACCAGACCTTTTTGCAAACAGAGTGGGAGAGATCCAGAAGTCCACATCAGTTGAGGACTGGAGATGGATTCCAGGTGAGCAAAACATTGCTGACCTCATGACAAGAGGAGCAACCCCAGAGGACCTCAAAGAGAACTCTGTGTGGCAGAACGGCCCAGAGTTTCTGAAACGACCTGTAGAGGATTGGCCGACAAAGTCAGCCAAAGAAGTCGCTGCAGATGCCAAAGAAGGCATAAACAAGCTCCAAAGGAAATGTTTTACAGCAGCACTGACCCGAGCGCAGGTGGGGAAAAAGATCCAACATGCTCCACGTATACCAATATCTCCAACCTCTGACAAAGGTAAAGACCTGCAAAGCAGCCCTAATGGGAAGAGGGCACCAAATCCAAGTCCAAAGACCACCTTCTGGTTATTCAGTGGGGAATATCCTTAACATCAGCAAGTTCAGCAGTTTAACCAGGTTGACAAGAGTCATTGCCTGGGTGTGGAGAGCTGCCACAAGGTGGAAAGAAATGCTAGCCAAGACCACCACCACAAGCAAGCCAAAGAAAAAGGAAATTCCTTCAGCTCTTGAGATCAAGTCCAGAATCAAGAAAGCTACACTTACCATCATGGAGTGTGAAGATGCACTCAGGGATCTCTTCCTTGCAGCCCAAAAGGATGTAACCTGGCCAGACACCACACTCAGCAGGCTTGCTGTGGTCAAAGAGGAAAACACTGGACTCTTGCTCTGTGGAGGAAGATTCCAAATCTTTAATGAAGAAAAAACTGCAGTACAGGCTTGCAGAGTTATTGACGTTAACACGGACAAGAAGGGAATTGTGAGGGATGTATATCTCCGATCCTTCCCCCAGCTACCCAGTCGCAACTGTGAAGCCCACTAAAAAGATGGAAAAAGATTAAATCAAGATACCAGCAACAGTTCTTCACAGGGATGTCAGACGATAGTTGTCTTGCTTCCAGTTTGAAGAGCAGCAGCAACAGGATCAAAAATAGAGTAAACTGAATCCAACCACATCACAGTTCTGTGTGACCCTCCTTGGGTTGAAGAACCAGGAGGTCAAGTGGGAGGTGTTGTGTCAATTCCTGACTACAAGCTATACCGAGCACTCAAGCCTGAATCCATCCAGGGTGCTCAAAGCACTCCCAACCTGCAGGGGGCAACCATGCAACCGGAGCTGTTGAAAACCAACCACCAGGAAGTGCTCTGGGGACCATATTATCCTGCGCACCCACAAGCAGTGCATGTGCATGGCATCGAAATGTTTGGTAAAAAGCTTACTTGGCTCTCACTCATTCCTGAGAAGAGATACCATGACCACAGCTCCTGATCATCCAAAGACGCAACTGGTAGGACAGAATGTGTTGTGAATTCATGCTTCTATATGCCCTTTTGGTTTGGTTGTAACATACAATGCAATTATTAATTAAATTAAATAGTGAAGACTTCATTATGTGAACGTAGAACTTGACAGTAACCTTACTATAATCATGTGTATTGTTAAATGTTTAATTAGGATATTTATATTTAATTATTAACTTGCAATGATCCTATGTTAATCTAAATGATGAAATGATTGTTTGGTTAGGTTTGAGGATTCAGTAACATTAGTTTTATGCTTATTTTTGAGAAATTGGAATTGAGAGTTATTTGTACTAATCCATGGGGTTTTGTTTGTGTGTTTGAAGGTTATCAACCGTATTCTGTTCTATCTTTATGACAATAAAAAAAATCATAAAGTGAACAGTTTTGAGTTGTCCTTTGCGTTCATCAAGGATAAAGCCGTTTTCAAGTTTGGGCAGAGCTGTGGTCAGCCAAAATCACGCAGAACTTGACAGTATCAAGGCAGCAGACAGGTCTAGAAGGACAAGAGCAGAGGAGAGAGAGTTTCGTTTTAGCAGTGCGGGGAGCCTCCGTGCACGAGAAACATCTCAGTTGAATCCCAGTTTTAAAACCTGAGGGTTTTGGATCAAAAAGGTCTTCTAAGAGATACAGAGATTTGGCTAAAAGATGGCATGAAAAGGTCTTGGAGAGAAAAAGAAAGAAGGGTCTGGTCTGTATTGTTACATCAGGGGACGGGTTGGTTTTTTTTGAAAAGGGGTCAACTTCGCTCTCTTGAAGAAAAAGGGACATCCCAAAGGGGCAAGGATAGTTGAAGCGAGGTGGGTAAGGGAGAAGGCACCGGAGGGCGGAGAAGGGGAGGGGGTAGGGTAAGCGGGCAGGGTTGGGGGGGGGGGGGCCCCCAAAAAAGTGCAAGATTTTTTTGGGAAGGGAGAGGGGAAAAAGAAGCAACATAGGGTGGGCAGTGTGGCGGGGCCAGCGTGTAATTTGATTAAAAAAGGGGATGGGGTGTGTCAACCTTCTTTAAAAAGGGTTGACGAAATTGGGGGGGGAGGGGGGGGGGGGAGGGGGAGGAGGTTCAGCAGGGAGGGATGGGAAAAAAGCTTCCAGGGTTAGAGGCAGTGCTTTGGGGAATTTTAAAAGGGGAAAATGGCTTTAGCAGCAAAACAGATGAAAAATGTAAAAAGGAGGGGGGTTGAAAAGATGCCGTTCCCAGGGAGCTATTTTTTTCCTTTTTCCCCTGGCTTCCCGGAGCCCCCTTTTTGTAGCTTGCAATGAGTCACAAACCCCGGAGATGGGGGGGAGGACCGACCGGGGGGGAGGAATAGGGGAAAGAGAGTCAAAAGGGTAGAAAGGGGGGGAAGGGGGGAGGAGGCAGAATCGGGGTTTGGGGGGAGAAGGAGAAGAGGGAAGAGAGAAAGGGGGGAAAGGGAAAGAGGGGAAGGGGGAGGAAAGGTTGGAGGGATTAATTTAAAGGGGGAGAGGGGGGAGGGGAGGAACGGAGAGAAAAGAAAACAAAGAGGCGGACGGGGGGGGGAGTTAGGGGGAGGGGAAGGGAAAAGAGGGGAAAAAATTCCGGGGATGGCTTGGGGCCATACAAGAAACCTTGGATTTGGAGAAAAGGGTTTTCCAAAGTTTTGGGGAGAGGGGTCAATATTATTGTCCCCAAAAATGAACAAAAAAAAATCTTTTTTTTGGGTTTTTTTGCCTCCTTCCAATAAACGTCTTCTTTGATTGGGGAAAAACCTTAATTACATTTACATTTACATTGACGTCATTTAGCAGAGCGACTTACAAATTGGTGCATTCACCTTATAGCCAGTGGGATAACACTTTACAATGTTTTTAATTTTAATTTTATTTTTATAATAATAATAATAAATAAAAAAATTGGGGGGTGGGGGGGGGGGGGTAAAGGGGGGGGTGAAAGGATTACTTTTATCCTATCCCAGGTATTCCTTAAAGAGGTGGGGTTTCAAGTGTCTCCGGAAAGTGGTTGACTGACTCCGCGGTCCTGGCGTCGTGAGGGAGCTTGTTCCACCATTGGGGTGCCAGAGCAGCGAACAGTTTTTGACTGGGCTGAGCGGGAACTGTGCTTCCGCAGTAGGTAGGGGGGCCAGCAGGCCAGAGGTGGATGAACGCAATGCCCTCGTTTGGGTGTAGGGACTGATCAGAGCCTGAAGGTATGGAGGTGCCGTTCCCCTCACAGCTCCATAGGCAGCACCATGATCTTGTAGCAGATGCGAGCTTCAACTGGAAGTCAGTGGACTGTGCGGAGGAGCGGGGTGACGTGAGAGAACTTGGGAAGGTTGAACACCAGACAGGCTGCGGCATTCTGGATGAGTTGTAGGGGTTTAAAAACACAGGCAGGGAGCCCAGCCAACAGCGAGTTGCAGTAAATCCAGACGGGAGATGACAAGTGCCTGGATAGGACCTGTGCCGCTTCCTGTGTAAGGCAGGGTCGGTACTCCTCCGAATGTTGTAGAGCATGAACCTACAGGATCGGGTCACCGCCTTGATGTTAGCGGAGAACGACAGGGAGGAGGACACAACAGAGTTGTCAAACCGTGATGGCGAGATCATGGAACGGTCATTCCCTTCCCCGGGAGGAAGAGCAGCTCCCGTCTTGCCAAGGTTCAGCTTGAGGTGGGTGGATCCGTCATCCACACTGGATATGTTCTGCCAGACATGCAGAGATGCGATTCGCCACCTGGTTATCAGAAGGGGGAAAGGAGAAGATTAGTTGTGTATCGTCTGCGTAGGCAATGATAGGAGAGGCCATGTGAGGATATGACAGAGTCAAGTGACTTGGTGTATAGCGAGAATAGGAGAGGGCCTAGAACTGAGCCCTGGGGGACACCAGTGGTGAGAGCACGTGGTGCGGAGACAGATTCTCGCCACGCCACTTGGTAGGAGCGACCGGTCAGGTAGGACGCAATCCAAGAGTGAGCCGCGCCGGAGATGCCGCAGGTCGAGAGGGTGGAGAGGAGGATCTGATGGTTCACAGTATCAAAGGCAGCAGACAGGTCTAGAAGGACAAGAGCAGAGGAGAGAGAGTTTCGTTTTAAGCAGTGCGGAGAGCCTCCGTGACACAGAGAAGAGCAGTCTCAGTTGAATGACCAGTCTTGAAACCTGACTGGTTTGGATCAAAAAGGTCATTCTGAGAGAGATAGCAAGAGAGTTGGCTAAAGATGGCATGCTCAAGAGTCTTGGAGAGAAAAGAAAGAAGGGATACTGGTCTGTAGTTGTTGACATCAGAGGGATCGAGTGTTGGTTTTTTGAAAAGGGGTGCAACTCTCGCTCTCATTGAAGACAGAATGGACATAGCCAGCGGTCAAGGATGAGTTTGATGAGCGAGGTGAGGTAAGGGGAGAAGGTCACCGGAAGATGGTCTGGAGAAGAGAGGAGGGGATAGGGTCAAGCGGGGCAGGTTGTTGTGGGCGGCCGGCCATCACAAGTCGTCAAGATTTTTATCTGGAGAGAGAGGGGAGAAAGAAGTCAAAGCATAGGGTAGGGGCAGTGTGAGCAGGACCAGCAGTGTAATTTGACTTAACAAACGAGGATCGGATGTCGTCAACCTTGCTTTTCAAAATGGTTGACGAAGTCATCCACAGAGTAGGGAGGTAGGGGGGGAGGGGGAGGAGGATTCAGCAGGGAGGAGAAGGTGGCAAAGAGCTTCCTAGGTGTTAGAGGCAGATGCTTGGAATTTAGAATGGTAGAAGTGGCTTTAGCAGCAGAAACAGATGAAGAAAATGTAGAGAGGAGGGAGTGAAAAGATGCCAGGTCCGCATGGAGTCTAGTTTTCCCCATTTCCGCTCGCTGCCCGAGCACTGTTCTGTGAGCTTGCAATGAGTCATCAAGCCCGAGCTGAGGGGAGGACCGAGCCGGCCGGGAGGATAGGGGACATAGAGAGTCCAAAGGATGCAGAAAGGGAGGAAGGAGGGTTGAGAGGCAGAATCAGGAGCTTGGAGGGAGAAGGATTGAGCAGGAGGAAGAGATGATAGGATGGAAGAGGAGAGAGTAGGCGGGAGAGAGTAGAGCGAAGGTTGCGACTGCGCATTACCATCTGAGTAGGGGCAGAGTGAGTAGTGTTTGGAGGAGAGCGAGAGAGAAAATGATACAAAGTAGTGGTCGGAGACATGGAGGGGAGTTGCAGTGAGATTAGTGACTTGGAGAAGGTCTGGCAAAGAGGAGTGGAACAAAATCCCTCCTGAGATGTGTGCAATCCTGGTGGCCAACTACAAGAAACGTCTGACCTCTGTGATTGCCAACAAGGGTTTTGCCACCAAGTTTTGCAGAGGGGTCAAATACTTATTGTCCTCATTAAAATGCAAATCAATTTATAACATTTTTGACTGCGGTTTTTCTGGATTTTTTCTGAAACCTACCATTCAAATTATAGACTGATCATGTCTTTGTCAGTGGGCAAATGTACAAAATCAGCAGGGGATCAAATACTTTTTTTTCCCTCAGTGTAGATCTTCTGCACAGATTCTGTCAGACCTGGGCCCTGACAGTAAATCTCAGTAAGACAAAAATAATGGTGTTCCAAAAAAGGTCCAGTTGAAATACAAATTCCATCTAGACACCGTTGCCCTAGAGCACACAAAAAACTATACATACCTAGGCCTAAACATCAGTGCCACAGGTAACTTCCACAAAGCTGTGAACTATCTGAGAGACAAGGCAAGAAGGGCCTTTTACGCCATCAAAAGGAACATAAGATTTGACATCCCAATTAGGATCTGGCTAAAAATACTTGAATCAGTTATAGAACCCATTGCCCTTTATGGTCGTGAGGTCTGGGGTCCGCTCACCAACCAATAATTCAGAAAATGGGACAAACACCAAAATGAGACTCTGCATGCAGAATTCTGCAGAAATATCATCCGTGTACAACGTAAAAACACCAAATAATGCATTCAGAGGGCAGAATTAGGGCCGATACCCGCTAATTATCAAAATCCAAAAAAGAGCCGTTAAATTCTACAACCACCTAAAAGGAAGTGATTCCCATCCTTCCATAACAAAGCCATCACCTACAGAGAGATGAACCTGGAGAAGAGTCCCCTAAGCAAGCTGGTCCTGGGGCTCTGTTCACAAACACAAACATACCCCACGGAGCCCCAGAACAGGCAACAAAATTAGACCCAAACAAATCATGAGAAACAAAAAATATAATTTCTTGACACATTGGAAAGAATTTGGCCCTAAACAGAGAGTACACAGTGGGCAGAATACCTGACCACTGTGACTGACCCCAAATTTAAGGAAAGCTTTGACTATGTACAGACTCAGTGAACATAGCCTTGCTATTGAGAAGGCCGCCGTAGGCAGACCTGGCTCTCAAGAGAAGACAGGCTATGTGCACACTGCCCACAAAATGAGGTGGAAACTGAGCTGCACTTCCTAACCTCCTGCCAATGTATGAACCATATTAGAGACACATATTTCCCTCAGATTACAGCAATCCACAAAGAATTCGAAAACAAACCCATTTTGATAAACTCCGATATCTATTGGGTGAAAAACCACAGTTGTGCCATCACAGCAGCAGATTTGTGAACTGTTGCCACAAGAAAAGGGCAACCAGTGAAGAACAAACACCATTGTAAATACAACCCATATTTATGTTGATTAGTTTTTTCCATTTGTACTTTAACTATTTGCACATCGTTACAACACCTGTACATAGCCATAATATGACATTTTAAATGTCTTTATTTCTATGAAAACTTTTGTGAGTGTAATGTTTACTGTTAATTTTTTATTGCTTATTTCACTTTTGTTTATTATCTATTTCACTTGCTTGGCAATGTTAACATAACGTTTCCCATGCCAATAAAGCCCTTAAATTATTTTTAATAATCAAAACCGAAACCGAACCGACCTCAAAAAAGCACTAATCGCTCAGCACTACTGTAAACAGATTCAAAACAAACTCAACCAGCCCACAGGGTTGTCTTCCTCCTCCTCCTCCTCCTCCTCCTCCTCCTCCTCCTCCTCCTCCTCCTCCTCCTCCTCTTCCTCCTCTCCACCCTCTCTCTCTCACCTCCTCCTCATCCACCCTCTCTCCCCAACCTCCTCCTCCTCCACCCTCTCATCCTCCAACACCGCCTCCTCCTCTCCAACCCTCTTTTTTTCCACCTCCTCCTCCCACCCTCTCTCTCCTCCACCTCCTCCTCCTCTCCTCCTCCTCCACACCCTCTCTCTCCTCCAAACCTCCTCCTCCTCCACCCTCTCTGCTCCCTCCAACCCTCCTCCTCCACCCTCTCTCTCTCTCTCCTCCAACTGCCTCTCCTCCACCCTCTCCTCTTCTCCACTCCTCCTCACCCTCTCTCCCCTCTCTCCTCCAACCTCCTCCTCCTCCTCCTCCTCTCCTCCTCCACCCGTCCTCTCTCCACCAACCTCCTCATCCTCGCACCTCTCTCTCCTCCAACCCCCCTTCTCCCTCTCCTCCTCCCACCACCTCCTCACCCTCTCTCCCCCACCCTCTTCCTCCTCCTCCCTCCTCCATCCTTCTCTCTCCTCCAACCTTTTCCTCCTCCGTCTCTCCTCCTCCCCACCTCTCCTCTCCACCCTCTCTCTCCTCCAACCTTCCATCCCCAACCTCTCTCTCCTCCAACCCCTCCTCCTCCTCCACCCTCTCTCTCCTCCTCCACCCTCTCTCTCTCTCCTCCTCCTCCTCCTCCACCCTCTCTCTCCTCCAACCTTCTCCTCCTCCGTCTCGCTCCTCCAACCTTCTCCCCCTCTGTCTCTCTCTTCCAACCTTCTCCTCCTCCTCCTTCTCCTCCTCCTCCTCCGTCTCTCTCCGCCAACCTTCTCCTCCTCCGTCTCTCTCTTCCAACTTTCTCCTCCTCCGACTCTCCCTTCTAACTTTAGGGCCGGTCACCTCAACATCATCTGGTTCTGTTTGGTCTTTTTCATCACATCTCTGTGCTGTTTTTAAACCATTAAAGCCTTAAAGATCTTTAAAGAGGACATCTCTAATTAAAGTGATGAATCTGTTTCCTCTCAGAGTCTCAGGCTGTTTGAAGTTCACACAGCAATTGGTTTCTGATGACAGACTCGTGGCTTAGGTTTACTGCAGTACCATTAAACAGGACAACTAATAAGATAGCGGTTCTGTAGTGTGGTAGAATAACAAAGACTAAATTCATAACTTTGAGTTCAATGTTTGGACAAAAGAAAAATGTGCTATTCTAAAAACAGTAGGTCAACAATGCATCTCTAAATCAGTCTTTCTTCTTCTAGTGTTGAATAACTTCCTGTTGTTGTTTTTCTTCTTCTGTGAAATAATGGCGGTTCGCGACTTCCTGTTTGTTTTAAAGGTGAGAAGTTCTCCTACATCAATCAGCCAATCAGAGGTCATTAAACTGGTCATCTGACCCGTTGTTTTCAGAAGGAGGAAATATCTGCATGTCAACCCAACTGGGTTTTGCTTCCCAAATGACACTCTGTTATCTACATTTGGAACAGAGCTGCTATGGGCTCTGGTCAAAAGTAGTGCACTATATAAGGAATAGGGTGCCATTCTCTTGGTCAAAAGTAGTGCTCTATATAGGGAATAGGGTGCCATTCTCTGGTCTAAAGTAGTGGCACTATATAAGGAAGAGGATTCCACTTTGGGACGCATCATAGCTGACTGGCCGACTGGAGGAGGTTAAGACTGGAAACCATCTGTTGAATGTTTGGTGACTCACTAGCAGCTCTGAGAGGGAGAAAGGGAAACGGACAGTACAAACGGGCCATCTTCACTCATTATTAGTTGTTTAGGGAATGTGGGAAATAACATCACAAATCTGTGAATGATAACCTATATGTATTAGGATTTTTACAAGATCCATTATCATGGTCTGTGGGTGTGGGTAAGAGATGGTAACCAGTCAGAGATCCATTCTCCATGGTCTGTAGAGATGGTTAACCAGTCAGAGATCCATTCTCATGGTCTGTAGAGATGGTAACCAGTCAGAGATCCATTCTCATGGTCTTGTAGAGATGGTAACCAGTCAGAGATCCATTCTCATGGTCTGTAGAGATGGTAAACCAGTCGGAGATCCATTCTCATGGTCTGTAGAGATGGGTAACCAGTCGGAGATCCATTCTCATGGTCTGTAGAGATGGGTAACCAGTCAGGAGATCCATTCTCATGGTCTGTGGTGGGGTAGAAAATGGTAACCCAGTCAGAGATCCATTCTCATGGTCTGTGGGGCGGTATACGAATTGGAGTGGGTCTAGGGCAGGGTTGCCCAACCCTGTTCCTGGAGAGCCACCCTCCTGTAGGTTTTCGCCTCCAACCCCAGGTGTTACTAACCTGATTCATCTTATCAACCTGCGAATATTAGAATCAGGTGTAGCTGATTAGGGTGGAGCAAAAACCTCAGGACGGTAGCTCTTCCAGGACAGGGTTGGGGCCAGTCCTGGTCTAGGTTTCCGGGATGATGGTGTTGATGTGAACCTGAAGTGCTACGGCCGTTGTCATTTTAGGCAGGTTACCTTGCTTTCTTGGCCAGGGACTATTGTGGTCTGCTTGAAACTGTAGTATTACAGACTGCAGTCAGGGAGAGGTTGAAAATGTCAATGAAGACCTTGCCAATTGGGTCCATGTCTGCTTGAGGACAACGTCCTGTTAATCCGTCTGGCCCCTGCGGCCTTGTGAATGTTGACCTGTTTAAAGGTCCGGGTCAGGGTAAACCAGGCTGTAACCTGGTCAGGGTAAACCCGGCTGTAACCTGGTCAGGGTACACCAGGCTGTACCCTGGGTCAGGGTAACCAGCTGTAACATGTCAAGGGTAAACCATGCTGTGACCTGGTCATGGTAAACAGTCTGTGACCTGGTCAGGGTAAACCCAGGCTGTGGACCTGGTCAAGTAAACCAGCTGTAACTGGTCAGGGTAAACCGGGCTGGGTGACCTGTCAGGGTAAACCATGCTGTGACCTGGTCGGTAAAACCGGGCTGTGACCTGGTCAGGTAACAAGGCTGTGACCTGGTCAGGTTAAACCAGGCTGTGACCTGGTCCGGTAAAGCAGGCCCTGTGACCTGGGTCAGGGTAAAGCATGCGTGACCTGGTCAGGTTAACCAGGCTGTGACCTGGTCAGGGTAAACCAGGGGCCTGTGACCTGGTCGTGTAACCAGGCTGTGAACCTGGTTCCAGGGTAAACCGAGGCGGTGACCTGGTCAGGTAAAGCAGGCTGGTAACCTGGTCATGGTAAACCAGGCGTGACCTGGTCGGTAAACCATGCTTGGACCTGGTCAGGAAACAAGGCTGTGACCTGGTTCAGGGTAAACCAGGCTGTGACTGGTCAGGGTAAACCAGGCCTGTAACCTGGGTCGGGTAACCCGTCTGTGACCTGGTCAGGGTATACCCAGGCTGTGACCCTGTCAGGGACACCAGGCTGTTACCTTTTCGATGGTAAACCAGCTTTGACCTGGGTCATGGTAAACCAGGCTGTGACCTGGTCAGGGTAAACCATGGCTGTAACCTGTCAGGGTCAACCATCTGTAACCTTGTCAGGGTAAACCAGCTGTGACTCTGGTCAGGTAACCAGCTGTAACACTGGTCATGGTAAACAGGGGCTGTACCTGGTCAGGGTAAACCATGCATTGACCTGGTCAGGGGAAACCATGCTGTTACCCTGGGCAGGGTAAACCAGGCTGTGACCTGGTCAGGGCAACCAGGCTTTAACCTGGTCAGGGTAAACCAGGCTGTGGACCTGTTCAGGGTAACCGCTGTGACCTGTCCAGGTAAACGGCTGTGACCTGTCAGGGGAAACAGGCTTGTGACCTGGTCAGGGTCAACCAGGCTGTGACTGGTCAGGTAAACCAGCTTTTAACCTGGTCTGGGTAAACCAGGCGTGGACCTGGTCAGGGGTAAACCAGGCTGGGGGACCGGGTCCAGAAGGGTAAACCAGGCTGTGACCTGGGTCACGGTAAACCAGGCTGTGACCTGGTCCGGGTAAACCGGCTGTAACCTGGTCAGGGTAAACCAGGCCTGTAACCTGGTCAGGGAGGTTACCACAAAACTGGATGCTTGAAAGGGAGTTAAAGGTGGGTAAAGGAGATGAATAAAGTAGCAGAAGGGGAGGAACGAGAGGATAAGAGCAGAAGTAGAGCTTACAAGAGGATATACACGAGACAGAGAGAATGGGAGATAAAGAGAGAGAAGGGGGGCGAAGCAAAGAGACCGGGAGTGTGAGGTAAACCGGCTGTGACCTGTCAGGGTAAACCAGGCTTTGACCTGTTCAGGGTAACCATGCGTAACCTGTTCAAAGGGTACCCCAGGCTGTAACCTGGTCAGGGTAAACCAGCTGTGACTGGTCATGGTAAACCAGCTGTACTTGGTCCATGGTAAACAGGCTGGGTGACCTGGCAGGGTAAAACCAGGCTGTAACCTGGTCAGGTAAACCAGGCTGTTACCTGTCAGGGTAAACCAGGCTGTAACTGGTCAGGGTAACCGGGCTGTGACCTGTCAGGAGTACCCAGGCTGTGACACTGGTCAGGGTTAACCAGGCTGTAAACCTGGTCGGGTAAACCAGTCTGTGACCTGTCCGGGTAAACCAGGCTGTGACCTGGTCAGGTCAAACCAGGCTGTACCTGTCAGGTTACACCAGGCTGTGACCTGGTCAGGGTAACCCGGTCTGTGAACCTGGTCAAGGGAACCAGGCTGTGACCTGTCAGTAAACCAGGCTGTGACCTGGTCAGGTAACCAGGCCTGTGACCTGGTCAGGTAAACCAGCTGTAGACCCTGGTCAGGGTAAACCAGCTGTAACCTGGTCTGGTAAACCCGGCTGTGACCTGGTCAGGGGAAACAGGCTGTGACCTGGTCAGGGTAAACCAGGCTGTGACCTTGGTCAGGGTAAACCAGGCTGTAACCTGGTCAGGGTAAACCAGGCTGTAACCTGGTCAGGGTAAACCAGGCTGTAACCTGGTCACTGCGCTGATTAGGCTACCTATACTTTTTAAAATCCCAAATGATTAACTGGAATGAACCAATAATCCCAACAGCTGACGTAGACTGTGTGTCTTTATTTTAATGCCTTCAGTTGCATTGGTCAGGACTACATCATGCAAACCTGCAGAAAGCAATTAAGCTCAGCCCTGTGAGTTTTTATTGTCCAATCATGTTTCTTTCTCTGTGTCCGTGCAAAGGGAAACTCCTAGTCCTTCTTTAAAGTATAAGTACGACGTTGCTACCGTTTTCATCCTCCTCAAGACCAGGATTTTTTTTTTTTTAAACCATGTGACCTGATTACGGTGGTGTAAAGTACTTAAGTGTATAAAATACTTGAAAGTACTACTTAAGTAGTTTTTGGGGGGATCTGTACTATACTTTACTATTTATAGTTTTGACAACTTTTACTTTTACTTCATTACATTCCTAAAGAATATGTACTTTTTACTCCATACATTTTTCCCTGACACCCAAAAGTACTCGTTATATTTCGAATGCTTAGCAGGACAGGAAAATGGTATAATTCACACACTTATTGTATCAAGAGAACTATGGAGGACTAAAAGTGCCACAATTAAATAAATAAATACACCATTAAATAATTACTTAAATGTGTCATTAATTAATTAAAATTAGAATTAAATACATAAATGTGTTATTAAATGTGTCATTAATTAATTCAAATACCGATTCATTTTATGTAAAATACATATATAATAATTTCACTATTTACATTTACATTTCATGGTCCTGCGTTGGAGTGCTTCCTGAATTACTTAAAACTGTCAAACTGACCCATCAAAAGTTGGTAGGCGGAACCTAACGCCTGATTGGTTACCCTCTGCATCAAGCCAAGACAATCAATTCCGGATAATGTCAGCAGGTCCTGCTTCTACATCCTCTGCTAAGTTTAAAATGTCTCTAACCAACTCCCTGGAAAGTTGACGGAGATCCTCCATTGTCTCTATCCAGGTTGGCCTACTCTACTTCAGGACCAAAGCAATGGATCAGACTAGATTCGCGTTAGCCCCCCCGCCCACTGACTTTGATGGGTCAGTTTTGACAGTTTTAAGTAATTCATGAATCACTGCAATGCAGGATCATGAAATGTAAATGTAAATAGTGAAATTATTATATATGTATTTTACATAAAATGAATCGGTATTTGAATTAATTAATGAACACATTTAATAACACATTTATGTATTTAATTCTAATTTTAATTAATTAATGACACATTTAAGTAATTATTTAATGGTGTATTTTTATTTAATTGTGGCACTTTTAGTCCTCCATAGAGAACATCCCTGGGCATCCCTACTGCCTCTGATCTGGCGGACTCACTAAACACATGCTTCGTAAATGACGTCTG
This sequence comes from Coregonus sp. 'balchen', assembly GCA_902810595.1. NCBI lineage: Eukaryota > Metazoa > Chordata > Actinopteri > Salmoniformes > Salmonidae > Coregonus > Coregonus sp. 'balchen'. The sequence continues at coordinate 4,133,289 of LR778284.1, forward strand.
AGTGTTGGAGTGTCAAGAAAACGGTGCCCCCTGGTTTGGTTAATTTAAGGAATTGAAATGACTTTTGATACTTAAGTATATTTAAAACAAATACTTTTTAGACTTTTACCTCAAGAAGGATTTTACTGGCTGACTTTCACTTTTACTTGAGTCATTTTCTATTAAGGTATCTTTACTTTTAGTCAAGTATGACAAATGGGTACTTTTTTTTCCACCACTGCCTGATTAGAAAAACTGGTCCCATCATAACCCGTACTAAACCTTTTTACAAACAGACTAATCACGCCATAACTGCATAAGGTCTGGAGTTTTTACCTGGTTAGGTTACCAGCTCAGGAAAAACTAACGAGCCCCAGATTTGTGTTTTTCACCACACCACTCGGAACCTTTTGGTCGAAAATCTTGCCTCCTTAGGGTTTTATTATTTTAGAAAAATAAAAAAACCCAAACTGATTTTTTTAAACTTCTACCTAACATAATATCTCCTTTTAACAGCACTTTATCCAAGCACAGTCATGGTGTGTCAAACCCACAAATTTTCTTTGGCCCCATGCTTCCAAAAGAGAAAGGGGAAAAAAAAAGGGGGGGGAGAAAAGGGGGAAAAAAAAAAAAAAGGGGGGGAAGAAAAAGGGAAAAAAGGGAAAAAAAGGGGGAAAGGGAAAAAAAAGGGGCCCCCGGAAAAAAGGGGTTTTAAGCTCTAACCCCCGGCGGGCCCAAGAAAACCTTTTGGGGAATAAATTTTTTTGTTGATCTCCCGAACCTCAAACAGGTTTTAAGCTAACTAAGAGTTTTCTGTTGCCCCCCAAAATCGAGTGTTTTACAGCTAACTAACTTTTTTTTGTCTCTCCAGGACTCAATCAGTGTTGAACCAAAAATTTTCTGGGGCTCTCCAGGACCTCAAAAATTTGGCCCCAAAAAAATTTTTTTTGGGCCCCCGGACCCAAACAGGGGACAAAACCCGTTGTTTGGGGCCCCCAAAAAAAACGTTTAAGCTAATAAAAGGGTTTTTGGGTTCCCAGAATCCCATTCAGGGAATAACAGGGGTTCGTTTTTTTGGCCCCAAACCCCAAAACACTAAAACAGTTTTTTTTTTCTAAAAATCCTCGAGGGTTTGGCAATAAGTTTTTTCAAAACCC
>LR778284.1:4134524-4185745 GCA_902810595.1 Coregonus sp. 'balchen'
TCAAGTCACACACATTCAACATCAACTGTTCAGTGGGGACTGTGTGAATCAGGCCTTCATGGTCGAATTGCTGCAAAGAAACCACTACTAAAGGACACCAATAAGAAGAAGAGACCTGCTTGGGCCAAGAAATACAAGCAATGGACATTTGACCGGTGATCTCCGCATGTGTACTTCCCACCGTAAAGCATGGAGGAGGAGGTGTTATGGTGTGGGGGTGCTTTGCTGGTGACACTGTCAGTGATTTATTTAGAATTCAAGGCACACTTAACCAGCATGGCTACCACAGCATTCTGCAGCGATACGCCATCCCATCTGGTTTGGGCTTAGTGGGACTATCATTTGTTTTTCAACAGGATAATGACCCAACACACCTCCAGGCTGTGTAAGGGCTATTTGACCAAGAAGGAGAGTGATGGAGTGCTGCATCAGATGACCTGGCCTCCACAATCCTACGACCTCAACCCAATTGAGATGGTTTGGGATGAGTCGGACGGCAGAGTGAAGGAAAAGCAGCCAACAAGTGCTCAGTATATGTGGGAACTCCTTCAATAATGTTGGAAAAGCATTCCAGGTGAAGCTGGTTGAGAGAATGCCAAGAGTGTGCAAAGCTGTCATCAAGGCAAAGGGGGGCTATTTGAAGAATCTCAAATATAAAATATATTTTGATTTGTTTAACACTTTTTTGGTTACTACATGATTCCATATGTATTATTTAATAGTTTTGATGTCATCACTATTATTCTACAATGTAGAAAATAGTAAAAATAAAGAAAAACCCTTGAACGAGTAGGTGTGTCCAAACTTTTGACTGGTACTGTATATATATATTTTTTATCCAGTCAGATAAACACTCCAAACAGCCTACCCGACCACTTGGAGACATCCACATGGTCCTAAAGCACACCATTGCCTTGTTTTGTATCATATTCCAATGATAAAACTGTGGGGGACATAAATGCCATTTCTGAATGTGGAGGGGACATGTCCCCCCGGTCCCCAGTGAAAGTTGCACCCCTGAATATCTTCACCCCTTTTGAGTTTCTTTGCCCATGGGAGAAGTATATTTTGCAAACCCAGTCCTTTTTCCACACAACTTCATCAAAATTGTTGAATGAGTTTCCTGTAAACAATATATATTATATTCCTTCTCTTTTAGCAGGTTTACTGATAATATTTTCTTATTATCTGCTAAGCCATTACAATTATAACTGGCTATACTTATTTCACCATTTACCATAATGAGATACAAGTTTCAATTGTATTTATCATAATATATGTTTGTAAACTTACCATTAAAAAGTACCACAATGATTGAGTGTCCATATAGCTGTACCATGGTATTTGCACTGCTGCTGAGTAAACCTCCAATTGTTCTCCACTATTCCACCCACTAAAACCTCCCCCCATCCCAAGTTGGATTGTCGTCCCAGTGACTGGCAGACCACCCCCTGTCCACCTGTATCCTGACTGGCAGACCACCCCTGTCCACCTGGATCCTAGGTCCTTTGAACATTTTAAAAAAGAGCACGCAGTGCCACCCACAGAACAGAAGCAGATTAACTGCCTAAAGCATTTCCAACGCCCTCACCTCCATTGTATTATATGCAGTTATTTAAAAAATATATATATATATAAAAAATCTTGCATATCTTAATTTATTTCCACAAGTAATTAATAATAAGCATAATAATGTAGGCGGTTCATACAAAGCGATTGTTACCTATAACCAGGATTGAAATTACAAAAATTACAATTTTGCCAAGCAATTATTATTTTGGCAAACAATTATTGTGATTCATCCTGTATTGTCCCTAACATCATTACCCCTTAGCAACGGACGTGGGACACACACACACACACACACACACACACACACACACACACACACACACACACACACACACACACACACACACACACACACACACACACACACACTCCCCACAAACAACCACGAGCTCAGAGGTTCAACAGCTGTTCCATCCCTGAGCTCAACTCAAGAAAAGGACTTGATGTGCGAATGCATATGCAGTTGTAGCTGTTTGAGAAGGCAATGCAAAACTTAGCAAGAATGGAGAGATTTGGTTAACCAATGTCAAGTCCTAGCTGATGGAGCTCAGATACACCCCTTGAAACACACACACACACGTTGTGACCATTTTCCCATCATGCATCTCTGTGCAGTCAGACGTTTTGATCATTCTGTGCCACCAGGGCCACAATAATTCTCTCTCTGATTGTCCGAGTATGACCCCCTCCTCCCTATGGGCCACTGCAGCTAGTGTTGCCAGCACTGCCACTACCTGGGTGGGGGCACCCCACCAAAATTCCCACCGGCTAGGTACAAGGTCTTGAATGTTCTCATTAGCAGCTTTGAGAAATTCTTTGTATATTATACTCACCCATCAGGGGGGCTTTGGCTTTGTTGGACCAACCCTGCCAGGCAGGCTCAGACTCTTGAGGGGTCGGTGCTGCTTTAGTGGGTCTCTGACCGCATTTATCTTTCTGTCTTGGTTGCGTATTGGCTACTTGCAGTAGGCCTATGAAACAGATAAGGACTTCTCCTTAGTGTGTGGGTCGCTGGGGTGGCTGTCTACGGGTATCGGGTTCGGTACCGTTCCATCATGACAGGACAATAAATAAATAAACTATATTTATAATTTATTTAAAAATGTATATCCCGTATCTACACAGAATGGGAAGCTCTCCCTGTCACAACTCCTGCTCACGGACACACATGGGCTCTGGCATTAGGACACACATGGGCTCTGGCATTAGGACACACATGGGCTCTGGCATTAGGACCCACATGGGCTCTGGCATTAGGACACACATGGGCTCTGGCATTAGGACACACATGGGCTCTGGCATTAGGACCCACATGGGCTCTGGCATTAGGACACACATGGGCTCTGGCATTAGGACACACATGGGCTCTGGCATTAGGACACACATGGGCTCTGGCATTAGGACACACATGGGCTCTGGCATTAGGACACACATGGGCTCTGGCATTAGGACACACATGGGCTCTGGCATTAGGACACACATGGGCTCTGGCATTAGGACACACATGGGCTCTGGCATTAGGACACACATGGGCTCTGGCATTAGGACACCCATGGGCTCTGGCATTAGGACACCCATGGGCTCTGGCATTAGGACACCCATGGGCTCTGGCATTAGGACACACATGGGCTCTGGCATTAGGACACCCATGGGCTCTGGCATTAGGACACACATGGGCTCTGGCATTTGCAACCATTTTCCTTTTTCGGTCACTTAACTCTACACCTTCCATCAGAATGCGTCCGCACATACCCACATACTGTGTCTTCCCACATACTGTGTCTTCCCACATGCTGTGTCTTCCCACATGCTGTGTCTTCCCACATGCTGTGTCTTCCCTGTCCTCTGTTTGCTGTGGTTTTATCTCCGCCATGTTGATTCCTGCCTAATTTCAGGCTTTTGAGTTCCAGTTCCTTACATTTCAAGATGTGTTATTTCAATAATGATCCTTTCTTCTAATGCTGTCTTTGATCTATTTATCAATACTATGAATAGAAAGTCGAATACTAACTATTTTATAATATTCCCTATATTGAATGATATAGTGTATTTGTAGTTTATTTCTTTATCAATTGTTGTATTTGATTGTTTTCCATTTTATTTTATTTATTTTTTACAATCCCTATCATGGATAGTATTGAGTGTTCCATTATTCAACTCCTCTATGGTAACTTTGTATTATTTAGAATAGCCATGGAGTAGTCTTGGTGTCTCAGAACAGTTGGTTATCAATGTACAGTTCATCGACTACGAGAGCTAAACGTTTCCCTTTACGTCTATTCACCTTGAAGAGTACAGGGTACCTTTACGTCTGTTCACCTTGAAGAGTACAGGGTACCTTTACGTCTATTCACCTTGAAGAGTACAGGGTACCTTTACGTCTATTCACCTTGAAGAGTACAGGGTACCTTTACGTCTATTCACCTTGAAGAGTACAGGGTACCTTTACGTCTATTCACCTTGAAGAGTACAGGGTACCTTTACGTCTATTCACCTTGAAGAGTACAGGGTACCTTTACGTCTATTCACCTTGAAGAAGGGTACAGAACTTTGTGCCGTTCTGCAATTTCCTTCAGGAACTGACCTACAGTGAGGGGAAAAAGTATTTGATCCCCTGCTGATTTTGTAGGTTTGCCCACTGACAAAGAAATGATCAGTCTATAATTTTTATGATAGGTTTATTTGAACAGTGAGAGACAGAATAACAACAACAAAATCCAGAAAAACGCATGTCACAAATGTTATAAATTGATTTACATTTTAATGAGGGAATTAAGTATCTGAACCCTCTGCAAAACATGACTTAGTACTTGGTGGCAAAACCCTTTCTGGCAATCACAGAGGTCAGACATTTCTTGTAGTTGGCCACCAGGTTTGCACACATCTCAGGAGGGATTTGGTCCCACTCCTCTTTGCAGATCTTCTCCAAGTCATTAAGGTTTCGAGGCTGACGTTTGGCAACTCGAACCTTCAGCTCCCTCTACAGATTTTCTATGGGATTAAGGTCTGGAGACTGGCTAGGCCACTCCAGGACCTTAATGTGCTTCTTCTTGAGCCACTCCTTTGTTGCATTGGCCGTGTGTTTTGGGTCATTGTCATGCTGGAATACCCATCCACGACCCATTTTCAATGCCCTGGCTAAGGGAAGGAGGTTCTCACCCAAGATTTGATGGTACATGGCCCCGTCCATCATCCCTTTGATGCGGTGAAGTTGTCCTGTCCCCTTAGCAGAAAAACACCCCCAAAGCATAATGTTTCCACCTCCATGTTTGACGGTGGGGATGGTGTTCTTGGGGTCATAGACAGCATTCCTCCTCCTCCAAACACGGCGAGTTGAGTTGATGCCAAAGAGCTTGATTTTGGTCTCATCTGACCACAACACTTTCACCCAGTTCTCCTCTGAATCATTCAGATGTTCATTGGCAAACTTCAGACGGGCATGTATATGTGCTTTCTTGAGCAGGGGGACCTTGCAGGCGCTGCAGGATTTCAGTCCTTCACGGCGTAGTGTGTTACCAATTGTTTTCTTGGTTACTATGGTCCCAGCTGCCTTGAGATCATTGACAAAATCCTCCTGTGTAGTTCTGGGCTGATTCCTCACCGTTCTCATGATCATTGCAACTCCACGAGGTGAGATCCTGCATGGAGCCCCAGGCCAAGGGAGATTGACAGTTCTTTTGTGTTTCTTCCATTTGCGAATAATCGCACCAACTGTTGTCACCTTCTCACCAAGCTGCTTGGCGATGGTCATGTAGCCCATTCCAGCCTTGTGTAGGTCTACAATCTTGTCCCTGACATCCTTGGAGAGCTCTTTGGTCTTAGCCATGGTGGAGAGTTTGGAATCTGATTGATTGATTGCTTCTGTGGACAGGTGTCTTTTATACAGGTAACAAGCTGAGATTAGGAGCACTCCCTTTAAGAGTGTGCTCCTAATCTCAGCTCGTTACCTGTATAAAAGACACCTGGGAGCCAGAAATCTTTCTGATTGAGAGGGGGTCAAATACTTATTTCCCTCCTTAAAATGCAAATCAATTTATAACATTTTTGACATGTGTTTTTCTGGATTTTTTTGTTGTTATTCTGTCTCTCACTGTTCAAATAAACCTACCATTAAAATTATAGACTGATCATTTCTTTGTCAGTGGGCAAACGTACATAATCAGCAGGGGATCAAATACTTTTTTCCCTCACTGTATTCTTGTGCCAGCGAGTCTTTTACCCAGGCTTTTAACCATTATTTTATCTTTAAAGGATGCAAATTTGGCAACGATTGGGCACTCATGTCACTGTCCTCTCTGTCCGAAACAATGTACACATTCAAGTTTGTCAAAAGCATCGCCTGGGATCTGTAGCGCTTTAAGAAGGAATTCTTTCACCATATTTTCAGGATCTTCACCCTCATTTTTCTTTAATACCGGTAAGTACCAGACTTTCTCGCATTGATCGAGTCTGTATTTCAAGTAAAGCTCAGAAACATGTTCTCCTTTTTTAAGTTCTTTAATGTCCGTTTCAATCGTATTGACTTTTTTTGCTTTTTGGATGGTAGTTGCAGTACAGCTGATTTAGACCAGTTGATCTTGTAACCAGACCATGAGCTGAACGCTGTGAAAATAGACGTTATTGGCTGGTGGGATTTCTGAGCTTTTGCGACGTAGAGCGGTACGTCATCTGCATACAGAGAACTTGCTTGTTCAGTTTGTTTGATTTTGATATGTGAGGAAGCCGAATTTTGACGTATGCTAGCGGTTCAAGAGAAAGAGCAAATAGCAAAGGGGAGGCGGGACAACCTTGTTTACATCCTGGTTGTATGATAAATGGATTAGAATGGGTACCGCCTGTAGATATAATAGAAGAAGGATTCCCACTCTAAGCGGTCAAAGGTTTTCTCTGCATCTACTGATAACACAGCACACGGTGGTGTCCAGATTGGAAGCCTCGGCGACCACATGAAACAGGCGGCAGCGTGTTATCGGCTGCCTGACGTCCCTTAATGAACCCTGTCTGGTCCAGGATGTATGGTCTTGTTTCAGCATGTTTAAGTCCCTTATTAGGAGATCTGATCAGCTGTATTGATGACCTTGTTTCAGCATGTTTAAGTCCCTTAGTAGGAGATCTGATCAGCTGTATTGATGATCTTGTTTCAGCATGTTTAAGTCCCTTAGTAGGAGATCTGATCAGCTGTATTGGTGATCTTGTTTCAGCATGTTTAAGTCCCTTAGTAGGAGATCTGATCAGCTGTATTGGTGATCTTGTTTCAGCATGTTTAAGTCCCTTAGTAGGAGATCTGATCAGCTGTGTTGATGATCTTGATTCAGCATGTTTAAGTCCCTTAGTAGGAGATCTGATCAGCTGTATTGATGACCTTGTTTCAGCATGTTTAAGTCCGTTAGTAGGAGATCTGATCAGCTGTATTGATGATCTTGTTTCAGCTCTAGTAAGTGGCTAGTCACCCTCTGCATAATGAATTCTGCTCTACGTCGCAACAGATCATTAAGTTCCAGTCGACTTGTTTTTAGCTCAATTTCTCTCTCCGTTGAATAGTTGTTTTTAAGAGTCTTCCAGCATTTTACAATGATTTTCCAATTCGCTGATTTTCTGAAAGTCCTAATTTCTGTACATTGGAGGAAAAATGTGTAGTGTTTGTATGCACTCACTAACTGTAAGTCGCTCTGGATAAGAGCGTCCGCTAAATGACTAAAATGTAAATGTAAATGTGTTTCCTCTTATGAATCCTTTTACAGCTAGCCATACCATAGTCCTCCACTGAGTGGTCATTTATTTCTATAAATTATTTTAAATTGGATCTAAACTGAAAGATTAGGTCAGAGTTGTGTAGTAAAGTATTATTAAACCTCCATCTCAGTGCAACCTTTTTCATCGGGAAGATTTGAAATTTACATAGAATGGAATTATGATCAGATAAAATGGCCGGTAATGTTTTCATAAATTCCATGTTACCTGCAATATCAGTAGATGTTAAAACATAGTCAATTCTCGAGAAAGTCTTAAATCTAGCATAAAGCACGTATGATCCTTAGTTGTGGGATTATGAAATCTCCCAACAGTCATTAAGATTGAGATCTTTAAGAAATGGTTTAAGTGCATTGGAAGCGTTCACTTGTGATGAGCTATGAGAAGGTCCAGATCTATCTAGCTTAGAATCTGTCACGGAATCAGCCGAGGCTGCCCCTCCTCCTTGCTCGGGCAGGCTTCGGCGTTCGTCGTCCCCGGAGTACTAGCTGCCACCGATCTATGTTTCGGTGTTTGTCTAGTTTGTCCTAATTATTTTCACCTGTTTCCCATTATGCTATATTGTATTCCCTTTATAACCCCCTGTCTCTCATTGGTTATTGTGTGTGATTGTTTTCCGTCAGGTCGGCAGTGTTCGGGTGTATGCGTATTTTGTTTCCTCCCTGTTTGGAGGTTTTGTTTTGTATTTTGATTACTGTGCTAGTAAAGTTCGTCTGCCAGTAGCTCGGTGTCCTGCGCTTGACTTCGCTCACCGCATACACGTCGCCCTGACAGAATCGATAATGGCATTCACGTCAGTTCCAATAATAAGCGTATACTCCGATAAATTCAGCAGGCTTCTGGTTACAGAAGGGAGAAAATCTTTGTCATATGAGTTAGGAGCAAAAATAGATACAAATGCTGTTTTCCATTCCATACAGAGTGGAACATATGTAGGTCAATCTGCCCTGTGGATCATTTCCGCTTTTTTCAGTTGTAAGGGGTAGATTGTGTTTATGTAGAATAAGCACCCCTTTAGATTTAGTTGTAAAGCAGGAAGCAGCTCCCAGTTTGTAGTATTTGTTTTGAAGTCTACGGGACATCACCCTCTAAAAGATGTCTCTTGCAATAGAGCGATGTCAACTTTAGTCCTATGTAACACGTCGAGACATTTCATTTTAGCTTATTTGGCTCATTTGGAACCCCTCAGATTCCAGGAAATGACCACTAAATTAGCCCGGGTCCATCTGTGGTGATGTGAAGACCAGTTTGATGGATATACGGGGAGAAGAGTAACTTATGATAGCTATAAAAATGACTATTCAGTTGCCAACTAAATCATTATAAACCAGATATTCCAGAAAAAAAAAAAACAGTAAACATATCCATTGTTGGATAGAATTATATATAAAATTACAAAACCCTTCAGATTGCCATTCCAGCCCAATAACCCTGCAAAATGTATCAAAACAATTGAAAGAAAGAATCCCTCCCTTCCCTGACAGGTTAGGACACAACAGTCCTCCCTCTCCACTCAATGTTAGACCCGTGACTAAAACCCTCCCAATACCCCCCTGAATAACTCACTCCATTTCCTAAACATCTTGCATTAACTGACACAATGGATATATGAGAACGGCAAGAAATGCTCAATTGACTGAATGATTAAGCCTCAACGTAAAACAAATTTGGAGAAGTAACTTGCAAAAATAATTCAGTGGTGATAGTTGACTTCTCTAGCTACGCAGTTGTTGTCATAGCAACATGAGACAAATTAGCTAGCAAGCTACCACCAGACAAAGTTATCAAGCGAACGTTGTACATTTTAGTCATTTTAGCAGACGCTCTTATCCAGAGCGAATTTACAGTTAGTGAGTGCATACATTCTTTTTTTTTCATACTGGCCCCCCCGTGGGAATCGAACCCACTACCCTGGTGTTGAAAGCGCCATGCTCTACCAACTGAGCTACACGGGGACTAAGTTTGTAACTGTAACTTAGTTGTAAAATATAATTTTAGTTTATAGAAGCTAGATAAACTTTCAACAACATTTATACTGAACACTACTGAAGAGATAATCAGTTAGCTAGCTAACAGTTGTGATGATGACTTACATAGCTAGCTGCTAATGTTGCTGTATCATTACTGTCCCAATCACCCAGCTAGCTGGAAAGCTAGTTCACTAGCTAGCTAGCTTGCTGGTGCTCTGTGCATAAGTGCATAATGATCACAAGTAATTTGATCAAATGTTCCTCAAAACTCCTTGGAGTTGTGGATAAATCCTCTTGACCAGTTCACTTATTCCATAGGTTCCCCGGTGCTTGCACGGCCCCGTTGTTGAGTCTTCCTCCTCACAACAGGACCAGCGGTGTGGTCACTGCGTTACTCGTGGTTGTCCTCTCCCAGTGATGCCACGAACTCCTCAGCGTCTTGTGCTGTGGTGAATGACAGGCGCTCTCCCCTGTGTGTGGCCCGGAGCGTTGCTGGATAGACGAGGAATGACTGGATGCCCCTCAGTCCTGAGTTTGTTCCGGACCTCGTTGAAGACTTTGCGGCGTTGGGAGGTGTGCATGCTGTAGTCAGGGAAAAACCACAGTACCTTAACAGCGTGGTGAAGGAGCTCTGCTGCTCTGGCTCCTTGTAGAATGGCTTGGCGGTCGTCGTTCCGGAGGACCTTGAAGATCAGCGTCCTCGGTCTGTCTGATGCATTACTAGTCCCAGGTCCCGAGTAGATGGGATGGGCTCTTTCTATCTCAACCTTGTGAGATATGGATGGGATCCATTTAGGGATCGTTCCCTGTAGGAATTTGACGGGATCGTCAGTCTCGTCTCCTTCTTTTAAATAAATTAATCTTACATTTGAGCGACGTGAGCGGTCCTCCATTTCAGCCATCTTGAGCCGCATCTTCTCCAGTTGTGAAGAACAGTCGTTGATTTTCTGTTTGCTTTCCCTATTTTCACTCAGCAGATTGTCCAATTTAGTAGACAGATTGTCCAATTTAGTAGACAGATTGTCCACTTTAGTAGACAGATTGTCCACTTTAGTAGACAGATTGTCAATCACTTTCATCCTTCCCTCAACGTCGATTGTAAGAGCTTCAACAGCCGCTAAAGTCTCTTGATGTTTTCTATTGAGTGGTTCCACCGCCTCAGCTAACACCTGTTGTAGCATATCCTTGAGAGAGTCCTGTTGCTTGGCTAATGCCTCAGAAATCGCGTCAGCTATGAAGAACTCGGTTTCAGTGCTGAGGGCTGTCTTCTGACGCTTAACTATAGGGGATGAAGTCGGAGAAGTGTCGTTTTTCTTGCCTCCTTAGGTAGTTGTTAATCAGTCCTGGGTTTGTTTCTTTAAGAGTTCCTTATCGAAATAATGTAATAAAATATGAAAAAGAGGTATTGGGTTTGCAGCGCTCTAGTGACTAGCGACCATAACGCCCATTGGTCACGTGACCTCTCCCCCTGTACATATATATTTTTGGTATACACATTGTGAACGGATCAGCTTGTCCGAAGCACCCTAACACAAGCGGGAGGCATGAAATGAACAGACTAGAGGCAGTATTGTTACTGAACGGGTTTTCTGTCGCCCAACAAAATAATTCCAATACAGGGTAACGTCCAAGGCTACAACATCAGAATAACAACAAAATAAACATCAACTAAGCCGCTGAACAAAAGGCTGTGGCCCAAAACGGGACAGCAAAACAATACACGGCTCCTACTGTCTTTAGACTATCATCTACACATTATAGTCCTGTCTTTAGACTATCATCTACACATTATAGTCCTGTCTTTAGACTATCATCTACACATTATAGTCCTGTCTTTAGACTATCATCTACACATTATAGTCCTGTCTTTAGACTATCATCTACACATTATAGTACTGTCTTTAGACTATCATCTACACATTATAGTCCTGTCTTTAGACTATCATCTACACATTATAGTCCTGTCTTTAGACTATCATCTACACATTATAGTCCTGTCTTTAGACTATCATCTACACATTATAGTCCTGTCTTTAGACTATCATCTACACATTATAGTCCTGTCTTTAGACTATCATCTACACATTATAGTCCTGTCTTTAGACTATCATCTACACATTATAGTCCTGTCTTTAGACTATCATCTACACATTATAGTCCTCTCTTTAGACTATCATCTACACATTATAGTCCTGTCTTTAGACTATCATCTACACATTATAGTCCTGTCTTTAGACTATCATCTACACATTATAGTCCTGTCTTTAGACTATCATCTACACATTATAGTCCTGTCTTTAGACTATCATCTACACATTATAGTCCTGTCTTTAGACTATCATCTACACATTATAGTCCTGTCTTTAGACTATCATCTACACATTATACTCCTGTCTTTAGACTATCATCTACATATTATATTCCTGTCTTTAGACTATCATCTTCACATTATAGTCCTGTCTTTAGACTATCATCTACACATTATAGTCCTGCCTTTAGACTATCATCTACACATTATAGTCCTGTCTTTAGACTATCATCTACACATTATAGTCCTGTCTTTAGACTATCATCTACACATTATAGTCCTGTCTTTAGACTATCATCTACACATTATAGTCCTGTCTTTAGACTATCATCTACACATTATAGTCCTGTCTTTAGACTATCATCTACACATTATAGTCCTCTCTTTAGACTATCATATACACATTATAGTCCTGTCTTTAGACTATCATCTACACATTATAGTCCTGTCTTTAGACTATCATCTACACATTATAGTCCTGCCTTTAGACTATCATCTACACATTATAGTCATGTCTTTAGACTATCATCTACACATTATAGTCCTGCCTTTAGACTATCATCTACACATTATAGTCCTGCCTTTAGACTATCATCTACACATTATAGTCCTGTCTTTAGACTATAATCTACACATTATAGTCCTGCCTTTAGACTATCATCTACACATTATAGTCCTCTCTTTAGACTATCATCTACACATTATATTCCTGTCTTTAGACTATCATCTACACATTATAGTCCTGTCTTTAGACTATAATCTACACATTATAGTCCTGTCTTTAGACTATCATCTACACATTATAGTCCTGTCTTTAGACTATCATCTACACATTATAGTCCTGTCTTTAGACTATCATCTACACATTATAGTCCTGTCTTTAGACTATCATCTACACATTATAGTCCTGTCTTTAGACTATCATCTACACATTATAGTCCTCTCTTTAGACTATCATCTACACATTATAGTCCTGTCTTTAGACTATCATCTACACATTAGAGTCCTGTCTTTAGACTATCATCTACACATTATAGTCCTGCCTTTAGACTATCATCTACACATTATAGTCATGTCTTTAGACTATCATCTAAACATTATAGTCCTGTCTTTAGACTATAATCTACACATTATAGTCCTGCCTTTAGACTATCATCTACACATTATAGTCCTGCCTTTAGACTATCATCTACACATTATAGTCCTGCCTTTAGACTATCATCTACACATTATAGTCCTGTCTTTAGACTATCATCTACACATTATAGTCCTGCCTTTAGACTATCATCTACACATTATAGTCCTCTCTTTAGACTATCATCTACACATATAGTCCTGTCTTTAGACTATCATCTACACATTATAGTCCTGTCTTTAGACTATCATCTACACTATATAGTCCTGTCTTTAGACTATCATCTACACATTATAGTCCTGTCTTTAGACTATCATCTACACATTATAGTCCTGTCTTTAGACTATCATCTACACATTATAGTCCTGTCTTTAGACTATCATCTACACATTATAGTCCTGTCTTTAGACTATCATCTACACATTATAGTCCTGTCTTTACACTATCATCTACACATTATAGTCCTCTCTTTAGACTATCATCTACACATTATAGTCCTGTCTTTAGACTATCATCTACACATTATAGTCCTGTCTTTAGACTATCATCTACACATTATAGTCCTGTCTTTAGACTATCATCTACACATTATAGTCCTGTCTTTAGACTATCATCTACACATTATAGTCCTGTCTTTAGACTATCATCTATACATTATAGTCCTCTCTTTAGACTATCATCTACACAGATGTTTAGTTCATTTCATTCCGATCTCCTCTGCATTATTGTAGCCATTTGCTACAGCCTGTCAACTATGCCTCTGCCTATCCCTGTTCTCTCCTCTCCTCACAGGCTACACAAACCCCTCACACCGCGTGGCTGCTGCCTCTCTAACCTGGTGGTCCCTGCACGCACCCCACACCTGGAGTTCCAGGTCTCAGGCAGCCTCTGGAACTGCCGTTCTGCTGCCAACAAGGCTGACTTCATCCCAGCCTATGCTACCCTCCAGTCCCTCGACTTCCTGGCGCTGACGGAAACATGGATTACCACTGAAAACACTGCTACTCCTACTGCTCTCTCCTCGTCTGACCATGTGTTCTCGCATACCCCGAGAGCATCTGGTCAGAGGGGTGGTGGCACAGGAATCCTCATCTCTCCCAAGTGGACATTCTCAATTTTTCCCCTAACCCATCTGTCTATCTCCTCATTTGAATTCCATGCTGTCACAGTCACTAGCCCATTTAAGCTTAATATCCTTGTCATCTATCGCCCTCCAGGTTCCCTTGGAGAGTTCATCAATGAGCTTGACGCCTTGATAAGTTCCTTTTCTGAGGATGGCTCACCCCTCACAGTTTTGGGGGATTTCAACCTCCCTACGTCTACATTTGACTCATTTCTCTCTGCCTGTCACACTCTGATTCTAGGACTTTTTGTGTTTAGTCAGGGTGGGTAGATTTCCGTGTGTTGTGTACTGTGGGTAGTGTCTAGGTGTTCGCGTTCTATGTTTGGTCAGTGACTCCCAATCGGAGGTAACGAGTGTCAGCTGTCGGCTCGTTATCTCTGATTGGGAGCCATATTTAAATGTCTGTGTTCACCTTGTGGTTGTGGGTTTTTGTTCATTGTTCAGTAGTTGTCACTGAGGACTTCACGGATCGTGTTTTGTTTTGTCGTGTGTTTCAAAATTAAAATCATCATGTTCACTCCCAACGCTGCGCTTTGGTCATACTTCATTGGCGATCGTGACAGAAAAACCCACCACAACGAGACCAAGCAGCAGTTGGATAACGAGTGGTGGAGCCAGAAGAGCGAAGGTTGGGAGAGGACTATGGAGGCCTGGTCCACCGAGAGGAGAGACCCCCAGAAAATTTTTAGGGGGGGGCTCACGACGTCGGGGCAGAAGGTGTACGGCCCGGAGGAGTGCAAGAGGTTGGCAGATATGGCCGCCAGTTTAAGGGGGCCACTGGTTACGAAGGGGATGGAAAGTGTGGAGGCACGGCGAGAGGTACTGGGGGGTGTTTCCAGTCCGGTCCGGCCCGTTCCTGATCCCCGTGTAGGGCCAGGGGTGTGTGTCCCCAGTGCGGTTCTGTCTGTCCCTGCTCAACGCACCAAGCCTACGGGGTGCGTCGCCAGCCCAGCTCGGCCTGTTCCTGCGCCCCGCACCAAGTCTGTGGTGCGTTTCGCCAGCCCAGCCCGGCCTGTCCCTGCTCAACGCACCGAGCCTACGGGGTGCGTCGTCAGCCCTGTCCAGCCAGAGCCGTCCGCCAGACAGGATCAGCCAGAGCCTTCCGCCAGACAGGATCAGCCAGAGCCTTCCGCCAGCCATGAGCAGCCAGATCCTTCCGCCAGCCATGAGCAGCCAGATCCGTCAGCCAGCCATGAGCAGCCAGATCCGTCAGCCATCCATGAGCAGCCAGATCCGTCAGCCAGCCATGAGCAGCCAGATCCGTCAGCCAGCCATGAGCCGTCCAGCCAGGATCCGCCAGAGCCGTCCAGCCAGGATCCGCCAGAGCCGTCCAGCCAGGATCCGCCAGAGCCGTCCAGCCGGGATCCGCCAGAGCCGTCCAGCCGGGATCCGCCAGAGCCTTCCAGCCGGGATCCGCCAGAGCCTTCCAGCCAGGATCCGCCAGAGCCGTCCAGCCAGGATCCGCCAGAGCCGTCCAGCCAGGATCCGCCAGAGCCGTCCAGCCGGGATCCGCCAGAGCCGTCCAGCCGGGATCCGCCAGAGCCGTCCAGCCGGGATCCGCCAGAGCCGTCCAGCCAGGATCCACGCACCAAGCCAGGGGCGCGTGTCGTCAGTCCGGTTCCGGCCAGCGGGGCTAGACAGGACCAGGGGTACTTTGGGGGGTTGGAGAGGAAGTGGGGAGGAAGCCCGGAGCCGGAGCCGCCGCCGAGGAGGAATGCCCACCCAGCCCTCCCCTGTTTGCTTGTAGTTAGGCGCGGTCGCAGTCCGCGCCTTTGGGGGGGGGTACTGTCACACTCTGGTTCTAGGACTTTTTGTGTTTAGTCAGGGTGGGTAGATTTCCGTGTGTTGTGTACTGTGGGTAGTGTCTAGGTGTTCGCGTTCTATGTTTGGTCAGTGACTCCCAATCGGAGGTAACGAGTGTCAGCTGTCGGCTCGTTATCTCTGATTGGGAGCCATATTTAAATGTCTGTGTTCACCTTGTGGTTGTGGGTTTTTTGTTCATTGTTCAGTAGTTGTCACTGAGGACTTCACGGATCGTGTTTTGTTTTGTCGTGTGTTTCAAAATTAAAATCATCATGTTCACTCCCAACGCTGCGCTTTGGTCATACTTCATTGGCGATCGTGACACTGCCTCCTTCTTTCCACTCCTCTCTTCTTTTGACCTCACCCTCTCACCGTCCCCCCCTACTCACAAGGCAGGCAATACGCTTGACCTCATCTTTACTAGATGCTGCTCTTCTACTAATCTCACTGCAACTCCCCTCCATGTCTCCGACCACTACTTTGTATCCTTTTCTCTCTCGCTCTCCTCCAACACTACTCACTCTGCCCCTACACAGATGGTAATGCGCCGCCGCAACCTTCGCTCTCTCTCTCCCACTACTCTCTCCTCTTCCATCCTATCATCTCTTCCCTCTGCTCAATCCTTCTCCCTCCAATCTCCTGATTCTGCCTCCTCAAACCTCCTCTCCTCCCTTTCTGCATCTTTTGACTCTCTGTGTCCCCTATCCTCCCGGCCGGCTCGGTCCTCCCCTCCAGCTCCGTCGCTTGATGTGTCATTGCGAGCTCACAGAACAGAGCTCCGGGCAGCGGAGCGGAAATGGAAGAAAACTAAACTCCCTGCCGACCTGGCATCTTTTCACTCCCTCCTCTCTACATTTTCTTCATCTGTTTCTGCTGCTAAGGCCACTTTCTACCACTCTAAATTCCAAGCATCTGCCTCTAACCCTAGGAAGCTCTTTGACACATTCTCCTCCCTGCTGAATCCCCCCCCCCCCCCCCCTCCTCTCTCTCTGTGGATGACTTTGTCAACCACTTTGAAAAGAAGGTTGACGACATCCGATCCTCGTTTGCTAAGTCTAATGACACTTTCTCCCCTCTCTCTCCAGATAAAATCTTGCGACTTGTGACTGCAGGCCGCCCAACAACCTGCCCGCTTGACCCCATCCCCTCCTCTCTTCTCCAGACCATCTCCGGTGACCTTCTCCCCTACCTCACCTTGCTGATCAACTCATCCTTGACCGCTGGCTATGTCCCTTCCGTCTTCAAGAGAGCGAGAGTTGCACCCCTTCTCAAAAAACCAACACTCGATCCCACTGATGTCAACAACTACAGACCAGTATCCCTTCTTTCTTTTCTTTCCAAAACTATTGAGCGTGCCGTCTTTAGCCAACTCTCTTGCTATCTCTCTCAGAATGACCTTCTTGATCCAAACCAGTCAGGTTTCAGGACTGGTCATTCAACTGAGACTGCTCTTCTCTGTGTCACGGAGGCTCTCCGCACTGCTAAAGCTAACTCTCTCTCCTCTGCTCTTGTCCTTCTAGACCTGTCTGCTGCCTTTGATACTGTGAACCATCAGATCCTCCTCTCCACCCTCTCCGAGCTGGGCATCTCCGGCGCGGCTCACTCCTGGATTGCGTCCTACCTGACCGGTCGCTCCTACCAAGTGGCGTGGCGAGAAGCTGTCTCCGCACCACGTGCTCTCACCACTGGTGTCCCCCAGGGCTCAGTTCTAGGCCCTCTCCTATTCTCCCTATACACCAAGTCACTTGGCTCTGTCATATCCTCACATGGCCTCTCCTATCATTGCTACGCTGACGATACACAACTAATCTTCTCCTTTCCCCCTTCTGATAACCAGGTGGCGAATCGCATCTCTGCATGTCTGGCAGACATATCAGTATGGATGACGGATCACCACCTCAAGCTGAACCTTGGCAAGACGGAGCTGCTCTTCCTCCCGGGGAAGGACTGCCCGTTCCATGATCTCGCCATCACGGTTGACAA
Organism: Coregonus sp. 'balchen'; assembly: GCA_902810595.1. Lineage (NCBI taxonomy): Eukaryota > Metazoa > Chordata > Actinopteri > Salmoniformes > Salmonidae > Coregonus > Coregonus sp. 'balchen'. The sequence continues at coordinate 4,152,170 of LR778284.1, forward strand.
CTCCGTTGTGTCCTCCTCCCAGAGTGCGAAGAGCCTTGGCGTGACCCTGGACAACACCCTGTCGTTCTCCGCTAACATCAAGGCGGTGACCCGATCCTGCAGGTTCATGCTCTACAACATTCGGAGAGTACGACCCTGCCTTACACAGGAAGCGGCACAGGTCCTAATCCAGGCACTTGTCATCTCCCGTCTGGATTACTGCAACTCGCTGTTGGCTGGGCTCCCTGCCTGTGCCATTAAACCCCTACAACTCATCCAGAATGCCGCAGCCCGTCTGGTGTTCAACCTTCCCAAGTTCTCTCACGTCACCCCGCTCCTCCGCACACTCCACTGGCTTCCAGTTGAAGCTCGCATCTGTTACAAGACCATGGTGCTTGCCTATGGAGCTGTGAGGGGATCGGCACCTCTGTACCTTCAGGCTCTGATCAGTCCCTACACCCAAACGAGGGCATTGCGTTCATCCACCTCTGGCCTGCTGGCTCCCCTTCCTCTGCGGAAGCATAGTTCCCGCTCAGCCCAGTCAAAACTGTTCGCTGCTCTGGCACCCCAATGGTGGAACAAGCTCCCTCACAACGCCAGGACAGCGGAGTAACTCACCACCTTCCGGAGACATTTGAAACCCCACCTCTTTAAGGAATACCTGGGATAGGATAAAGTAATCCTTCTACCCCCCCACCCCCCACAAAAAAAAAAAAATAAATAATAATCATATTGTAAAGTGGTTATCCCACTGGCTATAGGGTGAATGCACCAATTTGTAAGTCGCTCTGGATAAGAGCGTCTGCTAAATGACGTAAATGTAAATGTATTATAGTCCTGTCTTTTTTTTTTTTTTTTTTTTTATTTCACCTTTATTTAACCAGGTAAGCCAGTTGAGAACAGGTTCTCATTTACAACTGCGACCTGGCCAAGATAAAGCAAAGTAGTGCAATAAAAACAACACAGAGTTACATATGGGGTAAAAAACATAAAGTCAGAAATACAACAGAAAAGATATATACAGTGTGTGCAAATGTAGCAAGTTATGGAGGTAAGGCAATAAATAGGCTATAGTGCAGAATAATTACAATAGTATTAACACTGGAATGCTAGATGTGCAAGAGATTATGTGCAAATAGAGATACTGGGGTGCAAAAGAGCAAAATAAATAACAATATAGGGATGAGGTAGTTGGGTGGGCTAATTTCAGATGGGCTGTGTACAGGTGCAGTGATCGGTAAGGTGCTCTGACAACTGATGCTTAAAGTTATTGAGGGAGATAAGAGTCTCCAGCTTCAGAGATTTTTGCAATTTGTTCCAGTCATTGGCAGCAGAGAACTGGAAGGAATGGCGGCCAAAGGAGGTGTTGGCTTTGGGAATGACCAGTGAGATATACCTGCTGGAGCGCAGACTACGGGTGGGTGCTGCTATGGTGACCAATGAGCTAAGATAAGGCGGGGATTTGCCTAGCAGTGATTTATAGATGGCCTGGAGCCAGTGGGTTTGACGACGAACATGTAGTGAGGACCAGCCAACAAGAGCGTACAGGTCACAGTGGTGGGTAGTGTATGGGGCTTTGGAGACAAAACGGATGGCACTGTGATAGACTACATCCAATTTGCTGAGTAGAGTGTTGGAGGCTATTTTGTAAATTACATCGCCGAAGTCAAGGATCGGTAGGATAGTCAGTTTTACGAGGGCATGTTTGGCAGCATGAGTGAAGGAGGCTTTATTGCGAAATAGGAAGCCGATTATAGATTTAACTTTGGATTGGAGATTCTTTATGTGAGTCTGGAAGTTGAGTTTACAGTCTAACCAGACACCTAGGTATTTGTAGTTGTCCACATACTCTAGGTCAGACCCGTCGAGAGTGGTGATTCTAGTCGGGTGGGCGGGTGCCAGCAGCGTTCGATTGAAAAGCATGCATTTAGTTTTACTAGTGTTTAAGAGCAGTTGGAGGCTACTGAAGGATTGTTGTATGGCATTGAAGCTCGTTTGGAGGTTTGTTAACACAGTGTCCAATGAAGGGCCAGATGTATACAAAATTTTAGTCTAAATTTTACTTTAGACTATCATCTATACATTATAGTACTGTCTTTAGACTATCATCTACACATTATAGTCCTGTCTTTAGACTATCATCTACACATTATAGTCCTGTCTTTACACTATCATCTACACATTATAGTCCTCTCTTTAGACTATCATCTACACATTATAGTCCTGTCTTTAGACTATCATCTACACATTACAGTCCTGTCTTTAGACTATCATCTACACATTATAGTCCTGTCTTTAGACTATCATCTACACATTATAGTCCTGTCTTTACACTATCATCTACACATTATAGTCCTCTCTTTAGACTATCATCTACACATTATAGTCCTGTCTTTAGACTATCATCTACACATTACAGTCCTGTCTTTAGACTATCATCTACACATTATAGTCCTGTCTTTAGACTATCATCTACACATTATAGTCCTGTCTTTAGACTATCATCTACACATTACAGTCCTGTCTTTAGACTATCATCTACACATTATAGTCCTGTCTTTAGACTATCATCTACACATTATAGTCCTGTCTTTAGACTATCATCTACACATTATAGTCCTGTCTTTACACTATCATCTAAACATTATAGTCCTCTCTTTAGACTATCATCTACACATTATAGTCCTGTCTTTAGACTATCATCTACACATTATAGTCCTCTCTTTAGACTATCATCTACACATTATAGTCCTGTCTTTAGACTATCATCTACACATTATAGTCCTCTTTTTAGACTATCATCTACACATTATAGTCCTGTCTTTAGACTATCATCTACACATTATTGTCCTGTCTTTAGACTATCATCTAAACATTATAGTCCTCTCTTTAGACTATCATCTACACATTATAGTCCTGTCTTTAGACTATCATCTACACATTATAGTCCTCTCTTTAGACTATCATCTACACATTATAGTCCTGTCTTTAGACTATCATCTACACATTATAGTCCTCTTTTTAGACTATCATCTACACATTATAGTCTTTAGACTATCATCTACACATTATAGTCCTGTCTTTAGACTATCATCTACACATTATAGTCCTGTCTTTAGACTATCATCTACACATTATAGTCCTGTCTTTAGACTATCATCTACACATTATAGTCCTGTCTTTAGACTATCATCTATACATTATAGTCCTCTCTTTAGACTATCATCTACACATTATAGTCCTGTCTTTACACTATCATCTACACATTATAGTCCTGTCTTTAGACTATCATCTACACATTATAGTCCTGTCTTTAGACTATCATCTACACATTATAGTCCTGTCTTTACACTATCATCTACACATTATAGTCCTGTCTTTAGACTATCATCTACACATTATAGTAGTGTCTTTAGACTATCATCTACACATTATAGTCCTGTCTTTAGACTATCATCTACACATTATAGTCCTGCCTTTAGACTATCATCTACACATTATAGTCCTGCCTTTAGACTATCATCTACACATTATAGTCCTCTCTTTAGACTATCATCTACACATTATAGTCCTGTCTTTAGACTATCATCTACACATTATAGTCCTGCCTTTAGACTATCATCTACACATTATAGTCCTGTCTTTAGACTATCATCTACCCATTATAGTCCTGTCTTTAGACTATCATCTACACATTATAGTCCTGTCTTTAGACTATCATCTACACATTATAGTCCTGTCTTTAGACTATCATCTACACATAATAGTTACAGGAAGAGCGCTTCTCTCTATCTATAGTCTGCCTTGGTTAACAGAGAGACAAGGTGCCCTAGACGAAGAAGCTTTCTCTGAGGTAGGCCAATACGACGTCCTCACAGGTCCCCGTCTCTACTCCCAATCCCACCCTCAGCTCCTCTCCTGGCTCACCTGTATAGAGGAAGACACCAAGCAATTAGTGGGACCAGCTGTGTGCTAATTGTCTTTACACTGAGTACCTACCCCCTGAGTACCTATCCCCTGAGTACCTATCCACTGAGTACCTACCCCCTGAGTACCTATCCCCTGAGTACCTATCCCCTGAGTACCTATCCACTGAGTACCTACCCCCTGAGTACCTATCCGTCTTCCTCCGGCTGGTCACTGAACTCTCACAATATGTATTTTTTCTCAGGAATTTAGAAATTCTTCCGTGACCCCATTTTCACATCAGGTGACCCCACATGGGGTCGCAGCCCCTAGTTTAAGGGTTCTCGTACAGCCGAATAACCCTTTTAGGTTCTAGATAGCACCTTTTTTTCTAAGAGTGCATGATCTAAAAAACTAAAATCTCAGACGCTGTATCAAATTGAAAACCAGGCATGGTGACGTCCCCCAAAATGTCCCACAGCCAGCCCTAATCATCCCAGGCCTTCACCTCCGCCAAATGATAATTGCACCATGAATGAGGCCAGGAAACAATGCCTAGTCCTTTTGAGGTCCATCCAGCTCAGATACAGTATCATTATAACCCTTAATTCATATCTTCCTACCAGGCCCGGGTTTGGAGGCCATTGTGACCATGTCAATCTAAATGGACTGAGCCTGTTGGTTTCCAGTGATTAAACCGTTTTAATGAGGACACACTTTATTCTCTATGACGTCATAAAAGAGGAAAGACCCAGCTAGGTTCGGGTCATCTGCAGGGTGCCAAACAGGACAAGGGGAAAAAGTGCTGCGGGTGTCCGAAATCGCACCCTATTGCCCATAGGGCTCTGTTCTAAAGTAGTGCACTATACAGGGAATAGGGTGCCATTTGGGACGCAAGCAGAATGACGACTCTATCGCACAAAATGAGGGACGCCTCCAGACCGGACATGTGGTAATGTGTTAGGTCATGGAATCACCCCTACTGCCCTCACCCCCCACCCCCCACCCCCATTCCCCTCTTCGTAAAGCAGTCTGACCCAACTCCTGAGGTGTCCTCTCATGGACCGTTCCAAAATCATTCCTTGTCTGACTTCGATTTGGGCCTAAACGTTCCAGAATGGGTCCTGAAGTGAACCGACGCTGTGTTTTTAGCCACTCATCTTCTTTCCCATGCAGATACAGGCCACTAAGATACACCACTCGGGGAGCCCAATGGGCCACAGTAAAAAGTAATGCACTACATAGGGAATAGGGTACACTACATAGGGAATAGGGTACACTACATAGGGAATAGGGTGCACTACATAGGGAATAGGGTGCACTACATAGGGAATAGGGTGCACTACATAGGGAATAGGGTACACTACATAGGGAATAGGGTGCACTACATAGGGAATAGGGTGCACTACATAGGGAATAGGGTGCACTACATAGGGAATAGGGTGCACTACATAGGGAATAGGGTGCACTACATAGGGAATAGGGTGCACTACATAGGGAATAGGGTGCACTACATAGGGAATAGGGTACACTACATAGGGAATAGGGTACACTACATAGGGATTAGGGTGCACCACCTGTGAAGCTTGGTTCCCCTGTCCTCCCCAGGTGCATTTAGACAGTCATCAACACACCCCCCCGCCAGCAATCGAGAGCGGGGGGGAAAAACCTCTAAGCTTGGTTGGCACATATCTGTCAGTAGAATGGTTTCAGGCACGTACAGATAAAGATGACTTGATACACCATCTGTGGAGCTCCTCTCCCTCCGCCTTGCTGCACTTAGACAGTCAACCCTTTCTCACTCCTCTCACACCCACTGCCAGCCAACCGCAGGTTCAGTTGGCACGTATCTGTCAGTAGACCCGTGGTTGGTTACAGGTTGGGCAGGAGGAAGAGCAAGGCCTTACTGTTTACACAAACCCTGCTCTCTATCCTCGGGGTGTTTTGTAATTGTGTAAATTCCCGCTTCTGTGAAAAGTACGAGAGGCACAGGAGATGCCAGCTGGCACGGAGAGCTTCTTCTGTTCCACCCACGTGTCCCTGCAGCAGCAGCTTACCGGTACTCATGCTTTACCTGAGGACATCACCTTCTACGGCCCAAATGGCACCCTATTCCCTATATAGGGACTCTATCGCACACAATGAGGGACGCCTCCAGCCCGGACTTGAACCCGATCTAACATGTCTGGAGAGAGCTGAAAATAGCTGTGCAGCGAAACTCCCCGTCCAACCAGACAGAGCCTGAGAGGATCTGCAGAGAAGAATGGGAGAAACTCCCCAAATACAGGTGTGCCAAGCCTGTAGCGTCATACCCAAGAAGACTCGAGGCTGTAATCGCTGCCAAAGGTGCTTCAACAAAGTACTGAGTAAAGGGTCTGAATACTTATGTAAATGTGATATTTCCGTTTTTTATTTTTAATACATTTGCAAAGATTTCTAAAAAAATCTGTTTTTGCTTTGTCATTATGGGATGTTGTGTGTAAATTGATGAGAGGGAAAAAACCATTTTATCCATTGTAGAATAAGGCTGTAACGTAACAAAATGTGGAAAAAGTAAAGGGGTCTGAATACTTTCCGAAGGCACTGTATCTACCTCAACTACCTCGTACCCCTGTACACGGACTGGGTACTGGTACCCCATGTATATAGCCATGTTATTACCTCGTACCCCTGTACATGGACTGGGTACTGGTACCCCGTGTATATAGCCATGTTATCATTACTCATTGTGTATTAATTCCTTGTGTTATCTTTCCAGTCTTCTCTCTGCATTGTGGGGAAGGGCCCGTCAGTCAGCATTTCACTGTTAGTCTACACCTGTTGTTTACGAAGCATGTGACAAATACGATTTTATTTGATTTAGCTTCTTGTCGGCGTCTCAAATGGCACCCTATAGGGTTCTGGTCAAAAGTAGTGCACTATGTAGGGAACAGGGTGCCATTTGGGATTCACACATGCTCTCATACAGTACCTGAGGACATCAGGCACCTTCTGGACAATACAGACCAGTCAGGCACCTTCTGGACAATACAGACCAGCCAGGCACCTTCTGGACAATACAGACCAGCCTGGCACCTTCTGGACAATACAGACCAGCCAGGCACCTTCTGGACAATACAGACCAGCCAGGCACCTTCTGGACAATACAGACCAGCCAGGCACCTTCTGGACAATACAGACCAGTCAGGCACCTTCTGGACAATACAGACCAGCCAGGCACCTTCTGGACAATACAGACCAGCCAGGCACCTTCTGGACAATACAGACCAGTCAGGCACCTTCTGGACAATACAGACCAGTCAGGCACCTTCTGGACAATACAGACCAGTCAGGCACCTTCTGGACAATACAGACCAGCCATCTATCTATCACTTAGGAAAGGAAGGAGTTCCCAGCCTGCTTTGAAATACTTTTTTTCTATTCGTTCCCAGAATCTTTCAATAGCTGTGAAGTGTTTTATTTATAAAAGGTGACTAATGCAGGTAGGAAGGAAGTTTGGTTCATTCATTTACTAAGCTGTTTCTCTGCCTAGTTATGTAAGGGAGGTTTTCACAGTCTTGTTAACATTGCCATCTGGTGGCAAGCTTATGATGGTACCAGTCTGTTCTAGCCTCGTGAGGTACCGTCTGTTCAGCCTCATGGTGGTACCAGTCTGTTCTAGCCTCATGATGGTACCATCTGTCTCCCTTTCTATACTCCCATGAAGGTACCAGTTGTTCTACCTTTATACTAGCCTCATGATGGTACCAGTCTGTTTCTAGCATTCTATACTAGCCTCATGAGGGTTTACCAGTTTTATACCCTTCTATATGCCTCTGATGGTACCAGTCTGTTCTAGCCTTCTATACTACCTCATGATGGTTACCAGTCTTTTAGCCTTCTTACTAGCCTCATGATGGTACCGCCCTGTTCTAGCTCATGAAGGACCATTTCTTTCAAAGCCTCATGATGGTACCAGTCTGTTCTAGCCTCATGAGGGTACCAGTTTTGTTCTACCTCTATACTAGCCTCATGATGGTACCAGTCTGTTCTAGCCTCGTGATGGTACCAGTCTGTTCTAGCCTTCTATACTAGCCTCATGATGGTACCAGTCTGTTCTAGCCTCATGATGGTACCAGTCTGTTCTAGCCTTCTATACTAGCCTCATGATGGTACCAGTCTGTTCTAGCCTCATGATGGTACCAGTCTGTTCTAGCCTTCTATATACCTCATGATGGTACCAGTCTGTTTTTCTTACTAGCCTCAGATGGGTACCAGCTGTTCTAGCCTCATATGGTACCAGTCGTTCTAGCTCATGATGGTCCCAAAGTCTGTTTAGCTTCTATACTACTCATGATGGTACCAGCTGTTTCAAACCCTCGTGAGGGTACCAGTCTGTTCTAGCCTTCTATACTAGCCTCATGATGGTACCAGTCTGTTCTAGCCTCATGATGGTACCAGTCTGTTCTAGCCTTCTATACTAGCCTCATGATGGAAACCAGTCGTTTGTCTTATACTGCTCAGATGGACCATCGTCTACCCTTCATAATAGCCTCATGATGGTACCAGTTGTTCTAGCCTCATGATGGTACGCTGTTTAGTTTTAATAAGCTCATTGGGTACCAGTTGTTCAGCCTCATGATGGTACCGTCTTTCTACCTTCTATTAGCCTCATGATGGTACCAGTCTGTTTCTTACCCTTTCTATACTAGCCTCATGATGGTACCAGTCTGTTCTAGCCTCATGATGGTACCAGTCTGTTCTAGCCTTCTATACTAGCCTCATGATGGTACCAGTCTGTTCTAGCCTTCTATAATAGCCTCATGATGGTACCAGTCTGTTCTAGCCTTCTATACTAGCCTCATGATGGTACCAGTCTGTTCTAGCCTTCTATACTAGCCTCATGATGGTACCAGTCTGTTCTAGCCTTCTATACTAGCCTCATGATGGTACCAGTCTGTTCTAGCCTTCTACACTAGCCTCATGAAGGTACCAGTCTGTTCTACCTTCTTTTACTAGCCTCATGATGGTACCAGTCTGTTCTAGCCTTTCCCTAAAACTAGGCCTCGTGATGGTACCAGCCCTGTTTCTAGCCTTCTATACTAGCCTCATGATGGTACCAGTCTGTTCTAGCCTTCTATACTAGCCTCATGATGGTACCAGTCTGTTCTAGCCTTCTATACTAGCCTCATGATGGTACCAGTCTGTTCTAGCCTTCTATACTAGCCTCATGATGGTACCAGTCTGTTCTAGCCTTATGATGGTACCAGTCTGTTCCAGCCTTCTATACTAGCCTCATGATGGTACCAGTCTGTTCTAGCCTTCTATACTAGCCTCATGATGGTACCAGTCTGTTCTAGCCTTCTATACTAGCCTCATGGTGGTACCAGTCTGTTCAAAGCCTCATGATGGTACCAGTCTGTTCAAAGCCTTCTATACTGCCTCATGATGGACCAGTCTTTCAATGCTACCTTCTATAATAGCCTCATGATGGTACCAGTCTGTTCTAGCCTCATGATGGTACCAGTCTGTTCTAGCCTCATGATGGTACCAGTCTGTTCTAGCCTTCTATACTAGCCTCATGATGGTACCAGTCTGTTCTAGCCTTCTATACTAGCCTCATGATGGTACCAGTCTGTTCTAGCCTTCTATACTAGCCTCATGATGGTACCAGTCTGTTCTAGCCTCATGATGGTACCAGTCTGTTCTAGCCTTCTATACTAGCCTCATGATGGTACCAGTCTGTTCTAGCCTTCTATACTAGCCTCATGATGGTACCAGTCTGTTCTAGCCTCATGATGGTACCAGTCTGTTCTAGCCTTCTATACTAGCCTCATGATGGTACCAGTCTGTTCTAGCCTTCTATACTAGCCTCATGATGGTACCAGTCTGTTCTAGCCTTCTATACTAGCCTCATGATGGTACCAGTCTGTTATAGCCTCATGAAGGTACCAGTCTGTTCTAGCCTCATGATGGTACCAGTCTGTTCTAGCCTTCTATACTAGCCTCATGATGGTACCAGTCTGTTCTAGCCTCATGATGGTACCAGTCTGTTCTAGCCTCATGATGGTACCAGTCTGTTCTAGCCTCATGATGGTACCAGTCTGTTCTAGCCTCATGATGGTACCAGTCTGTTCTAGCCTTCTATACTAGCCTCATGATGGTACCAGTCTGTTCTAGCCTTATGATGGTACCAGTCTGTTCTAGCATTCTATAATAGCCTTATGATGGTACCAGCGAGAAATCAAGGAAATGCAATTGACACAGCGTTCCATACAAGAAAACTCAATACCGACATCCATCTAGTTCCCATCTCCACTGTAGTAGAGACAATAACATCTGGACAGCCATAGTCAACCATCACACTGTATTAGGGACAATAACATCTGAACAAGCCATAGTCAACCATCACACTGTATTAGGGACAATAACATCTGAACAGCCATAGTCAACCATCACACTGTATTAGGGACAATAACATCTGAACAGCCATAGTCAACCATCACACTGTATTAGGGACAATAACATCTGGACAGCCATAGTCAACCATCACACTGTAGTAGAGACAATAACATCTGAATGGCCATAGTCAACCATCACACTGTAGTAGAGACAATAACATCTGGACAGCCATAGTCAACCATCACACTGTATTAGGGACAATAACATCTGGACAGCCATAGTCAACCATCACACTGTATTAGAGACAATAACATCTGGACAGCCATAGTCAACCATCACACTGTATTAGGGACAATAACATCTGGACAGCCATAGTCAACCATCACACTGTATTAGGGACAATAACATCTGAATGGCCATAGTCAACCATCACACTGTATTAGGGACAATAACATCTGGACAGCCATAGTCAACCATCACACTGTATTAGGGACAATAACATCTGAATGGCCATAGTCAACCATCACACTGTATTAGGGACAATAACATCTGAATGGCCATAGTCAACCATCACACTGTATTAGGGACAATAACATCTGGACAGCCATAGTCAACCATCACACTGTATTAGGGACAATAACATCTGAATGGCCATAGTCAACCATCACACTGTATTAGGGACAATAACATCTGGACAGCCATAGTCAACCATCACACTGTATTAGGGACAATAACATCTGGACAGCCATAGTCAACCATCACACTGTATTAGAGACAATACCATCTGAATGGCCATAGTCAACCATCACACTGTATTAGGGACAATAACATCTGAATGGCCATAGTCAACCATCACACTGTAGTAGAGACAATAACATCTGGACAGCCATAGTCAACCATCACACTGTATTTTCATTTAACCTTCATTGAATTGGCCCCCCTGTAGCTCAGTTGGTAGAGCATGGCGCTTGCAAGGGTTGTGGGTTCGATTCCCACAGGGGGCTAGTATGAAAAATGTATGCACTCACTAACTGTAAGTCGCTCTGGATAAGAGCGTCTGCTAAATGACTAAAAAATGTTTAAAAAAAAAATAAAAATCAAGCAGGGTCCCAAAAGAAAATGGAGTCCGTATTGTGACACACTACTACAAATACAGTATCTCGTGTGTAGGCTTTTGTTATGAAAATAAACCAGAGTTGACTAAAAACTAAAGTCAAGGTTGTCTGTCTTTTCGAGTGCCCGGTTGTGAATACTAGTTGCTTTGAACAGGGTTCTCTTTCTTTTTGCACTGAAACCAATTTCTTTACATATAGTATTTATTTATTACATTTACAACACATTTCACAATTAAGACAGAACTAATTTTAACAGGACCATGAGAGCGAGACATTAATTTTTACAGCATGCGAAAAAATTATAATCATGAAGTATATTTCAATATATATATATATCCTTGTATGTGTTTAAACATGACATATTTAGTTTTCTTTTTCATATAAACACATAAAATCTGTTCCAACCCAGGATGTCATTTGCAATAATATCTGACTGTTCAGGTTCAGTCATCTCATTTCCAAAGGACATCATTCCTACACACGTATTATTTATAAAGACATGAACATAATCCACACACACACGGATCATTTTCAAAGAACACAGAACACATCAGGAGGGTGAAAATTATTTCAGTAAACTCTGCATATCCATCTTTGGATATTCTACATGACAGTATCTGGGGCTGTCCCCCCAAAATGGCACCCAATACAGTGCACTACTTTTGACCAAAGCAATATGAGCCCTGGTCAAAATAAGTGCACTACTTAGTGAATAGGGGTGCCATTTTTGGAACGCACATGCACTTAAAACTGCTGAACGTAAAGAGTCACTTCACTTCTATAGCGACTACAAAAAAACACTCAACCCAAATCAACCAATCAAGACAGTACACTACACTGTCAGTACAAGTGCCAGCTAGGGACAAAATACCTTTCAGATGGGGTGACAGACTCTCACACTGGGATGAAATAAATATCGGATCCACTCCAGCTATACAACTCAAAAGGATGAAAGATGGAACGTCTTTTAGTCTAAAGAATGTAGGGACGTACTGGTGTGTGTCAGATCAGAATGTAGGGATGTACTGGTGTGTGTGAGATCAGAATGTAGGGACGTACTGGTGTGTGTGAGATCAGAATGTAGGGAGGTACTGGTGTGTGTGAGATCAGAAGATGGGGATGTAGTTGTCGATCTTGGCGCGGTGCCTCTGGGCGATGCACTCAGCGATCCACACGATGTTCCTACACTCCTGCTCCTTCAGCTTGACGTAGGCATAGAACACACTGAAGTGGAACTGGTTCAGAAACGCCAGCTTGTTCAGCTTCACCTGCAGGACACAGCACATCAGGGACATGGTTAATGAGGACATCAGGGACATGGTTAGTGAGGACATCAGGGACATGGTTAGTGAGGACATCAGGGACATGGTTAATGAGGACATCAGGGACATGGCTAATGAGGACATCGGGGACATGGCTAATGAGGACATCGGGGACATGGTTAATGAGGGACATCAGGGACATGGTTAATGAGGACATCAGGGACATGGTTAATGAGGACATCAGGGACATGGTTAATGAGGACACCAGGGACATGGTTAATGAGGACATCATGGACATGGTTAATTAGGGACATCAGGGACATGGCTAATGAGGGACATCAGGGACATGGTTAATGAGGACATCAGGGACATGGTTAAAGAGGACATCAGGGACATGGCTAATGAGGACACCAGGGACATGGCTAATGAGGACACCAGGGACATGGTTAATGAGGACACCAGGGACATGGTTAATGAGGACACCAGGGACATGGTTAATGAGGACACCAGGGACATGGTTAATGAGGACACCAGGGACATGGTTAATGAGGACATCAGGGACATGGTTAATGAGGACACCAGGGACATGGTTAATGAGGACACCAGGGACATGGTTAATGAGGACATCATGGACATGGCTAATGAGGGATATCAGGGACATGGTTAATGAGGACATCAGGGACATGGTTAATGAGGACATCAGGGACATGGTTAAAGAGGACATCAGGGACATGGTTAAAGAGGACATCAGGGACATGGCTAATGAGGACACCAGGGACATGGCTAATGAGGACACCAGGGACATGGTTAATGAGGACACCAGGGACATGGTTAATGAGGACACCAGGGACATGGTTAATGAGGACACCAGGGACATGGTTAATGAGGACACCAGGGACATGGTTAATGAGGACACCAGGGACATGGTTAATGAGGACACCAGGGACATGGTTAATGAGGACACCAGGGACATGGTTAATGAGGACACCAGGGACATGGTTAATGAGGACACCAGGGACATGGTTAATGAGGACACCAGGGACATGGTTAATGAGGACACCAGGGACATGGTTAATGAGGACATCATGGACATGGTTAATTAGGGACATCAGGGACATGGCTAATGAGGGACATCAGGGACATGGTTAATGAGGACATCAGGGACATGGTTAAAGAGGACATCAGGGACATGGTTAAAGAGGACATCAGGGACATGGCTAATGAGGACATCAGGGACATGGCTAATGAGGACACCAGGGACATGGCTAATGAGGACACCAGGGACATGGTTAATGAGGACACCAGGGACATGGTTAATGAGGACACCAGGGACATGGTTAATGAGGACATCAGGGACATGGTTAATGAGGGACATCAGGGACATGGCTAATGAGGGACATCAGGGACATGGCTAATGAGGACATCAGGGACATGGTTAATGAGGACATCAGGGACATGGTTAAAGAGGACATCAGGGACATGGTTAAAGAGGACATCAGGGACATGGTTAAAGAGGACATCAGGGACATGGTTAATGAGGGACACCAGGGACATGGTTAATGAGGGACACCAGGGACATGGTTAATGAGGACACCAGGGACATGGTTAATGAGGACACCAGGGACATGGTTAATGAGGACACCAGGGACATGGTTAATGAGGACATCAGGGCAGGGACATGGTTAATGAGGACATCAGGGACATGGTTAATGAGGACACCAGGGACATGGTTAATGAGGGACATCAGGGACATGGCTAATGAGGACATCAGGGACATGGTTAATGAGGACATCAGGGACATGGTTAAAGAGGACATCAGGGACATGGTTAAAGAGGACATCAGGGACATGGTTAAAGAGGACATCAGGGACATGGTTAAAGAGGACATCAGGGACATGGTTAAAGAGGACATCAGGGACATGGCTAATGAGGACATCAGGGACATGGCTAATGAGGACACCAGGGACATGGCTAATGAGGACACCAGGGACATGGTTAATGAGGACACCAGGGACATGGTTAATGAGGACACCAGGGACATGGTTAATGAGGACATCAGGGACATGGCTAATGAGGGACATCAGGGACATGGTTAATGAGGACACCAGATACATGGTTAATGAGGACACCAGATACATGGTTAATGAGGACATCAGGGACATGGCTAATGAGGACATCAGGGACATGGTTAATGAGGACATCAGGGACATGGCTAATGAGGACATCAGGGACATGGCTAATGAGGACATCAGGGACATGGTTAATGAGGACATCAGGGACATGGTTAATGAGGACATCAGGGACATGGCTAATGAGGACATCAGGGACATGGTTAATGAGGACATCAGGGACATGGTTAATGAGGACATCAGGGACATGGCTAATGAGGACATCAGGGACATGGTTAATGAGGACATCAGGGACATGGTTAATGAGGACATCAGGGACATGGTTAATGAGGACATCAGGGACCTGGTTAATGAGGACATCAGGGACCTGGTTAATGAGGACATCAGGGTCATGGTTAATGAGGACATCAGGGTCATGGTTAATGAGGACATCAGGGACATGGTTAAAGAGGACATCAGGGACATGGCTAATGAGGACATCAGTGAGCATATAAGTCTTACACAATCAATCAAGAAGTCCTATACATGTACTATAAAATGACAGAACACGCCGTCGACTATTCAATCAAATCCTGACATGTCAGGACTACGATGATGTGGAAAGAAGGGGACTTATTTTGTGTTGTAATATGTGAAACAACAAGTGATCACCGAAGACTGGGTTAAGAAACCCTGGACTATAGTTCAGCCCATTCTAAAAACCAATGGCAATGTGTGTGTGTGTGTGTGTGTGTGTGTGTGTGTGTGTGTGTGTGTGTGTGTGTGTGTGTGTGTGCAGGAGTCGCGTTGCTCACCTCGTGCTCAAAGAACCTGTCCTCCAGTGTCTTGTCCCCTGGGTTGCTGCCTGCTCCCTCAAACAGGAGCTTGTATTCCTGGAGAGGAGAAGAGATGTTAGCAGGTCGGAGCTGGGTCACCACATGTTTTGAGTATCAAAAGGATATATGATGCAAGAGGGTAGACCTATTGCTGGGGGACTGAGAGCAGATTCATTGGTCACCTATTGCTGGGGGACTGAGAGCAGATTCATTGGTCACCTATTGCTGGGGGACTGAGAGCATATTCATTGGTCACCTATTGCTGGGGGACTGAGAGCAGATTCATTGGTCACCTATTGCTGGGGGACTGAGAGCAGATTCATTGGTCATCTGCTTTAGATCAACTGTTCTAGAAACTGATACCATGTCCTAATAGCAGGTGTATTTCTCTAAATGACTATTAATCTAAGGGATATGACTATAGCAGATGGACTGTAATGCTGTCTACTTCTTCTCACATTGTTACACTCTACATATGGGATAGGCCTACAGTGGGGGAAAAAAGTATTTAGTCAGCCACCAACTGTGCAAGTTCTCCCACTTAAAAAGATGAGAGAGGCCTGTAATTGTCATCATAGGTACACGTCAACTATGACAGACAAATTGAGAAAAAAAAATCCAGATAATCACATTGTAGGATTTTTTATGAATTTATTTGCAAATTATGGTGGAAAATAAGTATTTGGTCACCTACAAACAAGCAAGATTTCTGGCTCTCACAGACCTGTAACTTCTTCTTTAAGAGGCTCCTCTGTCCTCCACTCGTTACCTGTATTAATGGCACCTGTTTGAACTTGTTGTCAGTATAAAAGACACCTGTCCACAACCTCAAACAGTCACACTCCAAACTCCACTATGGCCAAGACCAAAGAGCTGTCAAAGGACACCAGAAACAAAATTGTAGACCTTCCCCAGGCTGGGAAGACTGAATCTGCAATAGGTAAGCAGCCTGGTTTGAAGAAATCAACTGTGGGAGCAATTATTAGGAAATGGAAGACATACAAGACCACTGATAATCTCCCTCGATCTGGGGCTCCACGCAAGATCTCACCCCATGGGGTCAAAATGATCACAAGAACGGTGAGCAAAAATCCCAGAACCACACGGGGGGACCTAGTGAATGACCTGCAGAGAGCTGGGACCAAAGTAACAAAGCCTACCATCAGTAACACACTACGCCCCCAGGGACTCAAATCCTGCAGTGACAGACGTGTCCCCCTGCTTAAGCCAGTACATGTCCAGGCCCGTCTGAAGTTTGCTAGAGTGCATTTGGATGATCCAGAAGAGGATTGGGAGAATGTCATATGGTCAGATGAAACCAAAATAGAACTTTTTGGTAAAAACTCAACTCGTCGTGTTTGGAGGACAAAGAATGCTGAGTTGCATCCAAAGAACACCATACCTACTGTGAAGCATGGGGGTGGAAACATCATGCTTTGGGGCTGTTTTTCTGCAAAGGGACCAGGACGACTGATCCGTGTAAAGGAAAGAATGAATGGGGCCATGTATCGTGAGATTTGGAGTGAAAACCTCCTTCCATCAGCAAGGGCATTGAAGATGAAACGTGGCTGGGTCTTTCAGCATGACAATGATCCCAAACACACCGCCCGGGCAACGAAGGAGTGGCTTCGTAAGAAGCATTTCAAGGTCCTGGAGTGGCCTAGCTAGTCTCCAGATCTCAACCACATAGAAAATCTTTGGAGGGAGTTGAAAGTCCGTGTTGCCCAGCGACAGCCCCAAAACATCACTGCTCCAGAGGAGATCTGCATGGAGGAATGGGCCAAAATACCAGCAACAGTGTGTGAAAACCTTGTGAAGACTTACAGAAAACGTTTGACCTGTGTCATTGCCAACAAAGGGTATATAACAAAGTATTGAGAAACTTTTGTTATTGACCAAATACTTATTTTCCACCATAATTTGCAAATAAATTCGTAAAAAATCCTACAATGTGATTTTCTGGAGAAAAAAAATCTCAATTTGTCTGTCATAGTTGACGTGTACCTATGATGAAAATTACAGGCCTCTCTCATCTTTTTAAGTGGGAGAACTTGCACAATTGGTGGCTGACTAAATACTTTTTTTCCCCACTGTATATGTTGGTCATTTATGTTCAGTCATAGAATAGAACAAGGCTTGGTGAAGGTGCTGAGTGTAACTAATCTAGTTACACTCAGTATCAAGCCCGGCTTGTCTGGTCTGGTTAGACTCAGTATCAAGCCAGGCTTGTCTGGTCTGGTTAGACTCAGTATCAAGCCAGGCTTGTCTGGTCTGGTTAGGCTCAGTATCAAGCCCGGCTTGTCTGGTCTGGTTAGGCTCAGTATCAAGCCCGGCTTGTCTGGTCTGGTTAGGCTCAGTATCAAGCCAGGCTTGTCTGGTCTGGTTAGACTCAGTATCAAGCTCGGCTTGTCTGGTCTGGTTAGACTCAGTATCAAGCCAGGCTTGTCTGGTCTGGTTAGGCTCAGTATCAAGCCAGGCTTGTCTGGTCTGGTTAGACTCAGTATCAAGCCAGGCTTGTCTGGTCTGGTTAGGCTCAGTATCAAGCCCGGCTTGTCTGGTCTGGTTAGGCTCAGTATCAAGCCCGGCTTGTCTGGTCTGGTTAGGCTCAGTATCAAGCCAGGCTTGTCTGGTCTGGTTAGACTCAGTATCAAGCCAGGCTTGTCTGGTCTGGTTAGACTCAGTATCAAGCCAGGCTTGTCTGGTCTGGTTAGGCTCAGTATCAAGCCCGGCTTGTCTGGTCTGGTTAGGCTCAGTATCAAGCCCGGCTTGTCTGGTCTGGTTAGGCTCAGTATCAAGCCAGGCTTGTCTGGTCTGGTTAGACTCAGTATCAAGCCAGGCTTGTCTGGTCTGGTTAGGCTCAGTATCAAGCCAGGCTTGTCTGGTCTGGTTAGGCTCAGTATCAAGCCAGGCTTGTCTGTGGTGTAAAGCCCTGTGGTGTAAAGCCCTGTGGTGTAAAGCCCTGTGGTGTAAAGCCCTGTGGTCTAGTAATAGTAGTATAATTTACAGGGTAATAGTAATAGTAGTCGTCGTCGTCGTAGTAATAGTAGTATAACTTACAGGATAGTAGTCGGCCACAGCTTTGACCTGTTCGTAGTCGTCAGCGCGGGCGAGCTGAGCCAGCCCCTCAGGGTACAGCTTGCCACAGTGGGGGAACAGCTTGGCCCGGTCCTCCTTAGACAGCTCCGTACCAAATGAGTTGATGGTTATGATGAAGGCTCTCCTGTCTGCCTCAAACTGGGGACACACAGGGAGGGGAAACAGGAAACACACAGGGAGGGGAAACAGGACACACAGGGAGGGGAAACAGGACACACAGGGAGGGGAAACAGGACACACAGGGAGGGGAAACAGGACACACACAGGGAGGGGAAACAGGTCACACACAGGGAGGGGAAACAGGAAACACACAGGGAGGGGAAACAGGACACACAGGGAGGGGAAACAGGACACACAGGGAGGGGAAACAGGACACACAGGGAGGGGAAACAGGGAACACAGGGAGGGGAAACAGGACACACAGGGAGGGGAAACAGGGAACACAGGGAGGGGAAACAGGACACACACAGGGAGGGGAAACAGGACACACAGGGAGGGGAAACAGGACACACAGGGAGGGGAAACAGGGAACACAGGGAGGGGAAACAGGACACACACAGGGAGGGGAAACAGGTCACACACAGGGAGGGGAAACAGGACACCACAGGGAGGGGAAACAGGACACACAGGGAGGGGAAACAGGACACACACAGGGAGGGGAAACAGGACACACACAGGGAGGGGAAACAGGGAACACAGGGAGGGGAAACAGGACACACACAGGGAGGGGAAACAGGACACACACAGGGAGGGGAAACAGGACACACACAGGGAGGGGAAACAGGACACACACAGGGAGGGGAAACAGGAAACACACAGGGAGGGGAAAACAGGACACACACAGGGAGGGGAAACAGGACACACAGGGAGGGGAAACAGGACACACAGGGAGGGAAACAGGACACACAGGGAGGGGAAACAGGACACACAGGGAGGGGAAACAGGACACACAGGGAGGGGAAACAGGACACACACAGGGAGGGGAAACAGGACACACACAGGGAGGGGAAACAGGACACACACAGGGAGGGGAAACAGGACACACAGGGAGGGGAAACAGGACACACAGGGAGGGGAAACAGGACACACAGGGAGGGGAAACAGGACACACAGGGAGGGGAAACAGGACACACAGGGAGGGGAAACAGGACACACAGGGAGGGGAAACAGGACACACAGGGAGGGGAAACAGGACACACAGGGAGGGGAAACAGGACACACAGGGAGGGGAAACAGGACACACACAGGGAGGGGAAACAGGAAACCGATTGATTGACAGATGATAGATGAATATACTAGAATACACTTCAAGGTGTGGGTCAATGTTTTCTTTAAATTGGATGGTCCAGTAGAAATGACTAAAGAGAACAAACACTGCAGTATACAATGCATTCGGAAAGTATTCAGACCCCTTGACTTTTTCCACATTTTGTTTCATTACAGCCTTATTCTAAAATGGATTAAATTGTTTTTTTCCCCCTCATCAATCTACACACAATACCCCATAATGACAAAGCAAAAACTGGTTTTTAGACATTTTTTGCAAATGTATAAAATAAAAACTGGAAATATCACATTTACATAAGTATTCAGACCCTTTACTCAGTACTTTGTTGAAGCACCTTTGGCAGCGATTACAGCCTCAAGTCTTCTTGGGTATGACGCAACAAGCTTGGCACACCTGTATTTGGGGAGTTTCTCCCATTCTTCTCTGCAGATCCTCTCAAGCTCTGTCAGGTTGGATGGGGAGCGTTGCTGCACAGCTATTTTCAGGTCTCTCCAGAGATGTTCGATCGGGTTCAAGTCCGGACTCTGGCTGGGCCACTCAAGGACATTCAGAGACTTGTCCCGAAGCCACTCCTGCGTTGTCTTGGCTGTGTGCTTAAGGTCGTTGTTCTGTTGGAAGGTGAACCTTCACCCCAGTCTGAGGTCCTGAGAGCTCTGGAGCAGGTTTTCATCAAGGATCTCTCTGTACTTTGCTCTGTTCATCTTTCCCTCGATCCTGACTAGTCTCCCAGTCTCTGCCACTGAAAAACATCCCCACAGCATGATGCTGCCACCACCATGCTTCACCGTAGGGATGGTGTCAGGTTTCCTCCAGGCTTCTGTCTGGCCACTCTACCATAAAGGCTTGATTGGTGGAGTGCTGCAGAGATGGTTGTCCTTCTGGAAGGTTCTCCCATCTCCACAGAAGAACTCTGGAGCTCTGTCAGAGTGATCATCAGGTTCTTGGTCACCTCCCTGACCAAGGCCCTTCTCCCCCGATTGCTCAGTTTGGCCGGGCGGCCAGCTCTAGGAAGAGTCTTGGTGGTTCCAAACTTCCATTTAAGAATGGAGGAGGCCACTGTGTTCTTGGGGAACTTCAATGCTGCAGAATATTTTTTGGTACCCTTCCCCAGATCTGTGCCTCGACACAAACCTGTCTCGGAGCTCTATGGACAATTCTTTCGACCTCATGGCTTGGTTTTTTGCTCTGACATGCACTGTCAACTGTGGGACCTTATATAGACAGGTGTGTGCCTTTCCAAATCATGTCCAATCATATCCACAGGTGGACTCCAATCAAGTTGTAGAAACATCAAGGATGATCAATGGAAACAGGATGCACCTGAGCTCAATGTTGAGTCTCATAGCAAAGGGTCTGAATACTATAATACTACAGATAGCTGTTTTTTTATTTGTAATAAATGTGCAAATATTTCTAAAAACCTGATTTCGCTTTGTCATTATGGGGTATTGTGTGTAGATTGATGAGGAATTATTTTTTTTGAATAAGGCTGTAAAGTAACAAAATATGGAAAAAGTAAAAGGGGTCTGAATACTTTCCGAAGGCACTGTATATTTTACATTTACATTTTAGTCATTTAGCAGACGCTCTTATCCAGAGCGACTTACAGTTAGTGAATACATATTTTTTATACTGGCCCCCCGTGGGAAACGAACCCACAACCCTGGCGTTGCAAACGCCATGCTCTGTCAACTGAGCTACATCCCTGCCGGCCATTCCCTCCCCTACCCTGGACGACGCTGGGCCAATTGTGCGCCGCCCATGAGTCCCCCGGTCGCGGCCGGCTGCGACAGAGCCTGGATTCGAACCAGGATCTCTAGTGGCACAGTTAGCACTGCGATGCAGTGCCTTAGACCACTGCGCCACTCAGGAGCATATTAAGTATATTAACTTTCTAATAAGGGACACACTCACTGACCTCTAGAATAGGGCACATGGTGTCACCAGTGGTTCCTCCCAGAGTGGAGCAGAACTTGTAGAAAGCCTCTAGATAAGCCTGGAAATGGAGACACAGACCAAGTCAATCACTATCTTCTGATGCATGTTGTTGTTTTAACATTGTGAATTAAAATGTGAATTAAATCCGTTGCTCACCTTATACAGAGTATTACGGATGATTTCAATGTTCATCTCATCCAGATCCTGCTCAGATATGCAGTCTTGGAAGAAAGCAGCTGAAGAAATGATCAGAAATTCAAAACAGGATTTTGATGATTACACATTTATGAGAAAGTAGAGTTTTAGCGCCATCTAGTGTTTGCTACAGGACATAAAACACTCCAGTCTGTTGTTCAAAGATTCTTCTTCCTTGCATTCTCAATTCCATATGTTCCATTAGTAAACAACCCAGGAGGGGAACAGTTCCATTAGTAAACAACCCAGGAGGGGAACAGTTCCATTAGTAAACAACCCAGGAGGGGAACAGTTCCATTAGTAAACAACCCAGGAGGAGAACAGTTCCATTAGTAAACAACCCAGGAGGGGAACAGTTCCATTAGTAAACAACCCAGGAGGAGAACAGTTCCATTAGTAAACAACCCAGGAGGGGAACAGTTCCATTAGTAAACAACCCAGGACGGGAACAGTTCCATTAGTAAACAACCCAGGAGGGGAACAGTTCCATTAGTAAACAACCCAGGAGGAGAACAGTTCCATTAGTAAACAACCCAGGAGGAGAACAGTTCCATTAGTAAACAACCCAGGAGGGGAACAGTTCCATTAGTAAACAACCCAGGAGGGGAACAGTTCCATTAGTAACCAACCCAGGAGGGGAACAGTTCCATTAGTAAACAACCCAGGAGGAGAACAGTTCCATTAGTAAACAACCCAGGACAGAGGTCTTTATGAGGCTCTCTAAAAGCTCCTTGGTCTTTTGTAGTTGAATCTGAAATTCAATACTTGACTGAGGGACCTTACAGATGTTACAGACTATATCGTAAATTATTTCATTTTTATTAATTTGCTAACATTTGTAGAGTTTTCTTTTCACTTTGACATCATGGAGTATTTTGTGTAGATCAATGACCAAAAAAAAACAACAACAAAAAAACACACAAATTAAATATATTTCAATCCCACTTTGTCACTCAACAAAATGTGAAAAAAATCCAGAGCCCTGGTCAAAAGTAGTGCTCTATATAGAGAATAAAGGTGACATTTGGAATGCAGAAGTCACAGTCCTGCCTTACCCAGAGGGGTGTCCACCAGGATGGCGTTGTAAAGTTCTGCTGGGGTCTGGGCGATGTTGACTGCCTCCATCTGCTCAAAGCTGCCCAGAGGATGACACTTAGGCACCAGCTCAGAGATGGACCGCTGGTGCAGGGTGCCTGTGATGAGCAGGATCACGTTGTCTATCATGTAGCTGTACCTGTGGAGATGGGAGAAGAGGGAGAGAGAGATGTGTGTGTGTGTTCAGTGTTTTCTGGGTAATTATGAGCAGAGCAAATATTACATTTCCTTTGCAGATGGAGAAACCCACTATGAGTGTTAGCGCTCAGGCTAGAATGAAAGGCGGCCAGTGAAAGCCAGTTTGAGGGTTAGCGTTCAGGCTAGAATGAAAGGCGGTCGGTGAAAGCCAGTATGAGGTTTAGCGCTCAGGCTAGAATGAAAGGCGGCCGGTGAAAGCCACTATGAGGTTTAGCGTTCAGGCTAGAATGAAAGGCGGCCTGTGAAAGCCACTATGAGGTTTAGCGCTCAGGCTAGAATGAAAGGCGGCCAGTGAAAGCCAGTATGAGGTTTAGCGTTCAGGATAGAATGAAAGGCGGCCGGTGAAAGCCACTATGAGTGTTAGCGCTCAGGCTAGAATGAAAGGCGGCCGGTGAAAGCCACTATGAGGTTTAGCGCTCAGGCTAGAATGAAAGGCGGCCGGTGAAAGCCACTATGAGGTTTAGCGCTCACGCTAGAATGAAAGGCGGCCAGTGAAAGCCAGTTTGAGGTTTAGCGTTCAGGCTAGAATGAAAGGCGGCCAGTGAAAGCTAGTTTGAGGTTTAGCGCTCAGGCTAGAATGAAAGACGGCCAGTGAAAGCCACTATGAGTGTTAGCGCTCAGGCTAGAATGAAAGGCGGCCGGTGAAACCCACTATGAGGTTTAGCGTTCAGGCTAGAATGAAAGGCGGCCAGTGAAACCCACTATGAGGTTTAGCGCTCAGGCTAGAATGAAAGGCGGCCGGTGAAACCCACTATGAGTGTTAGCGCTCAGGCTAGAATGAAAGGCGGCCGGTGCGTGGGAGATAAAACATCTGTAGAGTTTTTAAAAAGTACTCGCACTCAAAAATCATGAACAGGAATAACCCAAGGAGGCCGAGATGCAAAAATAATATAATTTAATCCATGCAAAAAGAATAGAAAAAGTGAAGGTGCTAATAAACAGAGCATACGTTTCAATCTCATGAAGACACCTGCTGTGCATAACATGGCCACCAGGTGGTAGCAGAGAGCTAACTACAGACTGGTGAATATGGAGTCAATGCATATTAACAAGGACTATCCAGAAGAGTATCAAAACATGGACCATTCAGATAGAACTGAAAAGGGATGCAAGACGGACAAATGAAGTGTTACCATTATCTGACAAGGTGGTAGTATACGCCTAAGTCCCAAATGAATGGGAAAGATGGGCTCAATTCAATTAGACAATTTACATTTTAGTCATTTAGCAGATGCTCTTATCCAGAGCGACTTAACAGTTAGTGAGTGCATAAATGTTTTCATACTGGGCCCCCCGTGGGAATCGAACCCACAACCCTGGCGTTGCAAGCGCCACGCTCTACCAACTGAGCCACAGGAGGGCCTTACAAGATGGGCGCCATTCTTTCCCCTTCATTTTTTTGGGGGGGATAGAGGCTGGCAGATGCCAGAGATCCTGTGAGGGACTTACGTGATGAAGTCCATGAAGCTCGCCAGTGGTTCATAGGACTGGTTCCTCATGTGGCGGAACTCCACCACCATCTTCTCTTTGAGCTTGTCGTCGATGACGGACACGGTGAGGGGTGAAGGTTCGTTCGCCAGGAAGCTGCCGTAGTCTGTGCTCTGCAGATGGAGCTTCAGGTCTGCACGGGGGGGGGGGGGGAAACGAGACGTCTTCAGATACTAGGTAACAGTGCTTTCAACAGACAAGCACAACAATGACTTCCACAGGAGAAGAAGTTACAACCTCATATGAATGCTGCTGCATGATGGTAATGCTACATTAGAGACCCATTCACAAGGGAAGAGGCTAGCTAGTTATGTGTCTAGAATGCTTCCATTTTACTAGATGTGTAAGCTAATTGAGCAATATTTTGAGCAATAGTTTCAGTTCCTCATAGAAATCCCCCTGTTGATCAACCTAATCTGATTTATTTAACCTTTATGTGGGCAGCATGGTAATGAAAACAATCATGGATAGCTGCTAATGGTTCTCTAGCTACTAGCTTATGTTAACAAACTAGCTGGCTACAGCGGTCAATGCAGTTTAATAACCAGGGCCGGGTTTCCCAAAAGCATCTTACGGCTAAGTTCATCCTTAGATTCTTAGTAGGAGCATCGTTGAATCTCTGAGCTGTTTCCCAAAACAACCGTTACTAAAGTTGCACAACGCTGGTTATTTACCGACTGCCTCAGACCACTAGTAGAACAGCTAAGTGCATCTGCCTCAGACCACTCGTAGAACAGCTAAGCGATCTGCCTCAGACCACAAGTAGAACAGCTAAGCGATCTGCCTCAGACCACTAATAGAACAGCTAAGCGATCTGCCTCAGACCACTAGTAGAACAGCTAAGCGATCTGCCTCAGACCACTCGTAGAACAGCTAAGTGCATCTGCCTCAGACCACTAGTAGAACAGCTAAGCGCATCTGCCTCAGACCACTCGTAGAACAGCTAAGTGCATCTGCCTCAGACCACTAGTAGAACAGCTAAGTGCATCTGCCTCAGACCACTCGTAGAACAGCTAAGTGCATCGTTAGATGCTTCTTTTGGGTGCTTTTCCCCCTTTTTTTTTTTACACAGAAGATCTCTGCTAAACATAGAATCAAGATGTTTATCGGTCTCTCTGTGGCCGCTGATAACTTGGGAACAAAGGTTGCCAACAAATACAAAGTTGCCAATGTCTTTGTTACAAACAAGCGAAGAATAAAAATGTTTAAAATGAGAACCGAGACGACTGCATTAAAGATAAATCCAGTAGGCCTGTTCAATCACATTGAAATCAATTTCGTGTCAATCGAGTTCGATTTGACTAATTATAGGCTACACTATCTATCATTTTTGCCTCAATATTTAATGATGTGTTACATGTGCTCAATGATGTGCCAAATCTGTGATTTAGTGCATTATTAGGCTATAGGGTTGGCCTTAGAATAAGCCGCCTCAATATTTGCAGCCATGACGTCAACCGCCTGTATTCAATGGAGAGACCGAGGCTATGCTATTAGCCTCATGCCATGAATATGCATAGCCACCTCGAGACAACTCCGATATAAAGTGTTTTTTCTCAAAGTTGCCGGGATGTCACATGTCCTACTTATATCAGTACACTGGTAACAACTTAAACATTATAAAATGTATATTCCATTAAATAAACCTCACGTAGCAAATAAGCCATTAATTTATTTGATGACCAAATTCGACACTCTCATAGACTTCCATACAAAAACTCCTTGCTTGGTGGGCAAAACAACGAAACAACGCCACCTGTTGGATGGAGACAGATTTTCCACTGAGTTGGGCCTCTCTCTTCCTCTCTGGTAATAGTGTGAAACTATCATTCCACTATTAGCAGCAGATATATTAAGGGCATTTTCTGAAATTACAACACAAAAATTCTACAAATTTCTATTTGTAGCATCTTTAAACACACATTGCTTGCAGTACGGTTTTTGAAACATAAGGAACGTATCTTTCATATCAGCAAGAAATATATATATATTTTTTAAAGGTTAAATTACTACACACCTTTATAGGGTTAGGGTCCCCACACAGCCCTATTTCTATGTCACAGCGATTGTTTACAGGTTGAAGACAAGATTCGACTACCTGTGCTAATTAGTTATCTGCGTCTCCGAACACCTGTGTGTAAATGGAGGACTGACTGTGACTGAAAAATACTGTCGGCTGCAACTGGTGTTAAAAACCAGTTAAAACTGTGTACAGTATGTGTATATTTTTCGTTTTGATGTGATATGAAAGTAGAGGCCTTTATGTTTCTAGAACCGATTCACATCATTTAGATGGAGTATTTGGCTCCCTATGGGAGCCCAATATATTGATAAAAGTCACCTTGTCCGAGAGAGATTTAAACGGTTATCAAAACATCACACCAGGGTAAGCCTACACGAAACACAGCCCTTATTTTAAGTGTTTCTAAAATCCCCTATGGGAAAAAAATGAATGGTGGAAAAACGATTAGAACCATGTCCATGTTTGACCGCTAGGTTGTATGGGTATTATGACACCTCCACTGTGGGGCTCTATTCGCCTCTAAACAGAACATGTAAGGTCCTTGGACTGAAGGCTGCTTTACAGTCCTATTGACATGTCTGTAGACAATTTGTCGTAGCTACATCATGAACATTGTATTGTCGTCTGACATCAAACTTGTTGCCGTTATGAAAAAGTATAGCTAAACACAAAAAAACGAAAGCCTCTGCATGACATCAGCAGCCGGGTGCTCTAAACAGCATACTTTATTTTAACACCAATAAACCCATCATTTAAAAAAACGAATATAGTAAATATCAATTAGCACTTTTCTAAACAATGCTTTGGTCCGTTGCTAGCTAACTGTTAGTATGCTAGCTAGCCAGTTCAAATAATGACCAGAGTATAGATGACAACGTCTTCATTTTAGCTCCTTTTTATTTATTACAGAAAAGCCACAACATTATTTACAAGGTAATGGCGAGCTTACAGAAAATAACTTCCAGCCACAGTGTGACTATAAAAGTAGGTGATTCTATCGGATAATTGCATCATGTCACAGGAGGATTTGGTCTGGTTGCTGTGACGGTCGCAGATACTTTATTTTGTTGTATGTCTGCGACAAGGAAACTGACAGTCGCGACAAGGAAACTGACAGTCGCGACAAGGAAACTGACAGTCGCGACAAGGAAACTGACAGTCCCATGTCGTTACACCAAGTATAAACTGGCGTTAACGAGTAACATCAACGTTAGGCTCCTTTAGTCCACTTTTGGCTAACTGGCACGCTAGCTTCCCAGCTTCACAACATTTAGTTAGGTGACGTTAGCTAGCTAATTCAAAGGAATATCGTTGAGAGACCTAATTTAATCTCGAAATCTAGCTACCAAGCCATTTAACTCCAATTACCTACATCCATATACCAAAACGGATA
Source organism: Coregonus sp. 'balchen' (assembly GCA_902810595.1). Classification (NCBI taxonomy): domain Eukaryota; kingdom Metazoa; phylum Chordata; class Actinopteri; order Salmoniformes; family Salmonidae; genus Coregonus; species Coregonus sp. 'balchen'. The sequence continues at coordinate 4,180,471 of LR778284.1, forward strand.
ATTCATGACCAACTATTCGTGATAAGGTATGTACGCTAGCTAGCCAACTAACGTTCCTGTTCGCTAATTCAAGGACCCCATCACCAGTCGAGATACTAGTAGCTGGCTAGCGTTGTCATTAACGTTAGCCTGCGAATAGCTAGTATAGGTAACATAGCGACTGGCCATGACATGTCGTCGGGAAGGCCACATTTTTATCCAGTAACATTTTGAAACGTTAGCAATACTATTTGAAAAGCCACTCTGTACATTTGACAACATGATCCAACATAACTAGTAGCCAGATGACCAGCTAGCTCGCTAACGTTAGCTCGGACTCACCTTCCAGGGTTTCGCACTGGACGAGATTTAGATAGTCTCCCTGTGAAAGAATTCCAGCCTTAAAACCCCTGACCAAGCCTTCCAAGTAGCCATTATCCACATTAAAATACAGCTCCGAGAATATAGGCATCTTGAGGGCTCAAAATATATCCGTTTATTGATGAAATGCAACGTATCAGAATATTTTTCTGGACAGGGCTGAGCGTAGATACCCGGCTGTAAAAAGACACGTGATCACTCGCCACCAATATCATGTGACTCAATCATCTGCTTTCGATGACGTCGAGCGGAAGTCCTAAATACCGCGTTCAAAACAACTGGGAACTCGGTAATATCCAACTTCAGAGCGTTCAAGATAACTGGGAACTGGAAATAAACGAGCTCCAACTGGGAAAAATCGTTTTGGGGGACCTGAAGATCACTGACGTCATGATTTGACTCAGATACACTGCTCAAAAAAATAAAGGGAACACTAAAATAACACATCCTAGATCTGAATGAATGAAATAATCTTATTCAATACTTTTTTCTTTACATAGTTGAATGTGCTGACAACAAAATCACACAAAAATGATCAATGGAAATCAAATTTATCAACCCATGGAGGTCTGGATTTGGAGTCACCCTCAAAATTAAAGTGGAAAACCACACTACAGGCTGATCCAACTTTGATGTAATGTCCTTAAAACAAGTCAAAATGAGGCTCAGTAGTGTGTGTGGCCTCCACGTGCCTGTATGACCTCCCTACAACGCCTGGGCATGCTCCTGATGAGGTGGCGGATGGTCTCCTGAGGGATCTCCTCCCAGACCTGGACTAAAGCATCCGCCAACTCCTGGACAGTCTGTGGTGCAACGTGGCGTTGGTGGATGGAGCGAGACATGATGTCCCAGATGGGCTCAATTGGATTCAGGTATGGGGAACGGGCGGGCCAGTCCATAGCATCAATGCCTTCCTCTTGCAGGAACTGCTGACACACTCCAGCCACATGAGGTCTAGCATTGTCTTGCATTAGGAGGAACCCAGGGCCAACCGCACCAGCATATGGTCTCACAAGGGGTCTGAGGATCTCATCTCGGTACCTAATGGCAGTCAGGCTACCTCTGGCGAGCACATGGAGGGCTGTGCGGCCCCCCAAAGAAATGCCACCCCACACCATGACTGACCCACCGCCAAACCGATCATGCTGGAGGATGTTGCAGGCAGCAGAACGTTCTCCACGGCGTCTCCAGACTCTGTCACGTCTGTCACGTGCTCAGTGTGAACCTGCTTTCATCTGTGAAGAGCACAGGGCGCCAGTGGCGAATTTGCCAATCTTGGTGTTCTCTGGCAAATGCCAAACGTCCTGCACGGTGTTGGGCTGTAAGCACAACCCCCACTGTGGACGTTGGGCCCTCATACCACCCTCATGGAGTCTGTTTCTGACCGTTTGAGCAGACACATGCACATTTGTGGCCTGCTGGAGGTCATTTTGCAGGGCTCTGGCAGTGCTCCTCCTGCTCCTCCTTGCACAAAGGCAGAGGTAGCAGTCCTGCTGCTGGGTTGTTACCCTCCTACGGCCTCCTCCACGTCTCCTGATGTACTGGCCTGTCTCCTGGTAGCGCCTCCATGCTCTGGACACTACGCTGACAGACACAGCAAACCTTCTTGCCACAGCTCGCATTGATGTGCCATCCTGGATGAGCTGCACTACCTGAGCCACTTGTGTGTGTTGTGGACTCCGTCTCATGCTACCACTAGAGTGAAAGCACCGCCAGCATTCAAAAGTGACCAAAACATCAGCCAGGAAGCATAGGAACTGAGAAGTGGTCTGTGGTCACCACTTGCAAAAACCAGTCCTTTATTGGGGGTGTCTTGCTAATTGCCTATAATTTCCACCTGTTGTCTATTCCATTTGCACAACAGCATGTGAAATTTATTGTCAATCAGTGTTGCTTCCTAAGTGGACAGTTTGATTTCACAGAAGTGTGATTGACTTGGAGTTACATTGTGTTGTTTAAGTGTTCCCTTTATTTTTTTGAGCAGTGTATATAGAATTAGTCATAATGTATCATCTGCATCATAGTGCAGCGTTTGGTGGATGCCAGGTGCAGAGAGGGGCTAGACAGGCTTAGAGAAGCTTAGAGATATAGAATCAGTCATGATGTATCGTAGGCAGAGGCTGTAAGACTACAGTGCGGACTGATGGAGCTTCCATGGCTGCCCCTCTAGTAAGTGGACCTACTGTCGGGGCTGGTGCTTCAGCTGGTCCTGGCCTGGTTTCGAGACCTGTTCAAAAATCTTGCGATCATGAATGTGCTGTGTCAATGGACACTTTGATAATGAATAAAGTGAACTTCATAGATTTCTTTGTTAAGGTTATCAATATGACTCGGGTTGTTGAAAGCAGAAATGCCAGGTTGAAGGTTATAGTGGAGACGGCAAAAGAGATATTGGGGCTAACAGATGTTACTGTTGAAATGGTTGTTGACATGCTGAATAATCCTAAGGGTGGATCGTTTCAGCATGATATAGATAAAGTTTAATGGATTGGGTGGCTTGGAAGGTTTTCTTAGTAGGGATTTATTTGGTTTTTGATTTTCTTTTCTTAGTAGTACAGAATTAGGCAGACTATGATTGATCGCACACTCCAGCACAGTAGGTGGCGGCATGCACCTTAAACGCAGTGCTAGCTGTGCCACTAGAGATCCTGGTTCGAATCCAGGCTCTGTCGTAGCCGGCCGCGACCGGGAGACCCATGGGGCGGCGCACAATTGGCCCAGCGTCGTCCAGGGTAGGGGAGGGAATGGCCGGCAGGGGATGTAGCTCAGTTGGTAGAGCATGGCGTTTGCAACGCCAGGATTGTGGGTTTGATTCCCACGGGGGGCCAGTATGAAAAAAAATTAAAAAAACAATGTAATGTAAGTCGCTCTGGATAAAATGTAATAGACCGGAACCCTGGCCCCTTGGCCTGAACGGCACCAAAACATCACTAAGTATCATGGTGAAAGTGGCAGTAACTAGCAAAGGATCATGGTCAATGTAGTCGTTTTCATCCTGCCTGAGAGAGTCAACCGGAAGTCTCCTCATAGCCTGCCGGCCTGTGATTGGTCTGTGTCAGCACGTGGTCCTGTGTGACGACAAATGTGGTGGTCAGAATGGATCACTATTTAATTCAATATCTCGATTTGTAGCGAACTTTAAAACAATTCATCATGGTGATTGTACTTGATCATAATAAACTCATTTTAGAGGCCAAAACTTCTGTCAAACATTTTTTGGTCTGGCTGTTCTGGTGTTTGTAATTTACCGAGGCTTTCTAGGGGGGGCAGACCAAGGCCTTTGACACCGCTAAGTTGCTACGCAGTAGCCAACCAGCAGAGCTTGTGACTTCACGCTCCACAGTGGTGTAACTCCTATTGCTCTGTCCTCGCATATATATATATAATACAAAGATATAAATGATGTAAATGTAAATGTAAATGTGTAAAGGACTTTAGTAAAAATACTTGAAAGTACTACTTAAGTCGTTTTTGTTGGGTATCTGTACTTTATTTTACTATTAATATTTTTGACAACTTTCACTACATTCCTAAAGAAAATTATGTACTTTTTACTCCATACATTTTCCCTGACAACCAAAAGTACTCATTACATTTTGAATGCTTAGCAGGACAGGAGAATGGTCTAAATTCACATCCCTGGTCATCCCTACTGCCTCTGATCTGACGGTTAAGTGTTGGAGCATGCCCCTGGCTATCCGTAAATTAAAAAAACAAGAAAATAGTGCCGTCTGGTTTGCTTAATATAAGGAATTTGAAATGATTTATACTTTTACTTTTGATACTTAAGTATATTTAAAACCAAATACTTTTAGACTTTTACTCAAGTAGGATTTTACTGGGTGACTTTCACTTTTACTTGAGTCATTTTCTATTAAGGTATCTTTATTTTTACTCAAGTATGACAATTGGGTAGTTTTTCCACCCCTGACGCTCCAGACCGGACACTGGGGCCCTGGTGGTATCACCTCAAGGCTTGCTATAAAAGCAGGTGACAGCTCGCCTTTTTTGGCAACGGTCTTGGTAAGTGGAGTGTGCCAATATATTTTACATGATGCTTCCTTGACTAGAGTACTGACGTTACACAACATGCAAAAGGCAGTAAGGCCCATTTCTGCATATGACCAAAAACCCTACAAAAACTGTAGCCACCAGGGAAACAACTTGTTCCCACTTAGAGGATAGAACCCAGCCTGAGTGCTGTTTACCTCAATTCTGAAAACCTGAGTACAACACTTATTTTGCTCGACTAGAGCTTTTAATAAGTTGTGTTTCTTTGAAAAGATTGGTCAGACTGACATTATATATCTTTATTTAACCTTTATTTAACTAGGCAGTTAAGGACAAATTCTTATTTACAATGACGGCCTACCAAAAGGCAGAAGGCCTCCTGCGGGGACAGGGGCTGGGATTAAAAATATAGGACAAAACACACATCACAACAAGAGAGACACCACAACACTACATAAAGAGAGACACCACAACACTACATAAAGAGAGACACCAGAACACTACATAAAGAGAGACGCCACAACACTACATAAAGAGAGACACCACAACACTACATAAAGAGAGACACCACAACACTACATAAAGAGAGACGCCACAACACTACATAAAGAGAGACACCACAACACTACATAAAGAGAGACACCACAACACTACATAAAGAGAGACACCACAACACTACATAAAGAGAGACACCACAACACTACATAAAGAGAGACACCACAACACTACATAAAGAGAGACACCACAACACTACATAAAGAGAGACACCACAACACTACATAAAGAGAGACGCCACAACACTACATAAAGAGAGACACCACAACACTACATAAAGAGAGACGCCACAACACTACATAAAGAGAGACGCCACAACACTACATAAAGAGAGACGCCACAACACTAC
>LR778284.1:4185845-4323351 GCA_902810595.1 Coregonus sp. 'balchen'
TTGTGTTCACAATCGCCGTGATTGGGAGTCCATAGGACGGCGCACAATTGGCCCAGCGTCGTCCGGGTTTGGCCGGTGTAGGCCATCATTGTAAATAAGAATTTGTTCTTAACTGACTTGCCTAGTTAAATAAAGGTAAAAAATTAAAATAAAATAAAATTGGGAGGTCTCTTTATCTTGATTTCCCAGTTGTCTGTAGCCAGTTCTCCTTGTCCTTTGTTGTCTGGTCTAACTCCTACTCACATTGCTAAATAGTAGCACAATGTCATAGTCTTTACTGGTCCTACACTCACACATTCTAACACATTTCACACAGTTTCGGAGTGTAATAATTAGTCACTACTAAGAAAGTACTAATCATACTTAAAACAAGAACATTTCACAACTATATTTAAGGGTGGAACATTTAGTCATTACTTTTAACCTGTGTATATTTTAACTTCTATATCGATTGTTCAACAGACGCTCCCAATGAACACAAGCATCTTACCACATGAAATTAACTCTTCACAGTGAAAACTTGGTCCCAAAAGAAAAAGTATTTTATTCCGTAGAAAAGCAGGTAACACATTACTTGACACCTAGCTTCATAACACGTTATGACACGGTCATAACCATGTCATAATATGTCATAACAGCTGACATAACTTGTCATAACCTGTCATAACATGGTCATAACACTGTCACGACACATCTTTAGACCTGTTGTGACATATATTGCGTTCTTTTATGTCTGGTTAGGACACCTACTGTATATACTTATTACGCTTATTATGGACACAGTATGCTTACATTATTAGTTTTACCTTTTTTAGCAAAAACATGCCATGATGACGTTTTCCTATGATATCATGTTGGATCACCACAAAGCTGCTTCAGCCTTCAACATTCTGGGAAACACACTGTACAGATATCATGTTGGATCACCACAAAGCTGCTTCAGCCTTCAACATTCTGGGAAACACACCGTACAGTTTTGATATGATATCATGTTGGATCACCACAAAGCTGCTTCAGCCTTCAACATTCTGGGAAACACACTGTACAGTGTTGATATGATATCATGTTGGATCACCACAAAGCTGCTTCAGCCTTCAACATTCTGGGAAACACACTTTTTTCCTACGCTCCATTTCTAGTGTCTCTGAGTGTTGTCCGTTAGAAGTTGTGAGGAGACGTGTAGCCACAAGGGCCTCTGGTTGTTTCGTGTGTCTCTACTCCTGAACACAACCGTTAGGAGCAGCAGCCCTGCAAACATTTCTAGCACATGCAGGACGTTGCATAATGTTAACCACTTTACAAAAAAAATGATGTTGTTACTATGTCCTGAAACCTGTCCTCCAACCCCTTTGCAGGGATACCCAAATGTTTACTAAGTCCCCTGATAGTAGAAACAGGATGAGTCCCAAATGCCACCCGATTCCTTTATGTAGTGCACTACTTACGGCCAGATACAGGGAATATGTTGACGCGTTTGGGACGCAGACACAGTCTGGCCAACATAAACTATAACTATCTCTGCTCATAATGCACGTTGCAGTACATTTTCCATGAGACGTGCTCCTGCCAGTTGTCCGCCGTGCACACTATGTTCCCTCAATCAGAAACGAGGACAAAATAATACACTTGAGGAAGAGGTACTCAGAATCAGACGTCGCTTGGCTTCCTGGAAATCCCTCCTTGTGGTCTTGGATCTGTCCGGCGAAAGTGAACATGACAGATGTTTAAGTAACTATTTTCCATGAACTCCAAACACTTTCAAAGTTTTCTAGACGTCGTTTGTTTAGATTAGCTGAGCCTGTAAATGCTTGCTAGCAGACCATGCGTCTCCTATTTGTACACGTTTGTATTCAATCTCTTTGCCCACTGCACTAAGCTGAGAGAGAGAGAGAGAGAGAGGAGAGAGAGAGAGAGAGAGAGAGAGATAGAGAGACGAGAAAGGAGAGAAGAGGAGAAGGAGAGAGAGAGAGAGCGAGAGCACAGAGAGAGACACGAGAGAGGATAGATAGAGAGAGAGAGGAGAGAGAGAGAGGAGAGAGAGAGAGAGAGAGAGAGAGATAAGAGAGAGAGAGAGTTGTGTGAAACTACCTGGGGCCATTTGATTATGCGGGCTGAGTAGAGCCATATTACGTTACCATTCAGGACTCATTCACACATTCACAGCTAGAAATGTGAGGAAGGTTTTAATGATGGCAGGTTTAACCGTGACGTAGGTTAGAGAGTAGTCAGACTAGTCAATCTGACCATCCAGGTTGGTAGGTTAGAGAGGTAGGTTAGAGAGGTAGGTTAGAGGGGAGGTTAGAGGGGTAGGTTAGAGGGGTAGGTTGAGAGGTAGGTTGGAGGGGTTAGGTTAGGAGGTAGGTTAGAGAGGTAGGTTAGGAGGTAGGGTTGAGGGGTGGTTGGTTAGAAGGGGGTTGAGGGTGGTTGAGAGGTGGTAGGTGGGGTAGGTTAGAGGTGGTTGAGGGTAGGTAGAGGGTGGTTGAGAGGTAGGGTTTGAGAGGTAGGTTAGAGGGTATGGTTAGAGGTAGGTTTAGAGGGGTGAGGTTAGAGAGGTAGGTTAGAGGGGTAGGTTAGAAGTAGGTTAGGTTAGGTAGAGGTAGGTTAGGGGGGTAGGTTAGAGAGGTAGGTTAGAGGGGTAGGTTAGAGAGTAGGTTAGAGGGGTAGGTTAGAGGGGTAGGTTAGAGAGGTAGGTTAGAGGGGTAGGTTAGAGAGGTAGGTTAGAGAGGTAGGTTAGAGGGTAGGTTAGAGGGGTAGGTTAGAGGGGTAGGTTAGAGGGGTAGGTTAGAGGGGTAGGTTAGAGAGGTAGGTTAGAGGGGTAGGTTAGAGGGGGTAGGTTAGAGGGGTAGGTTAGAGGGGTAGGTTAGAGAGGTAGGTTAGGGGGGTAGGTTAGAGGGGTAGGTTAGAGAGGTAGGTTAGAGGGGTAGGTTAGAGAGGTAGGTTAGGGGGGTAGGTTAGAGGGGTAGGTTAGAGAGGTAGGTTAGAGAGTAGGTTAGGGGGGTAGGTTAGAGGGGTGGTTAGAGAGGTAGGGTTAGAGAGGTAGGTTAGGGGGGTAGGTTAGAGGGGTAGGTTAGAGAGGTAGGTTAGAGGGGTAGGTGGGTGTAGGTGTGGGTGGGTGGGTGGGTGGGTGGGTGGGTGGGTGGGTGGGTGGGTGGATGGGTGGGTGGGTGGGTGGGTGGGTGGGTGGATGGGTGGGTGGGTGGGTGACTTGTTTCTGTGTATGTTTGTGTATGTGTTTACATACTGTACATTCATGTAATTACAGTATATGTGTTTATATACATTCATGTGATTACAGTATATGTGTTTATGTACATTCATGTGATTACAGTATGTGTCCGTGTGTGTCCGTACGTGGTCGTGTGACTGGTGTGTCCGTGCGTGGTCATGTGACTGGTGTGTCCGTGTGTGGTCATGTGACTGGTGTGTCTTATTGTGTGGTCATGTGACTGGTGTGTCCATGCGTGGTCATGTGACTGGTGTGTCCGTACGTGGTCATGTGACTGGTGTGTCCGTGCGTGGTCATGTGACTGGTGTGTCCGTACGTGGTCATGTGACTGGTGTGTCTTATTGTGTGGTCATGTGACTGGTGTGTCTTATTGTGTGGTCATGTGACTTATTGCGTCAAGTGTGACACTGTTAGGTGCTTCCAGATCAGACTGGTGCTGGAGTGGAAAATCAAGTCATGCAGATGGATGGTTCAGCCCACTTGAACTTAATGAGGTGCTGTTGGTTCCAACTTCATCTGAAACCTTTTGTTCTTCTGTTGCACAATCTGCTGCACTCTAATCTAGTTCAGGTTTCACACCATGTGGAGATTCTGGCTACTGGTTCCTGACATTCATCCACTTCTAGTTGACTGTGTGGGACAACAACTAGTTTACTACCATTAATCCACACTGTAATCACATGAATGTGGGTGGATGGGTGGGTGGGTGGGTGGGTGGGTGTTTCTGTGTATGTTTGTGTATGTGTTTACATACTGTACATTCATGTAATTACAGTATATGTGTTTATGTACATTCATGTGATTACAGTATGTGTCCGTGTGTGTCCGTACGTGGTCATGTGACTGGTGTGTCCGTACGTGGTCATGTGACTGGTGTGTCCGTGCGTGGTCATGTGACTGGTGTGTCCGTACGTGGTCATGTGACTGATGTGTCTTATTGTGTGGTCATGTGACTTATTGCGTCAAGTGTGACACTGTTAGGTGCTTCCAGATCAGACTGGTGCTGGAGTGGAAAATCAAGTCATGCAGATGGATGGTTCAGCCCACTTGAACTTAATGAGGTGCTGTTGGTTCCAACTTAATCTGAAACCTTTTGTTCTTCTGTTGCACAATCTGCTGCACTCTAATCTAGTTCAGGTTTCACACCATGTGGAGATTCTGGCTACTGGTTCCTGACATTCATCCACTTCTAGTTGACTGTGTGGGACAACAACTAGTTTACCACCATTAATCCACACTGCCTCTCCTAGTTGACTGTGTGTTGAGTCAGTGCACCTTCTCTTCAGACAGACTAAATACCTGGCTTGGAAGAATAGAGAGAGTCATGTCTCTAATGAAAACAAATCACCATCCAGAGCATTTCACGGTTTGGGACAAACTTTGACCAGACAGAAGCCCATGTGTGGTGAGTAAGTCTGATGGCACTGGGAGTCCCAGGGAAGGATGATGTCAACTGAAACACCATGTATTTCATACAGACTAAAGACCATGATAGTGCCAGGGCCTGTGACTTCTCTACTGGGTGGGGGTCTAGCTTTTCATAGACATATCCAATCTAAAGAGAGGAGGAGACAGGGACGGAGGGATGGAGGGATGGAGGGATGGAGGGACGGAGGGACGGAGGGATGGAGGGATGGAGGGATAGAGGGATGGGGGATGGAGGGATTGGAGGGATGGAGGGATAGAGGGATGGGGGGATGGAGGGACGTGGGACGGAGGGTGGAGGGACGGAGGGACGGAGGGGATGGAGGGATGGAGGGACGGAGGGACGGAGGGATGGAGGATGGAGGACGGAGGGACGGGGGGACGGACGGGACGGAGGGACGGAGGGACGGAGGGACGGAGGGACGGAGGGACGGAGGGACGGAGGGAATGGAGGAATGGAGAGGAATGGAGGAATGGAGGAATGGAGGAATGGAGGGACGGAGGGACGGAGGGACGGAGGGACGGGGGACGGAGGGACGGAGGGACGGAGGGACGGAGGGACGGGAGGACGGAGGGACGGGAGGACGGAGGGATGGAGGAATGGAGGGACGGAGGGACGGAGGGACGGAGGGACGGAGGGACGGGGGGACGGAGGGACGGAGGGACGGAGGGACGGAGGGACGGGAGGAATGGAGGGACGGAGGGACGGAGGGACGGAGGGACGGGGGGACGGGGGGACGGAGGGACGGAGGGACGGGAGGACGGAGGGACGGGAGGACGGAGGGACGGAGGGACGGAGGGATGGAGGAATGGAGAGATGGAGGGATGGAGGAGGATGAGGTTGATGAGGCTGTGTAAAGAAGATGGGCTTGTGTCCCAAATGGCACCCTATTTGGTATATAGTGTACTACTTTGACAAGGGCCCATATAGCACACTACATGTATATAGGGAATAGGGTGCCATTTGGGACAGGTACCAACAGCCCCCTTTCAACCTCGGTCCGACCACACTTACGGCACATCCCCCCCCCTGCTTTCTGGACAACGTCCCTTATTATTTACCTTAAACACAGAGTCACACTCAAACACACTCCCAGCCCCCCTTTAGTCTGTCGATAAGACCCAAACACACGTTTCACCCTGCTGAAGTTTGATGAAACAGGGGGCCTGTGTCTGAAGGCTGCTGAAGTTTGATGAAACAGGGGGCCTGTGTCTGAAGGCTGCTGAAGTTTGATGAAGCAGGGGGCCTGAGTCTAAAGGCTGCTGAAGTTTGATGAAGCAGGGGACCTGAGTCTAAAGGCTGCTGAAGTTTGATGAAGCAGGGGGCCGGAGTCTGAAGGCTGCTGAAGTTTGATGAAGCAGGGGACCTGAGTCTGAAGGCTGCTGAAGTTTGATGAAGCAGGGGGCCTGAGTCTGAACGTTGATCCTGTTCAAAGAGGAGGACAATAGGTCAGTTAGGATGCCTGTTAGGAGAATGAAGTGGAAGTGATACTGTAGGATACCTAGAGCACACAAATGGACTGTTGTTAACCCAGTCCTCCTAGAGGGGGTGGGATGGAGAAGACTAAGGACTGATGGACTGTTGTGAACCCAGTCCTCCTAGAGGGGGATGGAAAAGACTAAGGACAGATGGACTGTTGTGAACCCAGTCCACCTAGAGGGGGTGGGATGGAAAAGACTAAGGACTGATGGACTGTTGTGAACCCAGTCCACCTAGAGGGGGTGGGATGGAGAAGACTAAGGACAGATGGACTGTTGTGAACCCAGTCCTCCTAGAGGGGGTAGGATGGAAAAGACTAAGGACAGATGGACTGTTGTGAACCCAGTCCTCCTAGAGGGGTTGGGATGGAAAAGTTCTTGGTTCAAATACTATTTTAAATCACTTCAAATACATTTTCTGTTCTTGTTTGAGCTTGCCTGGGTTAATGGACCAATAGAAAAGTCCCAAACTGGCTAACCCAGCCCGTCTGGTACTCCAGGCAGACTAGAGCAAATGTTTCAAAGTATTGAAAAGATTTCAGACCGTACTTGCACCCAGGTCTGGACAGGACTAGGTAGGACTAGGTATGGTCAAGTGTAATGAACGACATTTCCATTTCCCACTTGCATATAATATATTGAACAAAAATATAAACGCAACATTCAACAATTTTACTGAGTTACAGTTCATTTAAGGAAATCAGTCAATTGCGTTATATTTTTGTTCAGTATGTGGGTGTGTACTGTATGCCTGTGTGGGTATGTACATGAGTGAGTGCATGTGTGCTAAGGTGTGGAGAATCAGAGCTGGTGGTCAGTCCAGTTCAACTGTTCAGCAGTCTGAGGGCTTGTAGATAGAAACTGTCTCCGAGCCTGTTGGTATCAGACCTCATGCTCTGATACCGTCTGCCCGACGGTAAGGGAGAGAACAGCTCGTGGCTGGGGGGTGTCTGGGGTCCTTGATGATGCTGCGTGACTTCCTCAGGCACCGTTTGGAGTAGATGTCCTGGATGGGTGGGAGCACGGTCCCAGTGATGTCCTGGATGGGTGGGAGCACGGTCCCAGTGATGTCCTGGATGGGTGGGAGCACGGTCCCAGTGATGTCCTGGATGGGTGGGAGCACGGTCCCAGTGATGTCCTGGATGGGTGGGAGCACGGTCCCAGTGATGTCCTGGATGGGTGGGAGCACGGTCCCAGTGATGTCCTGGGCCGTCTTTATTTAGCAGTGTCTTCTAAGCATGTGGGTTGGAGACATAGGTAGGTGTATGACGCTTCAATAAATCATATCAACCAATCAATAATACACACTTGTGCATGTGTGAAATCGGACAAATATAATCACCCACCTAATTACATTATTACAAATAAACTAACATACTTCTGCTATCCCTGAGGCATATTCTTGATATTACTGCTTGTCATGGTAGGCCTCGTTGCTGCATTGTTACTTGTAATTTCCATACCTTCAGTTTTCCCACTAGGATTAACAATTTTATGCCAAAAATCAACTCCAGTTGGTCCCTTTATGCCAGCTGAGCTGAGTTTAGGCTGGCAATGTGCCAATAACAGTCAACAGAACTACATTGGGCTATTTCTGTGAAATACACTGGATACAACCACACACTGTACTATAATACACTGGATACAACCACACACTGCACTATAATACACTGGATACAACCACACACTGCACTATAATACACTGGATACAACCACACTGGCTATAATACACTGGATACAACCACACACTGCACTATAATACACTGGATACAACCACACACTGCACTATAATACACTGGATACAACCACACACTGCACTATAATACACTGGATACAACCACACACTGCACTATAATACACTGGATACAACCACACACTGCACTATAATACACTGGATACAACCACACACTGCACTATAATACACTGGATACAACCACACACTGCACTATAATACACTGGATACAACCACACACTGCACTATAATACACTGGATACAACCACACACTGCACTATAATACACTGGATACAACCACACACTGCACTATAATACACTGGATACAACCACACACTGCACTATAATACACTGGATACACAACCACACTGCACTATACACTGGACACCCAAACTGCACTATAATACACTGGATACAACCACACACTGCACTATAATACACTGGATACAACCACACACTGCACTATAATCAGTGTATATTGGTTAGGAGAAATAGTGCACTACTTTTGACCAAAATAATATGATGCCATTTGGGACACAGACCCTTACTGTTATTTGCATCTTTCTCAGTGGTTCAGCAGATGGAGAGTTCAGGAGGGTTAGGGTGAGGGGAGGGTTAGGGTTTGGTAGGGTGAGGGGGGGGTTAGGGTGAGGGGGTTAGGTGGGGTTAGGGTGAGGGTTAGGGTGAGGGTTGGGGCAGGGTGGGGAGGGTGGTGGGTGGGGTAGGGTGAGGGTTGGGTGAGGGTTAGGGTGAGGGGTAGGGTGAGGGTTAGGGTGGGGTGGGGGTTGAGGCGTGAGGGTTGAGGGTGAGGGTTGGGTAGGTTGGGAGGGTTGGGTGAGGGTTAGGGGGTGAGGGTTGGGTGAGGGTTAGGGTGAGGGTTAGGGTTGGGGGGTTTTGGTAGGGTACGGGTGGGGTGGGGTGGAGGGTTAGGGTGGGAGGGTTAGGGTGAGGGTGTGAGGGTTAGGGTGAGGGAGGTTGGGTGAGGGTGAGGGTTAGGGGGGTAGGGTTAGGGTGGGGAGGGTTCGGGTGAGGGTTAGGGTGGGAGGGTTGGGTTGAGGTGAGGTTAGGGTTAGGGTGGGTGGGGTTCGGGTTGGAGGTTGGGTAGGGGTGAGGGTTGGGTGCAGGGGGGTGGGGTGGGTTGAGGCGGGGTTGGGTGGGTGGTAGTGGGTAGGGTTGGGTGAGGCTGAGAGGTAGGGTTAGGGTTAGGGTTAGGGTTAGGGTGAGGGTTAGGGTGAGGGTTGGGTGAGAGGTTAGGGTTAGGGTGAGGGTTAGGGTGAGGGTTGGGTGATGAAGGGTAGGGTTAGGGTGAGCGGGTGGTGGAGGGGTAAGGGTAAGGGTAAGGGGAAAGTGGTGAGGGTGTGTAGGGTTAGGGTTTAGGGTTGGGTGAGGGTGAAAGGTGAGGGGTTAGGTGTGAGGGTGAGGGTGGGGTTGGGTGTGAGGGATGGGTTAGGGTTAGGGTGGGTTAAGGTGAGGGTGAGGGTTAGGTAAGGGGAACGGAAGTTACAACTACTGATCAGATAGGATAGTAACATGTTATATTTGGAGCAAAGGTTACACTGAGTTATGAATGTGTGTGTGTGTGTGTGTGTTCTTGCCTTTCTGTGTGTGTGTGTGTTCCCATTTAATTTGCTTGTTTATGTAAATGGCCACACCACAAGTGGAGCAAGAGGTTACATGAAAAAGAGGGAATCAGTCAAGTGAAGAAACTCTCTATCACAATGTTTGGCTAGCAGCATTGTGGTCAGATGGATGTCATAACAAAGCCCCCTCTGGGCCATCTCTGTCCTGTCTCAGTTAATCAAAGTGAGTTCAAACCAACAGCGTTATCATCACTGATCACTCCCCAAAACAATCAGTGGTCACTGTTGGCTGGACGGCCCGTGGAGGTGAATACGAAAGAAAAGAAAAGAGAGCAAGAGAGAAGCAGAAGAGGAAAAGGAAAAGACGAGGAAGAAGAGAGAGGGAGGAGAAGAGAGAAGAGAAAGAAAGGGAAGAAAAAAAGCAGAACGGATAAGAGACAGGAACGGAAACTAGAGAAAAAGAGAAAAGAGGAAAAGAACAAGCCGAGCAAAAGAGAAGAAACAGAGAAGAGTAGACAAGACAGAAAAGCAAGAGAGACGAAAAGCAGAAATAAGAGAAGAGACAGAAAAAGAGAAAAGCCACAAGAGAACATCGAATACTCTCTCATTCCCTCCACTCTCTACCCTCTCCTCTCTCCTCTCTCCCCTCTCCCCTCCTCTCTCCCCTCTCCCCTCTCCCCTCTCCTCCCCACTGCCCTAAATTGGTCCCCCCTGGCTTCACAGAATCTCTGACTGTTCTAGGAAGTTCTAGGAAGAGGGGCCCCAGACCTGGGTCAATTTAGGGGGTAGATGAGGGGGTCTAAAACGTGGGGTATTTATTTGAATGGCTATACAGAATAAACTCATTATCTGAGTCCCAAATGGCAACCTATTCACTATTTGGTGGCACCTATTTCCTATGGGCCCTGGTCAAAAGTAGTGCACACTATAGAGAACAGGGTAACATTTGGGACGCGACGATTCTGCAAAAGTTCTAACTGCTGAGCAAAGCAAAGCAGGGTCAAACCATTCCCTCCCACCCTTGCCCCCGATCTTTCTTCAGTTATACAATGTTATAAGGCTTAATTAAGTGAACTCAGCTATGGAATTAGCATACGCTGCGCCAAATACTAATTGACAGATTGTAAAGGTCAAAAAGAGGCGCTTGGCATGTCAACAAACCAGATTATAAATGGGTGGTTAGGTTTGAGTATGAAGGTCAAAGATGGGCGCTTGGCAGGTCAACAAACCAGATTATAAATGGGTGGTTTGGTTTGAGTATAAAGGTCAAAGATGGGCGCTTGGCATGTCAACAAACCAGATTATAAATGGGTGGTTTGGTTTGAGTGTGAAGGTCAAAGATGGGCATTTGGCATGTCAACAAACCAGTTTATAAACAGGGGGTTAGGTTTGAGTATGAAGATCAAATATGGGCGCTTGGCATGTCAACAAACCAGATTATAAATGGGTGTTTAGGTTTGAGTATGAAGGTCAAAGATGGGCGCTTGGCAGGTCAACAAACCAGATTATAAATGGGTGGTTTGGTTTGAGTATGAAGGTCAAAGATGGGCGCTTGGCAGGTCAACAAACCAGATTATATATGGGTGGTTTGGTTTGAGTATGAAGTTCAAAGATGGGCGCTTGGCAGGTCAACAAACCATATTATAAATGGGTGGTTAGGGTTTGAGTATGAAGGTCAAAGATGGGCGCATGGCATGTCAACAAACCAGTTTATAAATGGGTAGTTAGGTTTGAGTATGAAGGTCAAAGATGGGCGCTTGGCAGGTCAACAAACCATATTATAAATGGGTGGTTAGGGTTTGAGTATGAAGGTCAAAGATGGGCGCATGGCATGTCAACAAACCAGATTATAAATGGGTGGTTAGGTTTGAGTATGAAGGTCAAAGATGGGCGCTTGGCATGTCAACAAACCAGATTATAAATGGGTGGTTTGGTTTGAGTATAAAGTTCAAAGATGGGCGCTTGGCATGTCAACAAACCAGATTATAAATGGGTGGTTATGTTTGAGTATGATGGCAAAGATGGGTGCTTGGCATGTCAACAAACCAGATTATAAATGGGTGGTTTGGTTTGAGTATGAAGTTCAAAGATGGGCGCTTGGCAGGTCAACAAACCAGATTATAAATGGGTGGTTAGGTTTGAGTATGAAGGTCAAAGATGGGCGCTTGGCATGTCAACAAACCAGATTATAAATGGGTGGTTTGGTTTGAGTATGAAGTTCAAAGATGGGCGCTTGGCATGTCAACAAACCAGATTATAAATGGGTGGTTAGGTTTGAGTATGAGGGTCAAAAATGGGCGCTTGGCATGTCAACAAACCAGATTATAAATGGGTGGTTTGGTTTGAGTATGAAGTTCAAAGATGGGCGATTGGCATGTCAACAAACCAGATTATAAATGGGTGGTTTGGTTTGAGTATGAAGTTCAAAGATGGGCGCTTGGCAGGTCAACAAACCAGATTATAAATGGGTGGTTAGGTTTGAGTATGAAGGTCAAAGATGGGCGCTTGGCATGTCAACAAACCAGATTATAAATGGGTGGTTTGGTTTGAGTATGAAGTTCAAAGATGGGCGCTTGGCATGTCAACAAACCAGATTATAAATGGGTGGTTAGGTTTGAGTATGAGGGTCAAAAATGGGCGCTTGGCATGTCAACAAACCAGATTATAAATGGGTGGTTTGGTTTGAGTATGAAGTTCAAAGATGGGCGATTGGCATGTCAACAAACCAGATTATAAATGGGTGGTTAGGTTTGAGTATGAAGATCAAATATGGGCGCTTGGCAAGTCAACAAACCAGATTATAAATGGGTGGTTAGGTTTGAGTATGAAGGTCAAAGATGGGCGCTTGGCATGTCAACAAACCAGATTATAAATGGGTGGTTTGGTTTGAGTATGAAGGTCAAAGATGGGCGCTTGGCATGTCAACAAACCAGATTATAAATGGGTGGTTTGGTTTGAGTATGAAGGTCAAAGATGGGCGCTTGGCATGTCAACAAACCAGATTATAAATGGGTGGTTAGGTTTGAGTATGAAGGTCAAAGATGGGTGCTTGGCATGTCAACAAACCAGATTATAAATGGGTGGTTAGGTTTGAGTATGAAGGTCAAAAATGGGCGCTTGGCATATCAACAAACCAGATTATAAATGGGTGGTTTGGTTTGAGTATGATGGCAAAGATGGGCGCTTGGCATGTCAACAAACCAGATTATAAATGGGTGGTTAGGTTTGAGTATGAAGTTCAAAGATGGGCGCTTGGCATGTCAACAAACCAGATTATAAATGGGTGGTTTGGTTTGAGTATGAAGGTCAAAGATGGGCGCTTGGCATGTCAACAAACCAGATTATAAATGGGTGGTTAGGTTTTAGTATGACGTTCAAAGATGGGCGCTTGGCCTGTCAACAAACCAGATTATAAATGGGTGGTTTGGTTTGAGTATGAAGGTCAAAGATGGGCGCTTGGCAGGTCAACAAACCAGATTATAAATGGGTGGTTAGGTTTGGCATGTCAACAAACTGTCTTCCAGGACAAAAGGAGAGCTATAGTATGTATTTGGTGATTGCTGAGGCAAGAGACAATGAAGAGATTTTAAAAAGTCAACTTTTAATACTACCAGAGATAGGTGAACAACGGGTGAAAAATTTACATATTTTTTTGAAATTATTTTTTTCAGATTTTTTTTGTAAAATTCACAGTTTCAGTGATTCATAAAATAAAACTGGCACAGCTACTGTGATTTAAGAACATTCAGTGGGGTTAAAAATACAATAAAAAGAGATGCACAACAATGAACTGTTCAAAGTAAAAACAACATATGTAAGGTCCTTGAATCCAGAGCTCCATGGTGATGTGACAGATTCGTGTATTTCCCGAGCTCCATGGTGATGTGACAGATTGGTGTATTTCCCGAGCTCCATGGTGATGTGACAGATTGGTGTATTTCCAGAACAGATGAGGAAAGACAACTCAACCCATAGGAGAAGAAGTGACAGTCATTATAAGGTTTTGGGATTCACCCTACAGTGGGTATGTTATAGCCTGGGTACCAGACCTGTTCGGGCTATTCTTCCACTCCTTGTCATATGCCAATGTTTGTAGCACAAACAGGTTGGGTATCCACGCTAGGTATGGCGGTGTTTGGTGGTGACAATGAGCTCAGGAGTATGGACACCTAGCTACCTGTATTTAGCTTGTCAATGCACCTCACTGGCCCCCATCAAACAGGTGAAACATACCTACCACTGATCTGTGGCAAAATGCCGCTATTGTGACCATTCTATTTCCTACATAGTGCATTACATTAGACTACGGCCCATAGGGTTCTGCTCAAAAGTAGTGCACTTGGTCTAAAGTAGTGCACTACATTTGGAATAGGGTGCCATTTGGGACACATTCCTAATGTCTGTGGTTGTGGTGATAGCTAAACTTGACCTCTGACCTCTGGCTTTTCCACTTGGCTTCTGTGCCAGCTGTGTGCCAGCCATGTTGGTGCCAGCCATGTTGATGCCAGCCATGTTGGTGCCAGACAAGTTGATGCCAGACATGTTGGTGCCAGCCATGTTGATGCCAGCCATGTTGGTGCCAGCCGTGTTGGTGCCAGCCATGTTGGTGCCAGCCATGTTGGTGCCAGCCATGTTGATGCCAGCCGTGTTGGTGCCAGCCATGTTGATGCCAGCTATGTTGGTGCCAGCCATGTTGATGCCAGCTGTGTTGGTGCCAGCCGTGTTGATGCCAGCCGTGTTGGTGCCAGCCGTGTTGGTGCCAGCCATGTTGGTGCCAGCCATGTTGGTGCCAGCCGTGTTGGTGACAGCCGTGTTGGTGCCAGCCGTGTTGGTGCCAGCCGTGTTGGTGCCAGCCATGTTGGTGCCAGCCATGTTGATGCCAGCCGTGTTGGTGCCAGCCATGTGCCAGCAAAGCCATACAGTATATTAAGGTGCTAACTTGGTGTCCGTTCTAAAAGTTGGCCCAACTCTCTAAATATATGTCTCTGTGTGCCAGCCGTGTTGGTGCCAACCATGTTGGTGTCTGCCATGTTGGTGCCAGCCGTGTTGGTGCCAGCCATGTTGGTGTCTGCCGTCTACTGGGAGGGGAAGCAATACTAATTTGTCTTCAGTTCATCTTCCCTTCAATATGAACACCAATGTAAAACCACATATTCAAACAAAATAGACAACAACACTATGAGCGTGTTTATGTGACATCAGTGATCCTACAGCTTTTACCTCCTACAAAAACAGCTCATTGTTCTACTTCTCTATCGTATCCACGTTGTTGTTGTTGTTGTTGTTGTTGTTGTTGTTGTTGAGGCTGACGTTGAGCCCATTCTCCTTCCTCAGCGCTCGGGGGATGATCTTCTTCTGCACAAATAGTCTCTGGAGGAACTTGTCCGAGAGACTCAGAGGGAAAAAACTATAGATGAAGTACATGAGGCCCACGCCGGGCCCAGCGTAGTACCGGACCAGGGGCTGGGGGGAGAGCAGCGCCTCACTGATGGTGTTGATGACTGGTGACAGGTCCTCGTTAGCCGACTGGGCGAAGCGCTGGAAGAGGTCCTTGGTCTCATGGGTGTAGTCCTCCCCGTACTCCTCCAGCAGGCCTGCGGACAGGTTGTGGATCAGGGTCTTGTACTGACTCTCCCAGTACTCCTGGTTACTGGACTGACCTGGGATCAGGATATATAGAGGGTTGAGTTAGCATTGAGTTACCCTTACACCATATGTTCTCTATCTTAACCCAGTACTCCTGGTTACTGGACTGACCTGGGATCAGGATATATAGAGGGTTGAGTTAGCATTGAGTTTCCCTTACACCATATGTTCTCTATCTTAACCCAGTACTCCTGGTTACTGGACTGACCTGGGATCAGGATATATAGAGGGTTGAGTTAGCATTGAGTTTCCCTTACACCATATGTTCTCTATCTTAACCCAGTTTCCACTCCTCTAGTCCCATCCCATCTATCATCTCTCTGGTGGTTCCACTCCTCTAGTCCCATCCCATCTATCATCTCTCTGGTGGTTCCACTCCTTTAGTCCCCATCCCATCTATCATCTCTCTGATGGTTCCACTCCTCTAGTCCCCATCCCATCTATCATCTCTCTGTTGGTTCCACTCCTCTAGTCCCCATCCCATCTATCATCTCTCTGTTGGTTCCACTCCTCTAGTCCCATCCCATCTATCATCTCTCTGGTGGTTCCACTCCTCTAGTCCCATCCCATCTATCATCTCTCTGGTGGTTCCACTCCTCTAGTCCCATCCCATCTATCATCTCTCTGGTGGTTCCACTCCTCTAGTCCCATCCCATCTATCATCTCTCTGGTGGTTCCACTCCTCTAGTCCCATCCCATCTATCATCTCTCTGGTGGTTCCACTCCTCTAGTCCCATCCCATCTATCATCTCTCTGGTGGTTCCACTCCTCTAGTCCCATCCCATCTATCATCTCTCTGATGGTTCCACTCCTCTAGTCCGCATCCCATCTATCATCTCTCTGGTGGTTCCACTCCTCTAGTCCCATCCCATCTATCATCTCTCTGGTGGTTCCACTCCTCTAGTCCCATCCCATCTATCATCTCTCTGGTGGTTCCACTCCTCTAGTCCCATCCCATCTATCATCTCTCTGGTGGTTCCACTCCTCTAGTCCCATCCCATCTATCATATCTCTGATGGTTCCACTCCTCTAGTCCGCATCCCATCTATCATCTCTCTACACTCTGTCACAACACCCTTTGTTAGTCTGTACTCCTAAGATCACCTTCCACTACAGAGAGACAGCCAAAGGTACAAAGGAAGATACATTTTTGTAGATACTGTAGAGGGCTTGGTGGTGAGCGAGAGGGAAGGTGGACATGGCCTGTTTTGAACTCTGG
Organism: Coregonus sp. 'balchen'; assembly: GCA_902810595.1. Taxonomy (NCBI): domain Eukaryota; kingdom Metazoa; phylum Chordata; class Actinopteri; order Salmoniformes; family Salmonidae; genus Coregonus; species Coregonus sp. 'balchen'. The sequence goes on from LR778284.1 coordinate 4,202,153, forward strand.
GGTAGTAAGAGGGCTTGGTGGTGAGCGAGAGGGAAGGTGGACATGGCCTGTTTTGAACTCTGGGGTAGTAAGAGGGCTTGGTGGTGAGCGAGCGGGAAGGTGGACCTGGTTGCATTGTGTCGGATGTGACAACTTTAGCATATTCCCCTGCCCTGAGCACGCCCCCATTCTCATCGACGGGGCTGTAGTGGAACAGGTTCGAGAGCTTCAAGTTCCTTGGTGTCCACATCACCAACAAACTATCATGGTCCAAACATACCAAGACAGTCGTGAAGAGGGCACGACAAAGCCTATTCCCCCTCAGGAGACTGAAAAGATTTGGCATGGGTTCTCAGATCCTCAAAAAGTTCTACAGCTGCACCATCGAGAGCATCCTTACTGGTTGCATCACCGCCTGGTATGGCAACTGCTCAGCCTCCGACCGCAAGGCACTACAGAGGGCAGTGCGTACGGCCCAGTATATCACTGGGGCCAAGCTTCCTGCCATCCAGGACCTCTATACCAGGCGGTGTCAGAGGAAGGCCCTAACAATTGTCAAAGACACCAGCCACCTCAGTTATAGACTGTTCTCTCTGCTACCGCACGGCAAGCGGTACCGGAGCGCCAAGTCTAGGTCCAAAAGGCTTCTTAACAGCTTCTACCCCCAAGCCATAAGACTCCTGAACAGCTAATCATGGCTACCCAGACTATTTGCATTTCCATTCCACCCCACCCCTTTTACGCTGCTGCTACTCTGTTTATTATTTATGCATAGTCACTTTAACTCTACCCACATGTTAACTCTACCCACATGTACATATTACCCCAACTAACCGGTGCCCCCACACATTACATTTACATTTTAGTCATTTAGCAGACGCTCTTATCCAGGAGCAAGTAGGGTTAAGTGCCTTGCTCAAGGGCACATCGACAGATTTGGGGATTAGCACCAGCGACCTTTCGGTTACTGGCACAACGCTCTTAACCACTAAGCTACCTGCCGCCCCAAAGATCTGTACCAGTACCCCCTGTATATAGCCTCCCTACTGTTAATTTATTTTACTGCTGCTCTTTAATTATTTCCAATTTCTATTTTTTACTTATCCATTTTTTACTTAACCCTTTAAAAAAAAAAAAGTAAACTGCATTGTTGGTTAAGGGCTTGTAAGTAAGCATTTCACTGTAAGGTCTACACCTGTTGTATTCGGCGCATGTGGCAAATAACATTTTATTTTATTTGACCCCCATTCATGTCCACTGTGTGTTACACCCAAACGCTTCCTCCTGCTCCCCAGGTTCCCCTCCCCTATCTAGTATGAGGAGGGAAGAATGGTGGATGCCATAAACCTAACCCCAGACCCCTATCCCTGACCCCTAACCTCTGACCTCTAACCTTTAACCCTCACCTGTCTTGTATGAGGATGGCAGTATGGTGGACACGTTGACCGCCCAGGGTTCCAGCTGTAACCCTAACCTTAACCCCTAACCTCTGACCTCTGACCTCTAACCTTTAACCCTCACCTGTCTTGTATGAGGATGGCAGTATGGTGGACACGTTGACCGCCCAGGGTTCCAGCTGTAACCCTAACCTTAACCCCTAACCTCTGACCTCTGACCTCTAACCTTTAACCCTCACCTGTCTTGTATGAGGATGGCAGTATGGTGGACACGTTGACCGCCCAGGGTTCCAGCTGTAACCCTAACCTTAACCCCTAACCTCTGACCTCTAACCTTTAACCCTCACCTGTCTTGTATGAGGATGGCAGTATGGTGGACACTTTCACCCCCCAGGGTTCCAGTTCGTGGCGGAGTGTGTTGATGAACAGGTTGAGAGCTGCCTTGGAGGCTCCGTACGCTGCCAGACAGGGGAACGGCTGCTCTCCTGGAGGGACACACAGAGAGAGAGACACCACAACGTCAGTATACAGTATTATAGGAGATCTAATGAGATCTTTGTTTCAGAGGGCTGAAGGGACTGGGCCGTAACATTCCCCACTACTGTTTATCCTTTTTACACGTGTTAACTATTTCCTCTAGTCATATCTAGTTCTATTATCTTCATTGTATTGCTAGAATGTAACTTCCGCACTTTGCCCTTTGATTAATGTAATTAAGACATGTCAGTAAAGATAAGAAAAGAACACTGGTTCTTCCATATTAAAAGACGTCGGTAAAGATACAAAAAAAATAACCCTTTATTTAACCAGGTAAATGGACTGAGAACACGTTCTCATTTACAGCAACGACCCGGGGAATGGTTACAGGGGAGAGGACGGGGGATGAATGAGCCAATTGGAAGCTGGGAATGATTAGGTGGCCACGATGGTAAGAGGGGCCAGATTGGGAATTTAGTCAGGACAGCGAGGTTAACAGCCCTACTCTTAAAATAAATGTTTTGATAAAGGAACCTTTATCTTGGCAAGAACCTCAAAAACCACAAACACCGGCTGAATCTTTAGTGACCACAGAGAGTCACCCGTTTAACTTCCCATCCGAAAGACGGCACCCTACACAGGGCAATGTCCCCAATCACTGCCCTTAGGCATTGGGATATTTTACACCAGAAGAAAGAGTGACTCCTACTGGCCCTCCAACACCACTTCCAGCAGCATCTGGTCTCCCATCCAGGGACCAACCCTGCTTAGTTTCAGAGGCAAGCCAGCAGTGGGATGCAGGGTGGTATTCTGCTGGCCAGCTTGACACTGGTTCTTCCATATTAAAATATGTGTCAGTTCTTCCTTCAGGCTATGAGAGATATGTTTATACAACATCATGTCACTGCTGTCAGCCCATAAACTCTCCTAACCTGTATGAGACCCCTGATGGCACCCTATTCCCTATGTAGTGCACTACTTTTGACCAGATAGGCCCCTGTACAAAAGTAGTGTACTATATAGGGAATAGGGTGCCATTTGGGATGCAGACTATGTAGCAACACCACAACAATGTTCCGCTCTACTCCAGACGGCGGGAGACAGGAAATGCTAAAGGGCGTGTTAGGAACACAATGCTACACAGTATGAAAAAATGTACGCTCTCACTAACTGTAAGTCGCTCTGGGATGAGAGCGTCAGCTAAATGACTAAAACGTAATTGCAGATCGAGACTGTCTCTACGTTTGTGGTTTCCCTCTGGGCCTCGTGGAGAGAAATGCTTTAGTGTTAAGAGGAGCGTTCCCTGTGACTCAACGACTGACAGGATGGCAGTGTAAAGGCTGAAATAGGGCCACCTTCCAAACACCATCCTATTCCCTACTTAGTACACTCGGGTCAAAAGTAGCGCACTGCAGAGGGAACAGGGTACCATTTGGGATATCCCTTAGGACAATAGGCCCCACCTGTATCTGTGTGAAGTGGGCCTCATCCGGCTCTATGCATCCAGCCTGAGCCTGACAGCTTGACTAGTATAAACACCGTGTTCCGTCTGAATGTGTCTCTGTGACGCTAGGTGAAGCATGTCGTATTGCCTGCGTTCACAGCACAGGGGGGGGGGAGATGAAGTCACAGAGCAATATGAAGCAGCCTGAAATCATGTGCAGATGATGGCTCTTTCATGTTTCTACTGTTGTGTAGTTGTACAGCGTCTGAAATCCTTCAATGTATTAAAATGCACCTTCCATAGTAGTTTGCTTCATCCAAATGTTACATGAGAAATCATTTCAAAAATAGCTCCACCAAACTGGGTGCTTTATGGGGTTTCCACTGAGAGTCAGTGGTTGCTATAGGGATGATAGTATTGAGACAGCTCTGATTGGTTGCTGTAGGGATGATAGTATTGAGACAGCTCTGATTGGTTGCTGTAGGGATGATAGTATTGAGACAGCTCTGATTGGTTGCTGTAGGGATGATAGTATTTAAACAGCTCTGATTGGTTGCTGTAGGGATGATAGTATTGAGACAGCTCTGATTGGTTGCTGTAGGGATGATAGTATTGAGACAGCTCTGATTGGTTGCTGTAGGGATGATAGTATTTAAACAGCTCTGATTGGTTGCTGTAGGGATGATAGTATTGAGACTGCTCTGATTGGTTGCTATGTGGATGATAGTATTGAGACTGCTCTGATTGGTTGCTATAGGGATGATAGTATTGAGACTGCTCTGATTGGTTGCTATAGGATGATAGTATTGAGACAGCTCTGATTGGTTGCTATAGGGATGATAGTATTGAGACAGCTCTGATTGGTTGCTATAGGGATGATAGTATTGAGACAGCTCTGATTGGTTGATATAGGGATGATAGTATTGAGACAGCTCTGATTGGTTGCTATAGGGATGATAGTATTGAGACAGCTCTGATTGGTTGCTGTAGGGAAGATAGTATTGAGACAGCTCTGATTGGTTGCTATAGGGATGATAGTATTGAGACAGCTCTGATTGGTTGCTATAGGGATGATAGTATTTAGACAGCTCTGATTGCTGGCATCACAGGACTTTTTGGGTGATGTCATGTAGCAGTTGGGTTGGGAAATGTTTTGATAAAGGAACCTTTATCTTGGCAAGATCCTCAAAAACCACAAACCAAAGACAACGGCTGAATTCCAAATGGCACCCTATTCCCTAAACAGTGCACTACTTTTGACCAGAGCCCTATGGAGGGAATAGGGTGTAGGGCAGGGTTCTCCAACCCTGTTCCTGGCGAGCTACCATCCTGTAGGTTTTCGTTTCAACCCCAGTTGTTACTGACCTGATTCAGCTTCTTAACCAGCTAATTATTAGAATCAGGTGCTCTAGATTAGGGTTGGAACGAAACCCTGCAGGACAGTATCTCTCCAGGGATAAGGCTGCCATTTAGGACTAATAGACTGACATGCAGAATGTTATGTACAGACTCATCCGCCATGACATCCGTTATGACAGGGTAGTAATCACTTTAACCATATGCTATGAAACAACAACAAGGTTTTGATTGCAGGCATTGATTGTAACATAATGTGTGTTTTATATCAAAGCCAGACAGGTATAAACCCTGAACGTTGTGTTCGTATCAAAGCCAGACAGATTTAACCCTGAACGTTGTGTTGAGACAATGTGGGAGGTGTGTGTATGAGTATGTGGTGAGTTGTCTTTCTGAGTGTGTGTGTGTGTGTGTGTGCGTGTGTGTGCGTGGGTGTGTGTGCGTGTGTGTGTGCGTGCGTGTGTGCGTGCGTGTGTGCGTATGTATGTGTGTGTGCGTGGGTGTGCGTGCGTGTGTGGGTGCGTGTGTGTGTGTGTGTGTGTGTGTGTGCGTGTGTGTGTGTGCATGTGTGTGCGTGCGTGCGTGTGATCCACCCACCTGCAGGGCTGGAGATAGTGACGATACGTCCCTTGGCCTGACGCAGCAGAGGCAGGAATGTCTTGGTGACATTCAGAGTCCCAAAGAAGTTCACCTCCATACATCCACGGTAGTTAGACATCAGAGAAAGCTCTGCATCCCCGAAGTTAACACACACTCCTGCATTATTCACCAAGCCCCACAGACCTAGAGAGAGAGAGAGAGAGAGAGAGAGAGAGAGAGAGAGAGAGAGAGAGAGAGAGAGAGAGAGAGAGAGAGAGAGAGAGAGAGAGAAGGGTGAGACAGGGATGCACCTTGAGCCCCACCCTCTTCAACACTTATATCAACAAATTGGCAAGGGCACTAGAACAGTCTGCAGCACCCGACCTCACCCTACTAGAATCTGAAGTCTTGTATTTATAGTATTTGGCCCTAAACAGAGAGTACACAGTGGCAGAATACCTGACCACTGTGACTGACCCAAACTTAAGGAAAGCTTTGACTATGTACAGACTCAGTGAGCATAGCCTTGCTATTGAGAAAGGCCGCCGTAGGCAGACCTGGCTCTCAAGAGAAGACAGGCTATGTGCACACTGCCCACAAAATGAGGTGGAAACTGAGCTGCACTTCCTAACCTCCTGCCAAATGTATGACCATATTAGATACTCATATTTCCCTCAGATTTCATAGACCCACAAAGAATTCGAAAACAAACCCAATTTGGATAAACTCCCATATCTATTGGGTGAAATACCACAGTGGGCCATAACAGCAGCAAGATGTGTGACCTGTTGCCACAAGAAAAGGGCATCCACCATTGTAAATACAACCCATGTGTTTATTTATTTTCCCTGTCCAAAAGGCTTCTCAACAGCTTCTACCCCCAAGCCATAAGACTCCTGAACAGCTAATCATGGCTACCCAGACTATTTGCACTGCCCCCCCACCCCCACCCCCACCCCCACCCCCACCCCATCTTTTTACGCTGCTGCTACTCTGTTAATGATTTATGCATAGTCACTTTAACTCTACCCACATGTACATATTACCTCAACTAGCCGGTGCCCCCGCACATTGACTCTGCACCGGTACCCCCCTGTATATAGCCTCCCTACTGTTATTTTATTTTACTTCTGCTCTTTTTTTCTCTCAACACTTTTTTGTTGTTGTTTTATTTTACTTTTTTATTAACAAATAAATGCACTGTTGGTTAAGGGCTGTAAGTAAGCATTTCACGGTAATGTCTACCCCTGTACCTGTATTCGGCGCATGTGGCAAATAAAATTTGATTTGATTTGTTGTACTTTAACTATTTGCACATTGTTAAAACACTGTATATAGACATAATATGACAATTGAAATGTCTTTATTGTTTTGGAAATTTGTGAGTGTAATGTTTACTGTTAATTTTTGTAATTGTTTATTTCACTTTTGTTTATTATCCATTTCACTTGCTTTGGCAATGTTAACATATGTTTCCCATGGAAATAAAGAATATTGAAATTGAATATATATATATAGAGAGAGAGAGAGAGAAAGAGAGAGAGAGAGAGAGAGAGAAAGAGAGAGAGAGAGAGAGAGAGAGAGAGAGAGAAGAGAGAGAGAGAGAGAGGCGTAGGGACAGCGAGAACAAACATTTAAACAACATTTTATTTCCCAGAATACAATCTTGTCCTTGTAAATTAACAATATAATACATGATTCCCATATCACCCAAATTAAACACTTACGGGGAAAACCTTTTAAAATTTTATCATTCCCCCAACTTTAAAAAAACCAAACCAAAACAATTCAAACCAAATAGGCCCGATGGATGACCACACACCCCAAAAGGGGCCCTTTTTCCCCTTTTTAAAAATCTTTCCCTTTTTTTTTTAAACATTTGTTGTTGGGTTTTTATTTTACTTTTTTTTCCAAAAAATGAAACCCGGTGGTTAAGGGGTAAAAATTTTTCATAAAACCGAAAAATGTTACCTAAAACGTTTTTCGGCCCCAGGGGCCAAATTAAAATCTTTATTGTAAAAAACCTTTTACCAAAAGGGCAATTTTTAAAAACCTGTTAATGGGACTAATTTTTTACATTGAAATCTTTAAAGGGAAATTTTAGTGAAAAATGGTTACCTGGATTGTTTTGTAAAAAAAAAATCATTTGGGGGTTTAAATTTTTATAAAACCGCTCAGGTTCCAAAGGGTTTCAATAATTTTTACAGACCGGAAAAAATTTGAAAAAAAATTTATAAGAAAGGCCAAGGCCATAGGGGAGAATTTTTAAGAAAAAAAAGGAATAGGAGCTAAACCCCCAAAGAAACCAATTTCCCTGGGGGAGAAAACCCCAAAAAAATGCCAAGGGGGAGAAAAAAAAGAAAAAGGAAGAGGAGAAGCGAACCAGGAAACCAATTTAAAAATTTTATTCAGAAAAAACATTTTCCTAAAATTTTCAATTTTAATACCAGACCCCATAACCCCATAAACAATTAACAGTCCCAACCCATCATTTCCAAGGGCTAAATAAAAAAAACCAAAAACCATATTTGGGGCAAACTCCCCCATAAACCAAAGGGTTCCATGGAGGCAATTTTTCCAAAAACCCATTTCCCAAGGAGGCAATTTTACAGTCAAAAACCCTCCTGGGCTAATTTGCCCCGGCCTAGCCAAGGAGAGATTATTAGTAAAAGCCTCTTTTTTCCCAAAACAAATTTTTGTAAACCCAAAAAACCCATCAGGTTCCATAGGAGGTCTAGATTATTACGTCAACCAAAACCTCAGTTCCCTGGGAGTCTAGATTATTACATCCCAGAACCATCAGGTTACCTAGAGGTCTAGATTATACTCAACCAAAAACCAAACAGTTCCATAGGGGGTCTAATTATTACGCAACCCAGGAAACCTCATTTCCATAGAGGTCTAGATTATTACAGTCAACCAGGAAACCATCAGGTTACCATAGGAGGTCTAGATTATTACAGTCAACCAGTAAACCATCAGGTTACCATAGGAGGTCTAGATTTTTTACGTCAACCGAAACCATCATTCCATAGGGGTCTAATTTTTCCCCTAACCAGAAACCTCATTTTACCATAAGGTCTGATTTTTTCAGTCAACCGGGAAACCACAGGTTCCCATGGGAGGTCAATTTTAACAGTCAACCGGGGAAACCCATCAGTTACCATAGGGTCTAGATTTTACAGTCAACCTAACCATCGGTTACCAAGGAGGTCAATATTCAGTAAACCGGAACCTCAGTTACCATAGGAGGTCTAGATTATTACAGTCAACCAGGAAACCATCAGGTTACCATAGGAGGTCTAGATTATTACAGTCAACCAGAAACCACGGGGTTACCATAGGGGTCAATTATTCGTCAACCGAAACCATCATTCCTGATCAAATTTATTACGTAAACCGGGAAACCACAGGTTCCCCATAGGGGGTTTCTAGTTTATTACATTTCAACCAGGAAACCCAACGGTTCCATAGGGGGTCTGATTATTCCAGTCAACCAGGAACCATCAGTTACCATAGGAGTTAGATTATTAAGTACCGGGAAAAACCATCAGGTTACCATGGGAGTCAGATTTTTACATCAACCGAAAAACCATCAGGTTCCCAAGGGGCTAGATTATTACAGTAAACCAGAAACCATCAGGTTACCATGGGGTCTAATTATTCAGTCAACCGGGAAACCATCGGGGTTAAAAAAAAAAAAAAACCATGGAGGTCTAGAATTACAGTCAACCAGGAAACCACATTTTCCAAGGAGGTCAATTATTAATCCCAAAAACCATCAGGTTACCATGGAGGTCAATTTTTCAGCCCCCAAAAACCATCAGGTTACAGGGGGTCTGATTATTACAGTCAACCGAAAACATCGGTTACCATGGGAGGTCTAATTATTACAGTCAACCGGGAAACTCGGTTCCCCATAGAGGTCTAGATTTTAATAACAGAAACCATGGGTTACCATGGAGGTCAATTATTACTAAACCCGGAACCACAGGTTCCATGGGGTCTAATTATTACAGTCAACCGGAAACCATCAGGTTACATGGGGCTAATTATCCGCCCCCCCGGAACCCATCAGGTTACCATAGGAGGTCTAGTTATTCCCTAACCGGGACCAAACAGTTCCCATAGGGGGTCTAATTATTCTCAACCAAAACCTCAGGTTCCCATAGGAGGTCTAGATTATTACGTAACCCAAAATCGGGTTCCCAAAAGGGATCTAGATTATTCGTAAAACCCATAAACCATCAGGTTACCATAGGAGGTCTAATATTCGTCAACCATCCCAGGTTCCGGGAGGCCTAATTATTCAGTCAACCAAAAAACCCATCAGGTTACCATAGGGGGTCAGATTTACAGTCAACCAGAACCATCGGGTTCCCATAGGGGGTTTTAATTTTACAGTCAACCAAAACCATCAGGTACCATAGGAGGTCTAGATTTTTAAGTAACCAAACCATCATTTACCATAGGAGGTCGATTTTACAGTCCCCAAAACCATCAGTTCCCTAGAGGCCCTAGATTATTACAGTCAACCGGGAAACCTCGGTTTACCATGGAGTCTAATTATTACATCAACCAGAAACCCATATTTTTCCATAGGGTCTGATTTTACATCAACCTAAACCCATCAGGTTACCAAGGAGGTCTGATTTTCAGTAAACCCAAAAACCTCAGGTTTTTACCATAGGAGTCTAGATTTTACTAAAACCAAAACCTCAGGTTACCATAGGGGTCTAGATTATTCATTCAACAAGGAACCCTCGGGTTACCATGAGTTTAGTTTATTACAGTCAACCAGAAACCATCAGGTTACCATAGGAGGTCTAGATTATTACAGTCAACCAGTAAACCATCAGGTTACCATAGGAGGTCTAGATTATTACAGTCAACCAGGAAACCATCAGGTTACCATAGGAGGTCTAGATTATTACAGTCAACCAGAAACCATCATTTACCAAAAGGGGGTCTAATTATTACTAACCGGGTTACATCTCAGTCGTCTTTTTTGGCCTTTTTTTGTAAGACGGAAAGACACCGTATCCGACCATGATACAAAAACACTGTCTCCAGCCAGAGAGAGATACAGTATCCACTGTACCTGGCAGTAGGTGTCCAGGTGTGTTTCCTTTGCCTAGTTCACCTGAAGTCCAGGTGTGTTTCCTTTGCCAGCCCAGTGTGGACAAATACAAGTGTTTTATCATTGTGGCTGTAAAGGAACATCAACGCACTCACTCAGACTAGAGGCCAACCACTGTGTGCGTGTTTTTTGTGTGTGTGTGTGTTTGTGTGTGTGTGTGTTCGTGCGTGCGTGCATATGCGAGTGCGTGCATGTGTGTGTGTGTGGTGCGTGTGCGTATGTGTGTACGTGTGTGAGAGTGGGTCATTAAACCAGCCCAGGCATGCTCATGTGACTAACTCCTGTGTGGTGTGACCTAAAATCATCTTTAATCAATCTTTTTCTGTTTCCTCCTCCATGTTGCCTCTTTTCTGGTTCCTCTTTCCTGTTTCCTCCCTCCTGTTTCCTCTCTCCTGTTTCCTCTCTCCTGTTTCCTCTCTCCCTGTTTTCCTCCCCCTTTTCCTCTTCCCCCGTTTTCCCCCCCCTTTTCCTCTCCCCGTTTCCTCTTTCCTGTTTTTTCCCCTCTCCCCTTTTTTTCCCCTCCCTGTTTCCTCTCTCCTGTTTCATCTCTCCTGTTTCCTCTTCCCTGTTTCCTCCCTCCTGTTTCCTCCCTCCTGTTTCCTCTCCCCTGTTTCCTCTTCCCTGTTTCCTCTCTCCCCTGTTTCCTCTTCTCTTGTCCCTCTTCCCTGTTTCCTCTCCTGTTTCCTCTTCTCTGGTTCCTCTTCCATGTTTCCTTAGCCTGTTCATTTCCGGTTTCAACCCTACCTGTTTCCTCTTTCTGTTTCCTCTACCCTGTTTCCTCTTCTCGTTCATCCTCCTGTTTACTCTTCCTGTTTCCTTCGTACTTTCCTCGTAATGTTTCACTTCCTGTTCCTCTTCTCTGGTTCCTCTTCTCTGGTTCCTTTTCCCTGTTTCCTCTCCTCTGGTTCCTCTTCTCTGGTTCCTCTTCCCTGGTTCCTCTTCCCTGTTTCCTCTTCTCTGGTTCCTCTTCCTGTTTCCTCTTCCCTGTTTACTCTCCCTGTTTCCTCTTCACTTATAAAACGAGGCCCGTGCCCCAAAGGCCTCTGGTCAAAAGTTGTGTAATACAAAGGTAATAGGGTACCATTTAGGACGCATTCAATGTTTCCTAATCTGGCTGAACAGTATATCTGCCTCTTCTCAACTAGACCAGGAGAAACACGAGGTCTGAAGTACTGATGGATCTCTTCTCAGGACACCAGATTAATCAGTAACTACCAAAGAGAAAACCCAGATTCAAATACCCCTTACAACTGATTTGATGAAGCCTATTCAAGTGCCTTTCCTAGCACTGTGTCATTAAGAGTGGATGTCTTAATACCACATAACACTGTGCTCTGGTAAGAGAGAGGCTGGTACACCAAAGTCTATTGGGAACACATCCAAATACTGCTGGTATGTATTTTTTAAATCCCACACAGACAATAAAGCATCTTGTTTTATGGCAGTTTATCCAAATTGGGTTAGTTTTTGAATTATTTGTGGGTCTGTGTAATCTGAGGGAAATGTGCAGCTCAGTTTCCACCTCATTTTGTGGGCAGTGTGCACATAGCCTGTCTTCTCTTGAGAGCCAGGTCTGCCTACGGCGGCCTTTTGCAATAGCAAGGCTATGCTCCCTGACTCGGTAACATAGTCAAAGATTTCCTTAAGTTTTGGGTCAGTCCAGCAGGCGGTCAGGTCATTCTGCCAACTGCGTACTCCTCTGTTTAGGGGATTTAGGGGGAGGACGAAGAAGAGAGGGAGAGAGAGAGAGCGAGAGAGAGAGAAGACAGAGCTATCTCGAGCCGGAGAGGAAGCGGAGAGTACGAGAGAGAGAGAGCGCGGGCGCGAGAAAGCAGAGCGAGAGATATGCTCGATATCTATCTCTTCTCTCATCCTCTCTCTGTTTCCTCTCTCTCTCTTCTCTCTCTTCTCTCTTCTCTCTCTCTCTCTTCTCTTCTCTCTCTCTCTCTCTCTCTCTCTCTCTCTCTCTCTCTCTCTCAAACAAAGTATATAACCACCAGTTAGATTCTGTCTCCAGGCCTTGTTCTGATCACAAATGAGGCCCTTTAGAAGAGACTGATTGCGTCCCAAATGGCTCCCTAATCAGTGTATGGTGTACTACTTTTGAGTACCATACTTTGGTCAGTGGACCATATAGGGGACAGGGTGCCATTAGGTCAGTGGACCATATAGGGGACAGGGTGCCATTAGGTCAGTGGACCATATAGGGGACAGGGTGCCATTAGGTCAGTGGACCATATAGGGGACAGGGTGCCATTAGGTCAGTGTATCGTATAGGGGACAGGGTGCCATTAGGTCAGTGGACCATATAGGGGACAGGGTGCCATTAGAGACACACACTGTGACTGTTGTTTGTGTGTTCTGGGTGTGTGTTAGTGACTTGTTTGTGTGAATGCCTGCATGGATGTGTATCTGTGTGCGAGGGCCTGCGTCTCTCACCTCTGAGGCCCAGTTTGGCCTTGGTTTCTAGAAGAGCCCGTTGGACCTGCTGTGGCTGGGTGATGTCCACCTGTAGTAGGGTGAGACGAGGGGAGCAGGTCCTCTGGAGCTCCCTGGCTCCCTCCCCAGACAGGTCCAACACCGTAGCAAACACCTCAAAACCCTGTGCGTCCAGACGCCACGCTGCAGCCTTCCCAAAGCCTGTGTCACAGCCTGGTAGAAAGGGAGGGAGGGACAGAATGACAGGTCAGTGACTGGGATACTGCTAATCCAAGTCTGGTTCATCAATGAAGAAAATCAAGGTTACTGAAGAGGAGGAGAAGAGAGAGAGAGAGAGAGAGGGGGGAGGGAGGGGGAGAGGAGAGAGAGAGAGAGAGAGAGAGCGAGCGAGAGAGAGAGGGGGGGGAGGGAGAGGAGAGAGAGGAGAGAGAGGAGGAGAGGAGAGAGAGGCGGGCGGGAGGGAGAGGAGAGGAGAGGAGAGAGAGAAGAGAGAGACCAGGATCCACCCTGCCTTCCATCTGACTGACCAGGACCCGTTTTATTTAATTACGTTATAAATTTTTTTTTTATCACTGAAAACTACAGTACCAGTCAAATGTTTGGACACACCTACTCATTAAAGGGTTTTTCTTTATTTGTACTATATTCTATATTGTAGAATAATAGTGAAGACATCAAAACTGTGAAATAACACATATGGAATCATGTAGTAACCAAAAAAGTGTTAAACAAATCAAAATATATTTTATATTTGAGATTCTTCAAATAGCCACCCTTTGCACACTCTTGGCATTCTCTCAACCAGCTTCATGAGTCACTTGGAATGCATTTCAATTAACAGGTGTGCCTTCTTAAAAGTGAATTTGTGGAATTTCTTTCCTTCTTAATGCGTTTGAGCCTATCAGTTGTGTTGTGACAAGTTAGGGGTGGTATACGGAAGATAGCCCTATTTGGTAAAAGACCAAGTCCATATTATGGCAAGAACAGCTCAAATAAGCAAAGAGAAACGATAGTCCATCATTACTTTAAGACATGAAGGTCAGTCAATCCAGAAAACTTCAAGAACTTTGCTGCAAAGAAACCACTACTAAAGGACACCAATAAGAAGAAGAGACTTGCTTGGGCAATCGAACCCACAACCCTGGCGTTGCAAGCGCCATGCTCTACCAACTGAGCCACACGGGACCACAGTACAACTCAAACGATGACCTATGGACCCCAGGCAGACATCCTGTCACCATAGAATTAGGAATTAGAATACTGATGATGTAATAGCACCTCTATGCTGTCCACACTATCTACATCAGGGGTGTCAAACGTCCGGCCCGCGGGCCGGTTCAGGCCCGCAAACTGGTTTAATCCGGCCCGCAAGATGATTTTGTAAAGTATAAAAATTAGCTGCAATTTTTCAATTAAATAAACTGCTGTTCCAATTGCGTCCACTGGATGGCGCAATAGCAATTGTGTTAAGCAAGCAAACTGTTTATACCGGGGCAGAGCAAGTAGGTCAAGCAAGTGCAGCCAGTCCGGATGAGCTACTTTGTTTTGCCCGCGATATTTATTACGGCTTCTACTTTTAACATTATGTGCTTTGGCACCCTCATTGCCCCAATATGTCTCTGTCAAAAAAGAGAAAAGTGGACGCAGAGTGCAGAGTGTTCCAAGAAAAATGGTAATCCTCCTATTTATTCACGGAATTGAATGGGAAAGCTGTATGTTTGGTGTGTTCACAGCATGTTGCAGTGCTGAAAGAATATAACCTTCGTCGCCACTGTGAGTCTTCATGCCGACAAATATGACAACTTTCAAGGACAGCGGAGAAGAGAGAAGGTGAATGAACTGTTGGCGGGTCTGAAGAAACAGCAGTCTGTGTTTACTCACAGCCGAGACATCAGTTGAAAGCTAGCTACCTCATTGCTAATGAAATCGCAGTGGCTTCAAAACCATTTAGTGAGGGTGAATTTGTAAAAACATGCATGATGAAGGCAGCGGAGATTGTGTGCCCTGAAAAGCGTCAGGCTTTTGTAAATATCAGCCTGACAAGAAACACAGTTGCAGACAGGATTTCCGATCTTTCAGTGGATTTGGACAGCCAGTTGAGGCAAAAAGTAAAGTCATTTATTGCGTTTTCGGTTGCAATTGATGAAAGCACGGACATTACAGATGTTGCACAACTGGCCATTTTCATCCGTCGGAGTTGATGACACATTGACCGTCGCCGAGAAGTTCGTGGAGTTGGTGCCGATGACAGATACAACGACAGCAGCTGATATTTTCACCACACTCGTCGGCGCGCTGGACAGGGTCGGAGTGGACTGGTCCCGCGCTGTCAGCCTGGCTACAGATGGTGCGCCCTCAATGATCGGGAAAAAAGCAGGCGTTGTGACAAAGTTCAGAGATAAAGTGCAATCTGCAAATGGAGGACGTGATTTTTTGACTTTTCACTGTATTTTGCACCAGGAGGTATTGTGTTGCAAGTCATTAAAGATGGATAACGTCATGAAGGTGGTCATCCAAACTGTTAATTTCATCCGATCCAGAAGCCTGAATCACCGTCAGTTTGACAGCCTTCTCAGAGAGAAAGACCACATCTATGGCCTGCCATACCACACTGAGGTAAGATGGTTAAGCCGAGGTGCTGTGCTGAGGCGTTTCTTTGATTTACGAGAAGAAATTGAACAGTTCATGGAAGAAAAGGGCAAACCAGTGTTAGAATTTCATTCCGCAGAATGGATGCAGGACCTTGCATTTATGGTGGATGTTACAGAGCACCTGAATAACTTGAACAAACAGCTGCAAGGGCGCAACAAAGTTGTCACGCAGTATTATGACAGCATACGTTCTTTCAAGTTGAAGCTGTCATTGTGGGAGACGCAACTCGCCGGTGGTGATGCAGCTCACTTCCCCTGTCTGAAAAATGTGTGCGCGACCCAACATGTGGCAGACATGAAGTGGTTCAAAGATAAAATAACGGGACTGTTACGGGAGTTTGAGCAACGCTTTCATATTTTTGGTGAACTGGAGAAAGACTTCAACGTTTTTTGCTCGCCATTCACCGTGAATCCCTCTGATCTGCCCGTCAGCATCCAACTTGAAATAATAGACTTGCAGTGTGACTCGGATTTGAAGGGCAAATTTGCCGCAGCTGGCTTGGACACATTTTATCAGAATCTCTTGCCAGGTTACCCCAACTTGACAGCCCTCGCTGCAAAACTGTTGTGCATGTTTGCAACCACATATCTTTGTGAGCAAGTTTTCTCTGTAATGAGCATAAATAAAACAAAGCTGCGCTCAAGGCTCACGCACAAGCACTTGAATCACATCCTGAAGTTGGCTGCCACTCAGGATGTGACGCCTGATATTGATGCGCTGGTGAAAGCTAAAAGATGCCAGGTATCAGGAGTCAAATAACCTATGCAACCCCACTTAAAGTGCTGCATGAGACACCCTGATATAGTTCTGTGATCTGTGATATACTTCTGTGAATCACTGAGGCATTGTGTGTTTGTGTGTTCTTTGTCCTCAGAACTTTCAAATAACTTGAGGTGTTTTATGATTAATAGTGATGTTGTGCTTTTGGACACACTGTCCTCAGGCTCCAGCTTTATGTTTATGTTTTTATGTTGATGTGCTATTGTTTTTAATTTATTTTATTTTATTTGGGGGGGGTGATGCGAATCTCTCCAGCCTCAGTTGCGGTACCAGCCGCCGTTTGACTTCAACTGACTTATTGGTCTATAAAAACGTATTTAATTACATGTTTTTACAACTCATGAAAACTCTAAACAGAAGATGGCGTGATAGCAAGCGGGAACGGAGGAATGCAGCGGGAATACATGAAGGAGACGGCATGGGATATTTACAGTGTCAGGCATTACTGACCGTTGATTACTGATTAAACTAGTGAACCTTTAACCGTGTAGTTGGCCATTCACTTAGCGTGCCTCCCAAATAGCACCCTATTTCATATTTAGTGCACTACTTGTAACCAGAGCGCTGTATACCCTGGTCAACAGTAGTGCACTACTTAGAGAATAGGGCTTCATTTGGGACGCACCCTTAGTTATTGGCTCAGCTCTCATGCATGATGGCGAAAAACAAGATGATTTGTGAACCCAGCCAACCCACACGGTGTGAAGCAATCGACAGTCCGAGGTTTTCGTCAAAACGTAAAAAAAAAATAAACATTTCCCAAAACAAATACAAGCCATTCGGCCACATTTTATCATAAATATGCGTGCGTGTAATTTCTGATACTCACAGAGGGAGGTTTTCAATCCATTTCAGCAACCACAAGACTCAAACCATTGAACTGGCAGACAGACAGAAACGGATTGGATCAATCTGTGAGACGGTGTAAGGGGTAGCTGAGTACTACGTCCTAAATGGCACCCTGTTCCCTATGTAGTGCACTACATTTGACCAGAGCCCTATGGAAATAGGATGCCATTTGAGAGGCAGGCGAGGTCTCCTGGTAACAGTTACTGCAGCACTAACGAAGCTGTAATTTGTAAGAGACGCACAGCCTCGCCTCGCCTCGCCTCGGCCGCAGGGCACACTCCTCCCTTTCACCTGCATCTCCCGCTCTCCCCGTCTCCCTCTGTCCCTCCTCCCTCCCTCTTCCCCTTTCACCTGCATCTCCCTTCTCCCCGTCTCCCTCTGTCCCTCCTCCCTCCCTCTTCCTCTTTCACCTGCATCTCCCTCTCTCCCCGTCTCCCTCTGTCCCTCCTCCCTCCCTCTTCCTCTTTCACCTGCATCTTGAGTGAGGAGAGGCACTGAACCGACACACACAGTCGCTGGTGTTAATGACACTTCCATAATCAAAGTATACATATAACGAAAAATGGTGGGACCAACAGCAATAAGGCATCAACAATAATAATAGTAGTAGTGGAAATGTGAACAGCAACTACAACAGCAATCAATCAATCAATCAATCAATCAATCAATCAGTCAGTCTGTCTGTCTGTCTGTCTGTCTGTCTGTCTGTCTCTCTCTCTCTCTCTCTCTCTCTCTCTCTCTGTCTGTCTCTCTCCCTCCACACCTCCTCTCCTCTCAGAGGAAGACAGACCTATTTGATGTTGGGTGTTGTTGTTATTTTATGGTTCACTCTTACACCCTCACATTCTAACATTAGAAAAATAATATATCGCTATCTAGCTAAAGCCCTGCCACATTAAAAAAAAGTGAAGTGGAGAGCCATGGTGGACGTCACCCTGTGCTCCCATGTGGCCAAGAGGATTAAGTATCTGTCTGTCTGTCTGTCTGTCTGTATGTCTGTCTGGTGCGTGATTTTGAAGGAGTCAGGCGCAGGAGGGTAAATCACAGAATAAACGGTTTATTTCCGATACTAAATACACAGAGCTCCACCGAACTAGAATAACCTCCACGATAAACAATCAAAGACAAGGGGGCAGAGGGAGCACTTATACAGGTACTGATGAGACGATATGAACCAGGTGTGTGTAATAAACAAGACAAAACAAATGGAATGATGAGATGAGGAGCGGCAGTGGCTAGAAGGCCGGTGACGACGAACGCCGAAGCCTTTCAAGAACCAGGAGAGGTAATGTGAACCCATTTAAAACCCTTCTTCCTCCCTTAAAACAACAGATAATGTGGTTTTAGGCTGGGGTTTCTGTATAAGCACTTTGTGACATCTGCTAATGCAAAAAGGGCTTTGATTGATTGATCTTAAAACAGATCATGTAAACCCATTTAAAACCCACGTCTTTCTCTCTTATGTCATGTGCCTTGTCCTGCATGTAGGTCTGCATCTCTAATGACACCATATTCCCTATGTATTTACATTTATTTACAATTTTTTAAAAGTCATTTAGCAGAAGCTTTTATCCAGAGCGACTTACAGTTAGTGAGTGCATACATTGTTCATGCTGTACTGCACTACTTTGACCAGAGGCCATTTGGGATGCACACTTTTGATGTATTTATGTTTATTGTTTTGTAGACTGCATAAACCTAAAGCTGTGTCCTGTCCCTTGTCCTTGTCATGTCCTGCAGGACTTCCTGTAACCAACACTACCAGGCAGTGAACAGTGATTACATAAGGGGAATGTACTATAGTGGTGTGTGTGTGTGTGTGTGTGTGTGTGCACGTGTGGGTGTGTGTACTGTAGTGGTGTGTGTGGATATTTATGTTATATTTCTGGAAGCAGGTTTCTCTGTATCTCTCTTCTTGGGACTCGGCAGCACTGGACTTCATCCAAGCACAGGAGGGAAGGAGGGAGCAGCCAAGAGCCCAGCCGCCTGACGGAGCAGAGAAGGAGGGAAGGAGTGAAGGAGGTAGGGAGCAGACAGACTGACGGAACAGGAAGGAGTGAAGGAGGGAGGGAGCAGCCAGACTGACGGAGCAGAGAAGGAGTGAAGGAAGGAGGGAGCAGACATACTGACGGAGCAGGAAGGAGTGAAGGAGGTAGGAGCAACCGACTGACGGAGCAGGAAGGAGTGAAGGAGGGAGGGAGCAGACAGATGACGGAGCAGGAAGGAGTGAGGAGGGGGGAGAGACTGAGTGACGGAGCAGGAAGGAGTAAGGAAGAGGGAGCCAGCAGACAGGACTGACGGAGCAGGAAAGGAGTTCAAGGAGGGAGGGAGCAGACAGACGGACGGAGCAGGAAGGAGTGAAGGGGAGGGAGCAGACAGACGAGGAGCAGGAAGGAGTGAAGGAGGGAGCCAGCAGACAGACTGAGGAGCAGGAAGGAGTGAAGGAGGGAGGGAGCAGACAGACTGACGGAGCAGGAAGGAGTGAAGGAGAGGAGGGAGCAGACAGACTGACGGAGCAGGAAGGAGTGAAGGAGGGAGGGAGCAGCCAGACTGACGGAGCAGGAAGGAGTGAAGGAAGCCAGCAGACAGACTGACGGAGCAGAGAAGGAGTGAAGGGGGGCCAGCAGACAGACTGACGGAGCAGGAAGGAGTGAAGGAGGGAGGGAGCAGAGCTGACGGAGCAGGAAGGAGGGAGGGAGCCAGCACAACTGAGGAGCAGGAAGGAGTGAAGGAAGGAGGGAGCAGACAGACTGACGGAGCAGGAAGGAGTGAAGGAGGGAGCCAGCAGACACACTGATGGAGCAGGAAGGAGTGAAGGAGGGAGGGAGCAGACAGACTGACGGAGCAGGAAGGAGTGAAGGAGGGAGGGAGCAGCCAGACTGACGGAGCAGGAAGGAGTGAAGGAGCCAGCAGACAGACTGACGGAGCAGGAAGGAGTGAAGGAGCCAGCAGACAGACTGACGGAGCAGGAAGGAGTGAAGGAGGGAGGGAGCAGACTGACGGAGCAGGAAGGAGGGAGGGAGCAGCCAGACTGACGGAGCAGGAAGGAGTGAAGGAAGGAGGGAGCAGACAGACTGACGGAGCAGGAAGGGTGAAGGAGGGAGCCAGCAGACACACTGATGGAGCAGGAAGGAGTGAAGGAAGGAGGGAGCAGACAGACTGACGGAGCAGGAAGGAGTGAAGGAGGGAGGGAGCAGACAGACTGACGGAGCAGGAAGGAGTGAAGACACAGATAGAGCTAGCCTGCATCCCAAATGGCACCCTTTTCCGTGCCCTAGTCAAAAGTTGCGCCCTAAATAGGGAATAGGGTGTAATTTGGGACCAGATTTTAGTGGGAGCTTAGTCACAGATCCCAGATCAGGCTTACAGTGTATTTGGAAAGTATTCAGACCCCTTGACTTTTTCTACATTTTGTGACATTACAGCCATATTCTAAAATTGATTTTTATTTTTATTTTTACAAAATCTACACACAATACCACATAACGACAAAGCAAAATCAGGTTTTTAGAAATGTATGCAAATGTATATAAAAAAAAAATATATATATATATATATATATATATATATATCACATTTACATAAGTATTCAGACCCTTTACTCAGTACTCTGTTGAAGCACCTTTAGCAGTGATTACAGCATTGAGTCTTCTTCGGTATGACGCTACAAGCTTGGCACATCTGTATTTGGGGAGTTTCTCCCACTGCTTCTCATGCTCTGAGAGTCCTTTAGGTGCCTTTTGGCAAACTCCAAGCGGGCTGTCATGTGCCTTTTACTGAGTAGTGGCTTCTGTCCGGCCACTCTACCATAAAGGCCTGATTGGTGGAGTGCTGCAGAGATGGTTGTCCTTCTGGAAGGTTCTCCCATCTCCACAGAGGAACTCTGGAGCTCTGTCAGAGTGACCATCGGGTTCTTGGTCACATCCCTGACCAAAGCCCTTCTCCCCCGATTGCTCAGTTTGGCCAGGCGGCCAGCTCTAGGAAGAGTCTTGGTGGTTCCAAACTTCTTCCATTTAAGAATGGTGGAGGCCACTGTGTTCTTGGGGACCTTCAATGCTGCAGACATTTTTTGGTACCCTTCCCCAGATCTGTGCCTCGCCACAATCCTGTCTCAGAGCTCTACGGCAATTCCTTCGACCTCATGGCTTGGTTTTTGCTCTGACATGTACTGTCAACTGTGGGACCTTATATAGACAGGTGTGTGCCTTTCCAAATCATGTCCAATCAATTGAATTTACCACAGGTGGACTCCAATCAAGTTGTAGAAACATCTCAAGGATGATCAATGGAAACAGGATGGACCTGAGCTCAATTTCGAGTCTCATAGTAAAGGGTCTTATGTAAATAAGGTATTTCTGATTTTATTGTTAATTAATTTGCAAAATTTCTACAAATCTGTTTTTGCTTTGTTATTTTGGGGTATTATGTGTAGATTGATGAGGAAAAAACTGTATTTAATAAATTTTAGAATAAGGCTGTAACGTAACAAAATGTGGAAAAAGTGAAGGGGTCTGAATACTTTCCCAATGCACTGTAAGTGTTCGGAGTTCAAAGAAGCATGGAGGTGGTTCAGAAATGTTGGCAATCTCATATCTCCCAGCTGAACCTGATAGGATGTGTGTTTTCACACCTACAACTGACACATAGTTGTCATGCGAGCACCGTGGATAGGATGGATCCCAAAGCCTCTAACTCCTAGTCCTCTCTCACTCCCCTCTTCCACCTTCTCAACCCTAAGCTTGAGGTGTCTGTACTGTGTCTGTAGATCTAGTACAGCTGAAAATACTTCTCCTTTGTTGCTCTTCCTTTTTACAGTGAAATAACCTAACTTAGAGTAACCTTAGAGTGAGTCACCCCAGGTACTCCAGCCCAGCCCTGTCCTCTCCCACCCTGCCTGTCCTCCTCTGTCACCCATGGCTGGTTTCTCATGTTGAAATGAGATATTGGCAGCCTGAATTAAAGTAAACACAGACGCACGCACGCACACACACACACACACGCACACACACACACACACTGACCCCAGGTCCCACCTTCTCCTTCTACAGCTGAGACCTTCTGCAGTAGTTTACACAGTCCTCAGAGTATCCAAACATCCACACAGAGATGGTGGCGGCACCGGATTCCCTATATACTTTACTACTTTGACCAGGGCTCATAGGAAATAGGAAGTATTTTGACCAGGGCTCATAGGAAATAGGAAGTATTTTGACCAGGGCTCATAGGAAATAGAAGTATTTGACAGGCCAGGAAATAGGAAGTATTTTGACCAGGGCTCTAGGAAATAGGAAGTATTTTGACCAGGGCTCATAGAATAGGAAGTATTTTAACCAGGGCTCATAGGAAATAGGAAGTATTTTGACCAGGGCTCATAGGAAATAGGAAGTATTTTGACCAGGGCTCATAGGAAATAGGAAGTATTTTGACCAAGGCTCATAGGAAATAGGAAGTATTTTGACCAGGGCTCATAGGAAATAGGAAGTATTTTGACCAGGGCTCATAGGAAATAGGAAGTATTTTGACCAGGGCTCATAGGGAATAGGAAATATTTTGACCAGGGCTCATAGGAAATAGGAAATATTTTGACCAGGGCTCATAGGAAATAGGAAGTATTTTGACCAGGGCTCATAGGAAATAGGAAGTATTTTGACCAGGGCTCATAGGGAATAGGAAATATTTGACCAGGGCTCATAGGGAATAGGAAATTTTGACCGGGCTCATAGGAAATAGGAAGTATTTTGACCAGGGCTCATAGGAAATAGGAAGTATTTTGACCAGGGCTCATAGGAAATAGGAAGTATTTTGACCAGGGCTCATAGGAAATAGGAAGTATTTTGACCAGGGCTCATAGGAAATAGGAAGTATTTTGACCAGTATTTTGGGATGCAGCCAGAGACAAAGGCAGAGGGCTGCTCCCCTGAACCCTTGCAGTTTGCCGGACCCCATCTCTTTAAGGACACAGATCTCTGGATCTTGCAGGAAACTCGGGGAGGCTTCTATGGAGGCCTCATCCCACACCCCTCAGACCACACAGGTCCGAACGTGAACCCACTGCAGCCGCAGCCTCCACCACCTAACGGCAGACCCGGCTGGTTCTCTGCTCACACACACACACACACACACACACACACACACACACACACACACACACACACACACACACACACACACACACACACACACACACACACACACACACACACACACACACACACACACACACACACACTCCTGACCGTGGGTCTGACCGGTAGATCTCTCCAGAGTCTTTGTTTGTGTTTCTCGTGGCGAGCGGTTGGCCGTTGCGTAACAACATTCCCAGCGCTCCCCTCCTCTTCTTCCTTCGGAAAGCCCGTTCCCTTTCGGACCGCCTGTGTCCGATAACGTGTCCCCAGGAAAAGTAGGTTGCTACCGAACACCGTCCCCCCATCAGCTCACTTAACGCTAAAGCCTCCATTGAAGCGTGCTCAGGTTTCCTGAGGTATCCAGAAGAGATGGGCCGCGGCCAACAGCAAGTGTTAATCCCTATTGGTCCTGGTCAAAACTGGCACTATGTAGGGAACAGGGTGCCTATTTCTCTGTGTGGATGTTTGGATGCTCTGAGACAAGAGAGGAGCAGACAGCTGCAGAAGGTCTCTCTCTCTCTGTCTCTGTCTCTGTCTCTCTCTCTCTCTCTCTCTCTCTCTGTCTCTGTCTCTGTCTCTGTCTCTGTCTCTGTCTCTGTCTCTGTCTCTGTCTCTGTCTCTGTCTCTGTCTCTCTCTCTCTCTCTCTCTCTCTCTCTCTCGTCTCTGTCTCTGTCTCTGTCTCTGTCTCTGTCTCTGTCTCTGTCTCTCTGTCTCTGTCTCTGTCTCTGTCTCTGTCTCTGTCTCTGTCTCTCTCTCTCTCTCTCTCTGTCGCTCTCTCTCTCTCTCTCTCTCTCTCTCTAGAGAAAAAGGATCCCAATCCCCCTGTAGCCCTCATCATATTCTCACTGCAGCTCGACTTTCTATCAGCTAATTTCAGAGACTGAGACTGCAGAGGCCCTTTCTCTCTGTAGTGACCAAGGGGTAGAATACTAAACCCTAAACCCTAACCCTTACCCTAAACCCTAAACCCTAACCCTTACCCTAATCCCTAAACCCTAAACCCTAAACCCTAAACCCTAAACCTTACCCTAAACCCTAAACCCTTGCCCTAAACCCTAAACCCTTTCCCTAAACCCTAAACCCTAACCCTTACCCTAAACCCTAAACCCTAAACCCTAACCCTTACCCTAAACCCTAAACCCTAACCCTTACCCTAAACCCTAAACCCTAACCCTTACCCTAAACCCTAAACCCTAACCCTTACCCTAGCGTTAACATTAACTGAGACCCTAATTGTAAACTGTAACTCTAGCGAGCTGTTGCATATCTTAGCTGTTGCGGTTAATAGTTAGTTGATCTTGTGACCATCTGCAGATCATCTATACGGGACTATCTAAATACCAAATCGGAAAAATAAAAATCACCCCAAGGACTTGTTGATACATGCTGGATCACCGGGCCGGGCAGTCAACTTTTAAATACAAATATTTACACGTCAAAATGGTCCCTCTCGCTTTAAGGACTCTGTTCCCACAAGCTTCATTCTACATAGCTTCATTCTACATAGCTTCATTCTACATAGCTTCATTCTACATAGCTTCATTCTACATAGCTTCATTCTACATAGCTTCATTCTACATAGCTTCATTCTACATAGCTTCATTCTACATAGCTTCATTCTACATAGCTTCATTCTACATAGCTTCATTCTACATAGCTTCATTCTACATTGCTTCATTCTACATAGCTTCATTCTACATAGCTTCATTCTACATTGCTTCATTCTACATAGCTTCATTCTACATAGCTTCATTCTACATAGCTTCATTCTACATAGCTTCATTCTACATAGCTTCATTCTACATAGCTTCATTCTACATAGCTTCATTCTACATTGCTTCATTCTACATAGCTTCATTCTACATTGCTTCATTCTACATTGCTTCATTTTACATAGCTTCATTCTACATAGCTTCATTCTACATGCTTCATTCTATTCTACATAGCTTATTCTACATAGCTTCATTCTACATTGCTTCATTACATAGCTTCATTCTACATAGCTTCATTCTAAGTAGTGTACAAGTATGCCCATTGGATCAGAGACAATTTAACTTCTCTGTGTCAAAATCAGGGCAGTCAGCAGGTTGTATGTTGTGTTGCCCATCATCACGTGAAAGACACTTTATAAAGGGCTGCCGTATCTTAACCAATGTATGAGATCTGCCAGAGATATCATGGTGAACCCTCTCTATATGTAGCAAACTGGTGACTTCAGCTAACCAGGTTTTAAAAAAACGGTCTCCTTATTCCAAAGGCTTTAAAATGTTTATTTTTGCAATAACCACGCCATATTGTACAGTCTTCTGTTCCCATCGGGTTAAAGTCATTAGGTGCTGTGACCTGCCTAAAACAGCAGAGTCCGGGGCTGGTATGAGGTTACAGCTGTATACTTCTGAGAAACACTTAAAAATATCCCGCCAGAATGTGTGCAGTTTGGGGCATGACCAGAAAGAGGTGACCCCAGGGTACCCTCGGCAGATTTGCACTTAGGGCATATCGGAGAGAGCCGAGGGGTAGAACGAGTGTAATTTGGTACAGGAATAGTGTAGTCTGTGAATCACTTTGCATTGAATAAGTTGGGTGTCGGGAGTTCATCGAGCACAAGTGAATATCTCGAAGGCAATCGGCCCAACTGTCATCGGTCATCTCCATACCAAGGTCTTCCTCCCAGGTCTCCTTCAAATGCTGTGTGGATGCAGAGTAACATGGAGATCAAACTCTTGGAGTCAGGGGGGCGAGGTTCATGGAAATATACAGTTCGCGGGCAGGTGTAATTGCCTCAAAATGTGATATATTTAAGCGAACGTCATTTCTTATCTGAAGATATCGGAAGAAGTTAGATGAGGGGAGATCGTACACTTCCCTCAACTTTGCGAATGTGGCAAAAGTATTATTGACGTAGAGGTCTGCACTAGTAGTAATGCCCTGTCTCTTCCAGAATAAAAAAAGTATTGTCAGTTAGTGACGGGGGGAAAAGCGTGGTTATGGTAAATAGGATTACAGGCCGAGGTCTTCGGGAGACAGAACGTCCTTATTTGATACCAAATTTGTAATGGATTCTTTTGCATAAGGTTATTGCCAGTAATACCTGTAAGGGATTTAGTTGATGAAAATAGAGGTGCTGGAAGAGAGGTGTTGTGTATATCTTGTTCAATAGCGAGCCATGAAGGGGTGGAGGGATCTACCGCAGGGTTCTTCAATTCCGGTCCCGGAGGGCCGAAACACTTCTGTTTTTTATTTCTACCTGGTAGTTAATTGCACTCACCTGGTGTCCCAGGTCTGAATTAGCCCCTGATTAGAAGGAGAGGATGAAAAACAGAGGTGTTTCGGCCCTCCAGGACCGGAATTGAAGAACCCTGATCTACCACGTCAGGGTATTCACCCTGCCAATAAACCAGTGCTGTAGCATTTGCTGCCCAATAATAACGCTGAAAATTTGGCAGGCTCAGGCCCCCTAATTCTTTGGGCTTGATTATATGTTTTTTAGAGATTTGTATCCCCACACAAAAGGCAAGATGAAAGCTTTAGTTAAAAATATAGGCAGAGTCTGAAAGAGATAAAGGAATCTGGGGAGTGTAACCATTTTAATAACACGGCCTATCATAGATGGAGGCAACACTCTCCAGATCTCAATGTCGCGCTTCAACTTCTCTATCGTGTCGAGATAGTTCCATTTATAAATCAACACCTAAATGTTAAATGTTGTCTCCTGCGATTTTTAAAAGGTATATGTTTAAGGAACTCTGGGTTTAAATCGCCTTTTAAGAGGCTTCACTTTTCTCCCAGTTTATGATGGACCCAGAGAGTTCTCCAGTTTATGGTGAACCCAGAGAGTTCTCCAGTTTATGGTGGACCCAGAGAGTTCTCCAGTTTATGGTGGACCCAGAGAGTTCTCCAGTTTATGGTGGACCCAGAGAGTTCTCCAGTTTATGGTGGACCCAGACCCAGAGAGTCCTCCAGTTTATGGTGGACCCAGAGAGTCCTCCAGTTTATGGTGGACCCAGAGAGTCCTCCAGTTTATGGTGAACCCAGAGAGTTCTCCAGTTTATGGTGGACCCAGAGAGTTCTCCAGTTTATGGTGGACCCAGAGAGTTCTCCAGTTTATGGTGAACCCAGAGAGTTCTCCAGTTTATGGTGGACCCAGACCCAGAGAGTTCTCCAGTTTATGGTGGACCCAGAGAGTTCTCCAGTTTATGGTGGAACCAGAGAGTTCTCCAGTTTATGGTGGACCCAGAGAGTTCTCCAGTTTATGGTGGACCCAGAGAGTTCTCCAGTTTATGGTGGACCCAGAGAGTTCTCCAGTTTATGGTGGACCCAGAGAGTTCTCCAGTTTATGGTGGACCCAGAGAGTTCTCCAGTTTATGGTGGACCCAGAGAGTCCTCCAGTTTATGGTGGACCCAGAGAGTCCTCCAGTTTATGGTGGACCCAGAGAGTCCTCCAAATTATTCCATGAGTTCCAACAGCAGTGGGAGTGACTCTTCGGGGCGTGAGACAAACAAGATTATGTCATCCGCATAGAGCGAGATGCGGTGATCAACCTTGCCCATGTTTAGCGGAAAAAAATGACACGATGGCTCCTGATACTAATAGCTAGGGGTTCCATAGCAACGGACTCAAGGGGAAACCCTGGTGGCGGGAACGTTGAAGTGAAAACGGAAGGTGATTTATCGTAATTAGTGAGAACTGAAGCCGTCGGGGCACGCATGTAGTATTTCAACCCGAGAGACAAAACCCTCGCCCGGACCAAACTAATTTATTACTCTCAGAATGTAGTTCCATTCCACTTGGGTCAAATGCTTTTTGAGCGTCAAGTGTTAGTGCGCTACTGTTGACCAGGGCCCATAGCTCTGCTATCCCGGTGACCAGGGCCCGTAGCTCTGCTATCCCGGTGACCAGGGCCCGTAGCTCTGCTATCCCGGTGACGCAATACACTCCTGGTTTGCGTCCCAAGTGACACTAACAAGGGACCAGGGTTCCATTTGAGACGGTTTTCCTCCTGTGAACTAGCGCTAACCTCCGTCTGCGAGGTCGGAGTCATGCTGAGGACGTTGCAGCAGTAAGAGATAACGTTACAATTATATTCCTTTATATCCCTTTCACTCATCCTCAGGCAGAGTGAGATGATGGCGTTCTTCTTCAGCCAAGTAATGTGTCACGGAGCTCCAAATAGAAAACTCCCCAGGGGGGATGAGCCCTGGCTCTACTCCCGTGTCCATACATTCTAAGTTATTAGCGTGGGTATTGGAATGTGGAATTGACAAGCCCGAGCGAGCTAACGAGCCCCCGTTTCCTCCAATGGCAGCACAGTGGGTGTGTCTGGCAAGCAAAGAGCAGGGAAGAAAAGATTCAGCAACTCTTGGAAGACAGTGGATGGAAGTTGATAAGAAATCAGCTCTTTGCCTTCGTCAGGGTTTTCGGAAAAGAGCACCGGAGAAGAGACAGAGAGGAATGAAGGAGTCAAACCCAGCTAATATAATACAGTATGTTGTTACCACCAGGGTCCAGTACCAGGGAACAAGGGCAGCAGGGTCTGTCTCAGCTGGCTCAGACAGACACATCTCATGGAACCAAGTCAGATTTGATGGACCCTTAGTCAGATTCCATGGACCCTTAGACAGGTTCCATAAGTCAGATTCCATAAGTCAGATTCCACGGACCCTAAATCAGATTCCATGGACCCTAAGTTAGATTCCACGGACCCTAAATCAGATTCCATGGACCCTAAGTTAGATTCCACGGATCCTAAATCAGATTCCAAGGACCCTAAGTTAGATTCCACGGACCCTAAATCAGATTCCGTGGACCCTTAGTCAGATTCCATGGACCCTAAGTTAGATTCCACGGACCCTAAATCAGATTCCGTGGACCCTTAGTCAGATTCCATGGACCCTAAGTCAGATTCCATGGACCCTAAGTTAGATTCCATAAGTCAGATTCCATGGACCCTAAGTCAGATTCCATGGACCCTAAGTTAGATTCCATAAGTCAGATTCCATGGACCCTAAGTCAGATTTCGTTAGTCAGATTCCATGGACCCTAAATCAGATTCCGTTGGTCAGATTCCATGGACCCTTAATTTCGTGCAGTTCTACACGTTGCCATCATGGAGAGAAGAAAAGGAGCAGTTTTACAACAAATTCACCAGAACCAGGCTGAGATATCAGAACCCCTGTGGTTGTTGTGACCAGGCTGAGATATCAGAACCCCTGTGGTTGTCATGACCAGGCTGAGATATCAGAACCCCTGTGGTTGTCATGACCAGGCTGAGATATCAGAACCCCTGTGGTTGTTGTGACCAGGCTGAGATATCAGAACCCCTGTGGTTGTCATGACCAGGCTGAGATATCAGAACCCCTGTGGTTGTCATGACCAGGCTGAGATACCTGTGGTCCTCTGTAGCTCAGCTGGTAGAGCACGGCGCTTGTAACGCCAAGGTAGTGGGTTCGATCCCCGGGACCACCCATACACAAAAAAAAAAATGTATGCACGCATGACTGTAAGTCGCTTTGGATAAAAGCGTCTGCTAAATGGCATATTATTATTATTATATTATTATATCAGAACCCCTGTGGTTGTTATGATCAGGCTGAGATATCAGAACCCCTGTGGTTGTCATGACCGGGCTGAGATATCAGAACCCCTGTCGGGCTGTATCACCGCCTGGTACGGCAACTGCACCGCCCGCAACCGCAGGGCTCTCCAGAGGGTGGTGCTGTCTGCCGAACGCATTATCGGGGGCAAACTACCCGCCCTCCAAGACACCTACAGCACCCGGTGTCACAGGAAGGCCAAAAAGATCATCAAGGACATCAACCACCCGAGCCACTGCCTGTTCACCCCATTATCACCCAGAAGGCCAGGTCAGTACAGGTGCATCAAAGCTGGGACCGAGAGACTGAAAAACAGCTTCTATCTCAAGGCCATCAGACTGTTAAATAGCCATCACTAGCACATTAGAGGCTGCTGCTGCCTATTGAAATCACTGGCCACTTTAAGAAATGGAACACTAGTCCCTTTAATAATGTTTACATATCTTGCCCTACTCATCTCATATGTATATACTGCATTCTATTCTATAATATTCTACTGTATCTTAGTCCATGCCGCTCTGTCATTGCTTGTCCATATATGTATATATTCTTAAATTCCATTCCTTACTAGTTTTGTGTGTATTGGGTATATGTTATGAAATTGTTAGATATTACTGCACTGTCGGAGCTAGAAACACAAGCATTTCGCTACAACCGCTATAACATCTGCTAAACACGTGTTTGTGACAAATAAACTTTGATTTTGTTATGACCAGGCTGAGATGTCAGAAACTCTGGTGGTACACACTAAGCCTGTACTAAATAGAGTCTACAGTATAGTATTACATTTTAGTCATTTAGCAGACGCTCTTATCCAGAGCGACTTACAGTTAGTTAGTGAGTGCATACATTATCTTTTTATTTTTCATACTGGCCCCCCCGTGGTAAACGAACCCACAACCCTGGCGTTGCAAACGCCATGCTCTACCAACTGAGCTACATCGCTGCCGGCCATTCCCTCGACGACACTGGGCCAATTGTGCACCGCCCCATGGGTCTCCCGGTCGCGGCCAGCTACGACAGAGCCTGGATTCGAACCAGGATCTGGTTCGAACCAGGATCTCTAGTGGCACAGCTAGCACTGCATTGCCTTAGACCACTGCGCCACTCGGAAGGCCCACACTAAGCCTGTACCAAGTGGAGACCACAGTATAGTTATCACGCTAAGCCTGTACTAAGTGGAGACTACAGTATAGTTATCACACTAAGCCTGTACTAAGTGGAGACCACAGTATAGTATCACACTAAGCCTGTACTAAGTGGAGACTACAGTATAGTTATCACACTAAGCCTGTACTAAGTGGAGACTACAGTATAGTATCACACTAAGCCTGTACTAAGTGGAGACTACAGTATAGTTATCACACTAAGCCTGTACTAAGTGGAGACTACAGTATAGTTATCACACTAAGCCTGTACTAAGTGGAGACTACAGTATAGTATCACGCTAAGCCTGTACTAAGTGGAGACTACAGTATAGTATCACACTAAGCCTGTACTAAGTGGAGACTACAGTATAGTATCACACTAAGCCTGTACTAAGTGGAGACTACAGTATAGTATCACACTAAGCCTGTACTAAGTGGAGACTACAGTATAGTATCACACTAAGCCTGTACTAAGTGGAGACTACAGTATAGTATCACACTAAGCCTGTACTAAGTGGAGACTACAGTATAGTATCACACTAAGCCTGTACTAAGTGGAGACTACAGTATAGTATCACACTAAGCCTGTACTAAGTGGAGACTACAGTATAGTTATCACACTAAGCCTGTACTAAGTGGAGACTACAGTATAGTTATCACACTAAGCCTGTACTAAGTGCACCGGAGGCTGGCCAGCACAAAGGAAGAAGTTCCTTCAACGTGTGTTTAAACAAGTTTGTTTGTTTTACATACATTTATTGCACTGAAGAGTTTTCTCAGCCTTTTTTCTCAGATTCAGACTGTCTGGATGTCTGGACAGTTGACCACTGGAGCGAGCTAGTTAGTGGTGAGAGCCAGACAAGCTGCATCCCAAATGCCACCCTATTTTTGACCAGGGCCCAATAGGGAACGGAGTACCATTTGGGACTCATCCCCAGAGGCTGGACCAGAAGTTGCCCAGGCAGTCAGTCAGAGCCATTTGGGACTCATCCCCAGAGGCTGGACCAGAAGTTGCCCAGGCAGTCAGTCAGAGTCATTTGGGACTCATCCCCAGAGGCTGGACCAGAAGTTGCCCAGGCAGTCAGTCAGAGTCATTTGGGACTCATCCCCAGAGGCTGGACCAGAAGTTGCCCAGGCAGTCAGTCAGAGTCATTTGGGACTCATCCCCAGAGGCTGGACCAGAAGTTGCCCAGGCAGTCAGTCAGAGTCATTTGGGACTCATCCCCAGAGGCTGGACCAGAAGTTGCCCAGGCAGTCAGTCAGAGTCATTTGGGACTCATCCCCAGAGGCTGGACCAGAAGTTGCCCAGGCAGTCAGTCAGAGTCATTTGGGACTCATCCCCAGAGGCTGGACCAGAAGTTGCCCAGGCAGTCAGTCAGAGTCATTTGGGACTCATCCCCAGAGGCTGGACCAGAAGTTGCCCAGGCAGTCAGTCAGAGTCATTTGGGACTCATCCCCAGAGGCTGGACCAGAAGTTGCCCAGGCAGTCAGTCAGAGTCATTTGGGACTCATCCCCAGAGGCTGGACCAGAAGTTGCCCAGGCAGTCAGTCAGAGTCATTTGGGACTCATCCCCAGAGGCTGGACCAGAAGTTGCCCAGGCAGTCAGTCAGAGTCATTTGGGACTCATCCCCAGAGGCTGGACCAGAAGTTGCCCAGGCAGTCAGTCAGAGTCATTTGGGACTCATCCCCAGAGGCTGGACCAGAAGTTGCCCAGGCAGTCAGTCAGAGAGAGAGTCAGTTGAAGTTCTGTGACTCTCTCTCTCTCTCTCTCTCTCTCTGACTGGAACCTTCGTTCAATGCCAGCCTCTTTTGTGTTGCACTTCAATTGACTTTGTAAGAGGTTTACAGCTTTTTCAATTTTCTCCTTTTAATTTCCAGAGCGGTGAGTCACTTAATACAGGCTTTGAAGAGACCAATTAAGCAAAGTCTCTCAAACGACTGGCTAGTTGCAGTGGATTCGAGGTCTTTCTCTTTCTAGTAAGCAAGCCTTGTCCAAGACAGAGGGGAGGGGGACATGAAGGGGGTGAGGTGCGGGAGGAGACATGAAGGGGGTGAGGGAGGGAGGGAGACATGAAGGGGGTGAGGTGAGGGAGGGAGACATGAAGGGGGTGAGGGGAGGGAGGGAGACATGAAGGGGGTGAGGTGAGGGAGGGGAGACATGAAGGGGGTGAGGTGAGGAGGGAGACATGAAGGGGTGAGGGAGGGAGGGGGACATGAAGGGGGTGGAGGTGAGGGAGGGAGACATGAAGGGGGTGAGGGAGGGAGGGAGGGGACATGAAGGGGGTGAGGTGAGGAAGGGAGACATGAAGGGGGTGAGGTGAGGAAGGGAGACATGAAGGGGGTGAGGGAGGGAGACATGAAGGGGGTGAGGGAGGGAGGGGGACATGAGGGGGTGAGGTGAGGGAGGGAGGACATGAAGGGGGTGAGGTGAGGGAGGGAGACATGAAGGGGTGTGAGGGAGGGGGGGGACATGAAGGGGTGAGGGTAGGGAGGGAGGGGACATGAAGGGGTGAGGGAGGGAGGGGAGGAGGGAGAATGAAGGGGTGGTGAGGTGGGGGGGAGGGGACATGAAGGGGTGAGGGGGAGGGGGGAGTGAAGGGGAATGAAGGGAGGTGAGGGAGGGGAGGGAAGGAGGGGACTGAAGGGGGTGAGGGAGGGGTGGAGACATGAAGGGGGTGAGGTGTGGGTTAGAGGAGGAAGGGAGACATGAAGGAGGTGAGGTGTGGGTTGGGGGGAGGGACTGAAGAGGTGAGAGTGTGGTTGGGGGAGACATAGCGAGGTGAGGTGGGGTGGGCCGGTTTAAGTCGACTAACTATGCCACCAGAGGCCCCGGGGAACTAAGCTTGACCCATGGGGGAAGGAGGGGTTGAGGGGTGGGTGGCGTCGGTTACAGCCACCAGACAACTTGGCACAAGATACCTGGGTGGGACTGGGCTGAGCCATGGGGTGAGGTGAGTAATACTCTGGCACCAGTAGCCCTACCCTCCTTTACCACCACCTACCACCTACCCACTGCACAGAGCCCCTGTGCCCTGCCCTTTACCACCCACCTACCCACTGCACAGAGCCCTGTGGCTGCCCTTTACACCCACCTACCACTGCAGCCTTACCACCCCCTACCCATGAGCCCCTGTGCCCTGCCCTTTACCAACCACCTACCCACTGCACCGAGCCCTGTGCCCTGCCCTACCACCCACCTACCCCTGCACAGAGCCCTCTGTGCCTCCCTACCACCCCTACCCACCACACCTACCCACCTACCCACTGCACAGAGCCCCTGCCCTTTACCACCCACCTACCCACTGCACAGAGCCCCTGTGCCCTTTACCCACTTTAACCACCCACCTACCCACTGCACAGAGCCCCTGTGCCCTGCCCTTTACCACCCACCTACCCACTGCACAGAGCCCCTGTGCCCTGCCCTTTACCACCCACCTACCCACTGCACAGAGCCCCTGTGCCCTGTCCTTTACCACCCACCTACCACTGCACAGAGCCCCTGTGCCCTGTCCTTTACCACCCACCTACCCCACTGCACAGAGCCCCTGTGCCCTGTCCTTTACCACCCACCTACCCACTGCACAGGCCCCTGTGCCCTGCCCTTTACCACCCACCTACCCACTGCACAGAGCCCCTGTGCCCTGCCCTTTACCACCCCACTACCCACTGCACAGAGCCCCTGTGCCCTGTCCTTTACCACCCACCTACCCACTGCACAGAGCCCCTGTGCCCTGCCCTTTACCACCCACCTACCCACTGCACAGAGCCCCTGTGCCCTGTCCTTTACCACCCACCTACCCACTGCACAGAGCCCCTGTGCCCTGTCCTTTACCACCCACCTACCCACTGCACAGAGCCCCTGTGCCCTGTCCTTTACCACCCACCTACCCACTGCACAGAGCCCCTGTGTCCTGTCTGCTCTAGATAACAGCAGCGGGTGAGACTAAGGCTTAGATTAAAATCCATATCGCGGAAGATCAGCGCTACAGCACCATTTACATTTCAAGGCCATGTTCCTGCGTTTGCGGAGACCGCATTCACAGCTATCATAAATTATCTTTACATTTAAATCGCGCTGTAGCGCTAATCTCCCATGATAAGGGTTGAATCTAGCCCTAAGACCCAACACCAATGTCTAAGAAATCACATAGGCGCAATACAAAAAGGGAGTCAAAGTCGTTTTCAGTTTCTAAATGTCTTCAAAGTTGCTTCATACTGAGGAGAGAACACAGATGCAAACGTTATTGTGGCCTTGTGTTCCCTCCTTGAGGTTGGTGTCTGTGGCAGCTGTATTGACTAACAGTTCTAACAGACTGAACCAGTGTTCCCTCCTTGAGGTTGGTGTCTGTGGCAGCTGTATTGACTAACAGTTCTAACAGACTGAACCAGTGTTCCCTCCTTGAGGTTGGTGTCTGTGGCAGCTTTATTGACTAACAGTTCTAACAGACTGAACCAGTGTTCCCTCCTTGAGGTTGGTGTCTGTGGCAGCTGTATTTACTAACAGGTCTAACTCAGACTGAACCAGTGTTCCCTCCTTGAGGTTGGTGTCTGTGGCAGCTGTATTGACTAACAGTTCTAACAGACTGAACCAGTGTTCCCTCCTTGAGGTTGGTGTCTGTGGCAGCTGTATTTACTAACAGTTCTAACAGACTGAACCAGTGTTCCCTCCTTGAGGTTGGTGTCTGTGGCAGCTGTATTGACTAACAGTTCTAACAGACTGAACCAGTGTTCCCTCCTTGAGGTTGGTGTCTGTGGCAGCTGTATTTACTAACAGGTCTAACTCAGACTGAACCAGTGTTCCCTCCTTGAGGTTGGTGTCTGTGGCAGCTGTATTGACTAACAGTTCTAACAGACTGAACCAGTGTTCCCTCCTTGAGGTTGGTGTCTGTGGCAGCTGTATTTACTAACAGTTCTAACAGACTGAACCAGTGTTCCCTCCTTGAGGTTGGTGTCTGTGGCAGCTGTATTGACTAACAGTTCTAACAGACTGAACCAGTGTTCCCTCCTTGAGGTTGGTGTCTGTGGCAGCTGTATTTACTAACAGTTCTAACAGACTGAACCAGTGTTCCCTCCTTGAGGTTGGTGTCTGTGGCAGCTGTATTTACTAACAGGTCTAACTCAGACTGAACCGGTGCCAAGGTTAAGAGAAGCATGCCAAATGGGAATAGGGTGTGTTGATGTAGATAGTCACAGCAAGGCTAATATAGGTCACAAGCCGAGGTGAGTGTTTACTTTGCTAAGAGTTACTGTGTAACTGTGTAGCTTTTCTCTCTGGGGCAAATCAAAGGAATTCTTTCTCCTGTGTGGGTGGTTGTTGAAGTTTATACATGTCTTTGTCTAAAGTCCAACAGAGAGAGAGAGAGAAAGAGTGAGAAAGTTAAAGAGAGAGAGAAAGAGAGAGGGAGAGAGGATACCTACCAAAAAAACAATTTGGCATCAACAAATTCAATCCCATTTTGGACAACTTCCTGGACAAAAGGTTCCACTGTAATAGTGAAGGTGTAAACTTGGCAGTAGAAAACCTAAACAGTATATTTAACCTCTCAGCTTCCCTATCAAATCTAAAAATGTCAAGCAGACAACCTAAGAAAAGTAACAACAGTGACAAATGGTTTGATGAAGAATGCAAAAACCTAAGAAAGAAATTGAGAAACCTATCCAACCAAAAACACAGAGACCCAGAAAACCTGAGTCTACGCCTTCACTATGGTGAATCACTAAAACAATACAGAAATACACTACGGAAAAAGAAGGAACAGCATGTCAGAAATCAGCTCAATGTAATTGAAGAATCCATAGACTCTAACCACTTCTGGGAAGATTGGACAACACTAAACAAACAACAATACGAAGAGTTATCTATCCAAAATGGAAATGTATGGATAAACCACTTCTCCAATCTTTTTGGCTCTATAACAAAGAACAAACAGCAAAAACATGATCAAATACAAATCTTAGAATCAACTATTAAAGACTACCAGAACCCACTGGATTCTCCAACTACATTGAATGAACTACAGGACAAAATACAAACCCTCCAACCCAAAAATATTGGCTATACTTAAACTCCTTAACATCATCCTTAGCTCTGGCATCTTCCAAAATATTTGGAACCAAGGACTGATCACCCCAATCCACAAAGGTGGAGACACATTTGACCCCAATAACTACCGGTGAGATATGCATCAATAGCAACCTTGGGAAAATCCTCTGTGTTATCATTAACAGCAGACTTTTACATTTCCTCAGTGAAAACAATGTACTGAGCAAATGTCAAACTGGCTTTTTACCAAATTACCGTACGACAGACCACGTATTCACCCTGCACACCCTAATTGACAAACAAACAAACCAAAACAAAGGCAAAGTCTTCTCATGCTTTGTTGATTTCAAAAAAGCTTTTGACTCAATTTGGCATGAGGGTCTGCTATACAAATTGATAGAAAGTGGTGTTGGGGGGAAAACATATGACATTATAAAATCCATTTACACAAAAAAACAAGTGTTCGGTTAAAATTGGCAAAAAACACACACATTTCTTTCCACAGGGCCGTGGGGTGAGACAGAGATGCAGCTTAAGCCCCACCCTCTTCAACATATACTGTATATCAAAGAATTGGCGAGGGCACTAGAACAGTCTGCAGCACCCGGCCTCACCCTACTAGAATCTGACGTCAAATGTCTACTGTTTGCTGATTATCTGTGGTCCTCTGTAGCTCAGCTGGTAGAGCACGGCGCTTGTAACACCAGGGTAGTGGGTTCGATCCCCGGGACCACCCATACACAAAAATGTATGCACACATGACTGTAAGTCGCTTTGGATAAAAGCGTCTGCTAAATGGCATATTATTATTATTATTATTATTATCTGGTTCTTCTGTCCCCAACCAAGTATTTGTTAACACTTAGGACTAACTTTCTTTACAGGATGTATGTAGTTGTAAACTGAGTAGCTGACATTCAGAGAAACAAGCCTAACAAAGTGAGTTAGTCCTTTCTGGATGTTATTCCTGGGTAAACCCTATCATTGGACTCCTCCAGGGTGAAGGTCAGGGTTAGGCTGAAGTGGGTTGGACTCCTCCAGGGTGAAGGTCAGGGTTAGGCTGAAGTGGTTGGACTCCTCCAGGGTGAAGGTCAGGGTTAGGCTGAAGTGGTTGGACTCCTCCAGGGTGAAGGTCAGGGTTAGGCTGAAATGGGTTGGACTCCTCCAGGGTGAAGGTCAGGGTTAGGCTGAAGTGGGTTGGACTCCACCAGGGTGAAGGTCAGGGTTAGGCTGAAGTGGTTGGACTCCTCCAGGGTGAAGGTCAGGGTTAGGCTGAAGTGGTTGGACTCCTCCAGGGTGAAGGTCAGGGTTAGGCTGAAGTGGATGGACTCCTCCAGGGTGAAGGTCAGGGTTAGGCTGAAGTGGTTTAGACAGCCTCAGATTAACCAGAGGAGCTCCTAAACCGCTTCACAGTCAAATAACCCAGCTTTCAGGCTCCTTTTCACTGGCTGCTCTGGCAGGAAGGGCAATGGGGTTAAGGAGTTAAGCACCATTGGTCCAAATGGATCATCATGGACACATGGACATTCTGTACTGTACGACGCCAGATGCAGACACACACACAAACACACACACACATGCATATACGCATCCTGTCCAAGGACGCACGCACAGCTGCGTTCACACACACACACACACACACACAGAGAGGGCTGCAGGATGGCCGGTAGAGGGTCACAAAGACAGGAGTAACACACACTGACGTCTGCACACACACACACACTCCCACACACACACACACACACACACACACACACACAGGAGGCTGCTGAGGGGAGGACGGCTCATAACAATGGCTGGAATGTAGTGAATGGAATGGCATCAAACACATGGAAACCATGTGTTTGATGAGTTTGAAACTTATGTCTCGTGGGTTTCATAACCACGTCTATAATACATCAAAAATCATGAGACAGGAGAAAGGAATTAATTCAACCATTTATCTAGAACGTGATCATCTACAGCAAATGCAAACCCCCATGATGCTCTGTGGCACAACTCCTCCTCCTACATTCAAGCGTCCAGGTGCCCTCCTATCTCTAGTAGGGTAACGGCGGCCAACCTTTCTCTAAAACAACAATGTCTCTAGACCGTGGCGTTGACACAGGTGTAGGCATGTGAGTAGCCAGTGTCACAGTCTCGTCATACACTTGTGTGGGTGTGGCTGAGTCAGTGTCTTGAGAAGGTGACTGTGAGGCCCTAGGTGATGACTGCTGGGTCAGGGTGTCACCCAGTGACAGTTTCGCTGGACCGCTCGTGACTGGCGGTTCTGTCAGTGTTGCTTTACTCAACAGTGACTGACCTGTGTGTGCCTTTTCCAGATGACGTCCTCTGCAGTCTGGACAGTGTAGGACACAGGACGATTCCGACCAATGACTGTAGCAGGAACCCCCTTCGGTCCGTTGAGGTAGTTCCTAGCTAAGACAGTTTCTCCAGGATTGAAAGCTCTGTCCTTTGCTCTCAGTTCACAATGTTTGACTTGACTCTCCTTTGAGTAGGTGGAAGCTTGTGTACAGCTCTGTCTTCATGAGTAGGTGGAAGCTTGTGTACAGCTCTGTCTTCATGAGTAGGTGGAAGCTTGTGTATAGCTCTGTCTTCATGAGTAGGTGGAAGCTTGTGTACAGCTCTCTCTTCATGAGTAGGTGGAAGCTTGTGTACAGCTCTCTCTTCATGAGTAGGTGGAAGCTTGTGTACAGCTCTCTCTTCATGAGTAGGTGGAAGCTTGTGTACAGCTCTCTCTTCATGAGTAGGTGGAAGCTTGTGTATAGCTCTGTCTTCATGAGTAGGTGGAAGCTTGTGTACAGCTCTCTCTTCATGAGTAGCGATGTAGGCGAAGCCTTGGTGGTTGCATGAGGTGTGTTCCTGTCGGATAGCAGGAAGCTGTTCAAGCATCGGTGTCCCTTAACCCTGAGATCCCTTTAAGGCATGTTTCATGGTCTGTACGAACCTCTCCTTCAGCCCGTTGGTAGATGGATGATACGGTGCAGAGCAGATGGTGTTGTACGCCATTAACCTTTAGGAACATAGCCATTTCTTGGGACACTAGCTGAGGTCCGTTGACTGAACACTTCTCCAAGCTCCTAGATGGTCTTCTCTGCAGTAGTAGACCTCACGATGGCAACATATGTCCGCTTGCTATGAGCATCCACGACCACGAGAAACATTCTTCCTTCAAATGGATCTGTCGACACGTAGGCGTTGCCACGCTTCCTATCCCAAGGGATGAAGAGGCGCACGTTGAACTACTTTGCGGAACCTTCTGACAGGAGGAACTTTTTTTTCCGCTTTCTCCTCAATGCTTCCACCCAATCCAGGCCGCCTAGAATGGCCTGAGTGTAGCTGTTGCAACACTGGTTTTCCTCAGCGAAAGCAGAATGATAACTCTCCTCCCCGGATATCGGACAACCGGACTGTAGTGACAGCTCCGTTCTCCTGGAAAGGTTTCAGTTCTGGAGCATCGCCTGCAGCTTTACCATCGCTTCAGATAACACCGGGTCATTTCTGGTGTTTCTCCGCACTTGTGTTGAAGTGACTGGTGCCATTTTCCAAGACGTCTACTCGGCATGACTCTGAGCTTGACCAACAGGTAGTGGCAACCTGGAAAGTCCATCTGCACTGCAGTGCAGTTCTGACTTGCGATACTTGAGGTCGTAGGTGTGCGCTGACAACAACCGAACCCACCTTTTGCATTCTGCTTGCAGCAGGTGACGGAATCCCAGTGTGCGTTCCAAAGATGCTCATCAGCGGACGATGATCTGTAAAAAGGGTGGACTTCCTCCGGTGCAGATACTGGTGAAACTTACGCACTCCAAAAATGATGCCCACACCACATGGACTAGCATCACAAGCTAGTTGGATGGGCAATGACGGGTCGAAGGTACCTCAGTGCCTCGGATTTCAGGAGTGTTTCCTTGGTTATCACGAAAGCTTCCTTGCATTGTTCTGTCTATTTCCATGTTTTGTCCTGACAAAACAACTGATGTAGTGGCTTCAGCTTCATTGCTAAACTCGGAATAAAGCGTACAGGAAATAACTTAGTTGGCTCACGTTCTGAGGAGCTGAGGCGTCCAAGGTCAAGCCTTGACCTTGAGAAGGCTCGTAGCATCGATGACGGTGTCCGAGGTGTTCAGCCGATCATTGGAAGAATGCACGTTTTTGTCCTTACGAACTCACAGTCCGTAGTCCTTCAATCTCTGTAAGGTCACCTCAATGTTCCGGAGATGGTCCTCTTCATCCTTCCCAGTAACGAGGACGTTATCCAGGTGGCAATCCACCCTCTGGAACAGCGCTGTGGCACTACCAAACGGTAGACGACAGTACATGAAGAGCCCCTAGTGCAGGGTTCTTCAATTCCGGTCCTGGAGGGCCGAAACACCTCTGTTTTTCATCCTCTCCTTCTAATCAGGGGCTAATTCAGACCTGGGAAACCAGGTGAGTGCAATTAACTACCAGGACGAAATAAAAAAAACAGAAGTGTTTCGGCCCTCCAGGACCGGAATTGAAGAGCCCTGCCCTAGTGTGTCACAACGGTCAGCAGATCCTTTGACTTTTCATCCACCTGCGTCTGCAAGTAGGCTTGGCAGAGGTCGATTTTCATTAACTTTGACCCCCCCAGCTCGCCAAAAAAAGGTTGTCGATGTGTGGTAGTGGATACTGCTCAGCGGACAACACATTGACTTTTAAAGTCTCCACACATCCTGATTCCACCATCCTTCTTAAGGACTGATATGATGGGTCACTCCAGTCCTTTGTTCTCAACTAGAGCGTCAGCCTAGACTTTTGGTCTGATAGCATAAGGTTACGGGTCGTGGTTTCAGAAAACGTTGGTTTGTTGTCTGGCTTAATGCTAAGCGTCACTGCAATGTCTTTCATGCTACCGTTAAAGACTTCTCCATGTTTCTTTAAAGATGGCAAGTAGGCCTGTGTCTCCATGTATCATTGTACGCACTGACGGCCAGTCCAGTGTGATTTTCCTCCAGCCATGAACATCCCAGTGGTGATAGATAGTCTCCTTTCACGACGTAGAGTGGCAGCTTTTCAGTTTGCCCGGTTAGCTGAACTGTGACAACCATGATGGCTCTCACAGCGACAGATTCACCTGTATACGTTTTTAACACAATGTGTCTTTTTGTAGACTGTGTCTGACACAAGAGATACAGCTGCCCCTGAGTCAATCTCCATACAGCTGCCCCTGAGTCAATCTCCATACAGCTGCCCCTGAGTCAATCTCCATACAGCTGCCCCTGAGTCAATCTCCATATGCACTGGCTGCCCCTGGGTCAGGCTGCCCCTGAGTCAATCTCCATACAGCTGCCCCTGAGTCAATCTCCATACAGCTGCCCCTGAGTCAATCTCCATACAGCTGCCCCTGAGTCAATCTCCATACAGCTGCCCCTGGGTCTATCTCCATACAGCTGCCCCTGGGTCAGGCTGCCCCTGAGTCAATCTCCATACAGCTGCCCCTGAGTCAATCTCCATACAGCTGCCCCTGAGTCAATCTCCATACAGCTGCCCCTGAGTCAATCTCCATACAGCTGCCCCTGAGTCAATCTCCATACAGCTGCCCCTGGGTCAGGCTGCCCCTGAGTCAATCTCCATACAGCTGCCCCTGGGTCAGGCTGCCCCTGAGTCAATCTCCATACAGCTGCCCCTGGGTCAGGCTGCCCCTGAGTCAATCTCCATACAGCTGCCCCCTGAGTCAATCTCCATACAGCTGCCCCTGAGTCAATCTCCATACAGCTGCCCCTGAGTCAGGCTGCCCCTGTAGCAAGGGAGAGACATAGCACAGCAACAGTCAGCACATTCAGTGTGACTTCCTGGTCTAATGAGTCACTCACCTCAAGTGTTCTGCTGCTCAACAGCGTCAACATGTCTCTTTTTCTTTGGTTGGAATGTCTCTTTCTTGTTTTAAGTTTTCTCTGAGCTCTTTTTTGGTTCTGCGGGCTCATTCAATGTGGCTCTTTTTTTTTTACCACAGGCTCTGCAATCCATGTCCTTACAACAGCATGTAGACGCCTGATGTCCCACTTTGCCACAGACCAGCATGTGCCTTGATTTCCCCTGTCTCTGATTTTCAGTTGCAGCTCTGTGCACTTCCTGATTAACTCAACTGCTGTGCCTCTTTAGCAGATAGTTCCATGGACACAAAGGACTTCAATTGCCAAGGCCAGATTACTTTCAGTCAATAGACTCCTTTGTGTAGCTTCACTCCGTAGCCCACATACTAGTCTGTCTCTAATGGTGTCGTTTATAACATCATTAAACTCATTGCGGCAGAAAACATTGTCCCTCTTCCTGATTTCTTATGTGGAACCTGAACCTTCCAGCAATAACTAGTGGTTTCGGTGAAAAGTGTCCTTACAGTATTTCCACAATATCCCCATATGTTTTATTACCTGTCCTGTCTTCCTGTAGCAGGCTGCCTAGTAAATGAAATGCCTTTGGCCCCATTACACCAACAACAAAAAAAATGTTGGCACAATTTTGTCCTCATCAATGTTATTTGCAAGAACAAAATATTTAAACTGTTCTGTATACGAGCTCCACTATTCAACACTTTCATCAAACTGCCCAATAGTTTTTCGTTTGTCAAAATACCTGATTGTCACTCACTTCAATATTGTCCTCAACCACAGCACTATTTTCCTCAGTCACGTGATCTTCATTCACTTCACTCACCTGACGTTTCATCCTCAAGTTCGCTCATTTAGCAGTTTTTCATTCCAAAGTTCGTCAGTTGAATAAATGTCCTTTCCTTTAGTCACTCAGTATTTGTCCCTTTTTAATCACGTTGTTTTCCCGCTCCGACGTCCGTCTCGAGTCATTTTCCGCTGTCCATGACAACGCTATCGCTCTCTCTTAGCTAGTTTGACTATGCACTTGCCTCTGCTAGCAATACACTGTGCTAACATTAGCCTAGACCAGTGGTATTCAAACTTTTTCAGTACCAGTACTGAGTCAATGTGCAGGGGTACCAGGTAGTTGAGGTAATTGAGGTAATACAGTATGTACATGTGGGTAAAAAGTGACTATGCAATCAGGATATATAATAAACAGAGCAGCAGCAACGTCTGTGAAGAGTGATAGTGTGTCCATGTGTGTGTGTGTGTGGTAAAATGTGAGCTGTGTGTGTCTGTGTTTGAGCGCG
This sequence comes from Coregonus sp. 'balchen', assembly GCA_902810595.1. Lineage (NCBI taxonomy): Eukaryota > Metazoa > Chordata > Actinopteri > Salmoniformes > Salmonidae > Coregonus > Coregonus sp. 'balchen'. The sequence goes on from LR778284.1 coordinate 4,246,304, forward strand.
GAGCGTGTGTCTGTGAAGCAGTGTGTGTGTCGTTGTGTGTGTGTGAGTGTGTGGTGCGAGTGTGTGTTGTGCGTTGTAGTCTGTGTGCGTGTTGTGTGAGCGCTGTTGTGTCTGTGCGAGCGTGTGTGTGTGCGTGTGTGAGCATGTGTGAGCGTGTGTGTGAGCGGTGGTGTGTGCGCGTGTGTGTGTGAGTATGTGTGTGTGTGTGAGCGTGTGTGTGAGCGTGTGTGTGTGTCTGTGTGTGAGCGTGTGTGTGAGCGTGTGTGAGCGTGTGTGTGAGCGTGTGTGTGTGTGCGCGTGTGTGTGTGAGTATGTGTGTGTGTGTGAGCGTGTGTGTGCGCGCGCGCGCGTGTGTGCGTGTGAGCGTGAACGTGTGTGTGTGTGTGTCAGAGTGTCAGTGTAGTATGTGTGAGTGTGTGTGGGTAGAGTCTAGTGAGAGTGCATAGAGCCGGTGCAAGGGAGTCAGTACAAAACAATTAAGATAAAGCAATAATTAATAAAGGGGGTCAATGTAAATTGTAAATTTCATGAACTGTTCAGCAGTCTTATGGCTTGTGGTAGAAGCTGTTCAGGTGCCTTTTGGTCACAGACTTGGCGCTCCTGTACCGCTTGCCGTGTGGTAGCAAAGAGAAAAGTCTATGGCTTTGACAATTTTTAGGGCCTTCTGCTGACACCGCCTGGTATAGAGGTCCTGGATGGCAGGGAGTTCGGCTCCAGTGATGTACTGGGCCGTACACACTTACCTCTGTAGCGTCTTGCGGTCGGATGCTGAGCTGTTGCCATACCAAGTGGTAATGCAGCCAGTCAAAATGCTCTCAATGGTGCAGCTGTATAACTTTTTGAGGATCTGAGGGCCCATGCCAAATGTTTTCAGCCTCCTGAGGGGGAAGAGGCGTCGTCATGCCCTCTTCACGACTGTGTTGATGTGTTTGGACCATGATAGGTCCTTAGTGATGTGGACGCAGAGGAACTTGAAGCTCTCGACCCGCTCTACTACGGTCCCGTCGATGTGAATGGGGGCGTGTTCGGCCCTCCGTTTCCTGTAGTCTACGATCAGCTCCTTTGTCTTGCTGACGTTGAGGGAGAGGTTGTTGTCCAGGTACCACACTGCCAGGTCTATGACCACCTTCCTACGTCTCAGGCCTACCACCGTCGTGTCGTCTGCTAACTTAATGATGGTGTTGGAGTCGTGCACGGCCACGCAGTCATGGGTGAACAGGGAAGTACAGGAGGGGACTGAGCACGCCCCCCTGAGGGGCCCCCGTGTTGAGGGTCAGTGTGGCGGATGCGTTGTTGCCTCACCTGGGGGGCGGCCCGTCAGGAAGTCCAGGATCCAGTTGCAGAGGGAGGTCTTCAGTCCCCGGGTCCTTAGCTTAGTGATGAGCTTGGAGGGCACAATGGTGTTGAACGTTGAGCTGTAGTCGATGAACAGCATTCTCACGTAGGTGTTCCTTTTGTCCAGGTGGGAAAAGGGCAATGTGGAGTGCAATAAAGATTGAGTCATCTGTTGATCTGTTGGGGCAGTATGTGACTTGGAGTGGGGTCCAGGATTTCTGGGATAATGGTGTTCATTGATGTGAGTGCTACGGGGCAGTAGTCATTTAGACAGCTTACCTTGGTGTTCTTGGGCACAGGGACTTTGGTGGTCTGCTTGAAACATGTAGGTGTTACAGACTGGATCAGGGAGAGGTTGGAAATGTCAGTGAAGACACTTGCCTGCTGGTCAGCTCATGCTCTGAGTACTCGTCCTGGTAATCCGTCTGGCCCTGCGGCCTTGTGAATGTTAACCTGTTTAAAGGTCTTGCTCACATCAGCTGTGGAGAGCGTGATTATACAGTCGTCCGGAACAGCTGGTGTGCTCACGCATGGTTCAATGTTGCTTGCCTCGAAGCGAGCATAGAAGGCATTTAGTTCGTCTGGTAGGGCTCGCGTCACTGGGCAGCTCTCGGCTGGGGTTTCCTTTTGTAATCTGCCCTGCCACATCCGACGAGCATCAGAGCCGGGGGTAGTAGGATTCTATCTTAGTCCTGTATTGACGTTTTACCTGTTTGATGGTTCACTGTGGGGACGACGTCGTCGATGCACTTATTAATGAAGCCGGTGACTGACGTGGTGAATCCCGGAACATATTCCAGTCTGTGCTAGCGAAACAGTCCTGTAGCTTAGCATCCGATTCATCGGACCACTTGCGTATTGACGCGATCCTACTGGTACTTCCTGTTTTAGTTTTTTGCTCGTAAGCAGGAATCAGGAGGACAGAGTAATGGTCCGATTTGCCAAATGGAGGGCGAGGGAGAGCTTTGAATGCGCCTCTGTGTGTGGAGTAAAGGTGATCTATAGTTTTTTATCCCTCTAGTGGCACAGGTGACATGCTGGTAGAAATGAGGTAAAACGGATTTCAGTTTTCCTGCATTAAAATCACCGGCCACTAGGAGCGCCGCCTCTGGATGAGCATTTTTCTTGTCTTCTCATAGCCCTATACAGCTGGTTGAGTGTTGTCTTAGTGCCAGCTAAGTGGTAAATAGACAGCTACACAAAAAAAAAAATACAGATGAAATCTCTCTTGGTAAATATTATGGTCCGCAGCTTATGTAGGTATTCTAACTCAGGCGAGCGGAACCTCCACAGACTTCCTTAATATTAGAGATCTCTCACCATCCCGTTGTTAACAAAGAGACGCACACCACCACCCCCCTGTTCTTACCGGACCGTTCTGTCCTGCCGATGCGTAGAGAAACCAGCTAGATGTATGTTATCCATGTCCTTGCTCAGACAAGCATTGTCTATTAAAGTACTTCATGTCCCGTTGACAGGGATAGTATCAATAGCGCCGTCTTCGCCTTCTACGAGTGTTGGGGATTAGGGGGGCCTGGTCCGAGATAATCAATGTGTTTTGCCTCCGACTCGTTGAAGTAGAAGTCCTCGTCCAAATCAAGGTTAGTGACAGCTGTTCTGACGTCCAGAAGCTCTTTCCGGAAACGATGGCGGAAACATTATAATACGAAGAAAAAAAGCTACGATCAGCGCAATAAAATACACAATCTTTTGTTATGTCTCATGGGTTTATAACAATTCAATAATGATGAGACGGGAGACCGGAATTAATTCAACCATTTATCTAGAACTTGATCATCTACAACACATGCAAACCCCCATGGTGCTCTGCGGCACAACTATGGCAAGTATGTACTGTAGGTGCAAATAGTACAACCCTAATACACAACAGATGCCGTTCCATTTATTTCGTCACAGCCATTACTATGAGCCCGTCCTCCCCAATTAAGGTCCCACCAGCCGCCACTGTTATTCCAGCGATTTATACATAACATTGCTTAACCACTTACATAATCATTATTTATTTATCTACCACAAGGATTACTTCAGTAACTGAGAAACAAACTCCCTTTAAAACCTTTAAGATGCTTAATCGTTGTTTACGGTGCAACAACAACGCAATAGATGTGATTAGCTGAATGTAGCTGAGTTTAGAAAAGTCTTTACATAAGTGTCAACATTTATTGAAACAGCTCAAACATTATGCAAGTAGTTAAGCGCAATGAAGTAACTGCTGCTAAAACAACAAAACAGTTCCAGAGTTCCTTAACATTTCTGGAGAATATTCTGCAGACCAGGAACAGACATCAAACTAGCTGACATCCATTTCAATGGAGCATGACAGAATGATGGTGGGGTACAATAGGTGGTGTCTCTAGGTTCAAGGTTCAAGGTTCAAGGTTGTGAAAACAGGACAAATCCAATTAGGGTCAATTAGTGTTAGACTGTCGAAGGATATATCACTATCTTCAGACAGCCCAGGACATACACACAACACAGACCACAGTCTGATCTCTCTAGGAACACATGCCAGGGATATCATGTCCATACACTGTAGTGTTCTGCATTATCGCCGTAGTGTTCTGCATTATCACTGTAGTGTTTAGCATTATCACTGTAGTGTTCTGCATTATCGTCGTAGTGTTCTGCATTATCACTGTGGTGTTCTGCATTATCGCTGTAACGTTCTGCGTTATCGCTGTAGTATCCTGCTTTATCGCTGTAGTGTTCTGCATTGTCGCTGTGTTGTTCTGCATTATCACTGTGACGTTCTGCATTACCGCTGTGACGCTCTGCATTATCGCTTTATTGTTGTGCATTATCGCTGTATTGTTCTGGATATCGCTGTAGTGTTCCGCATTATCGCTGTGGCATTCTGCATTATCGTTGTAGTGTTCTGAAATTATCACTGTGGTGTTCTGCATTATCACTGTAGTGTTTTGCGTTATTACTGTAGTATTCTCCGTTATCACTGTGGTGTTCTGCATTATCACTGTAGTATTCAGCATTATCGCTGTAGTGTCTGCATTATCGCTGTGGTATTCTGCATTATCACTGTGACGTTCTGCATTATCGCTGTGGCGTTCTGCATTATCGTTGTAGTGTTCGGCATTGTCGCTGTGGCGTTCTGCATTATCGCTGTAATGTTTCCATTATCCGTGAGTGTTCTGCATTATCACTGTAGTGTTTTGCGTTATCACTGTAGTATTCTCCATTATCACTGTGTGTTCTGCATTTCGCTGTGGTGTTCTGCATTATCGCTGTAGTGTTCAGCATTATCGCTGTAGTGTTCTGCATTAGTCACTGTGGTGTTCTGCATTATCGCTGTAGTGTTCTGCATTATTGCTGTAGTGTTCAGCATTATCGCTGTAGTGTTCTGCATTATCACTGTGGTGTTCTGCATTATCACTGTAGTGTTCAGCATTATCACTGTAGTGTTCAGCATTATCGCTGTAGTGTTCTGCATTATCACTACATTGTTCTGCATTTATCTATCTTTATTTAACCAAGTAAGTCCATGAGAACACATTCTCACTTGCAATAACTGTCCATACACTGTCCACTCCAGCATTTATCTCTTGGCTTCTGTTGATGTCATTATTTAACCAGGTAAGTCATGGAGAACACATTTTTTTTTTGTTGCCATAACTTCCCAATCACTGTCCACTACAGCGTTGATATATTGGCTTCTTCCACATCCTTGGCATAACAATGTTGTTATTGTCTCAAATCAGTAGTGGAGTACAACAGGTGCTGCCTATCTCTGCCTGTCCTACTGAAACTGACACATGCATTCATAGCTGGAGATTTTACCTCATGCAGTTATCACACAGCTTCTACCTCTCACTATGTCACTGATTCCCTAACTCATAGATAGAGAGAGAGAAAGAGAGACAGAGAGACAGGGGGAGAGAGAGAGAGAGAATGAGAGACAGACAGAGAGACAGAGAGAAGCAGAGAGAGAGAGAGAGAATGAGAGAGAGACAGAGAGACAGACAGAGAGACAGACTGAGAAACAGGGAGAGAGACAGACAGAGAGACAGACTGAGAGACAGACTGAGAAACAGAGAGAGAGACAGACAGAGAAACAGAGAGAAAGAGACAGACAGAGAGACAGACTGAGAGACAGACAGAAAGACAGACTGAGAAACAGAGAGAGGGAGAGACAGACAGAGAAACAGAGAGAGACAGACAGAGAAACAGAGAGAGAGACAGACTGAGAAACAGAGAGAGAGAAACAGACAGAGAGACAGACAGAGAAACAGACAGAGACAGACAGAGAGACAGACAGAGAGACAGACAGAGAAACAGAAAGACAGAGAGAGACAGACAGAGAGACAGAGAGAGACAGACTGAGAAACAGACAGAGAGACAGACAGAGAAACAGAGAGAGAGACAGATAGAGAACCAGAGAGAGAGAGACAGACAGACAGACAGAAAAACTGACAGAGAGAGAATGAGAGAGAGACAGACTGAGAGAAAGACAGAGAGACAGACAGAGAGACAGACAGAGAAACAGACAGAGAAACAGAGAGACAGAGAGACAGACAGACAGAAAGACAGACAGAGAGACAGACAGAGAAACAGACAGAGAGACAGAGAGAGAGACAGACTGAGAAACATAGAGAGAGACAGACAGAGACAGACTGAGAAACAGAGAGAGAGACAGACAGAGAGACAGAGAGATAGACAGACAGAGAGACAGAGAAAGAGACAGACAGAGAGACAGACAGAGAAACAGAGGTGCTTCAGAGCTGACCAGACCTGACAGAGAGCACAGAGGAAAGATGAGAGACAGACAGAGAAACAGAGAGGTACCAAGACCTGACAGAGCAGAATAGCACAGACTAGATCAAGTAGGGGCTTGGTTAGTCCTTGTTCCTTACCTGTGATGAAGACAGCCTTGCCCTCGACAGGCAGAGCGGGTGCTGGGGCCGTCCTGGCAGAGTAGAGGCAGCAGACGAGGCAGAGGGCAGCCAACACCAGGACAGCGGGCACACAGAAGAACCACAGCCTCTCCACTAGCAGGGTGACCCCGAGCCAGGCCACCACGGTCGGGGCCACACTGATGTGGGACGCCAGGACCTTCTTCATTGCCCCTCCAACAAACACAGACATCACTCCCATGTAGATCCAGTCTAAGTAGTCTTCCATTGTATGAAAAGGAATTAAAGAACAGAGGGGTTCAGTTCTCTTTCAGTTCCTCTCAGTTCTTAGCACTGCAACTCTCTCTCTCTTTATCTCTCTATCTCTCTCTCTCTCTCTGTGTGTGCTGCTGTGTCTGTCTCTCTGTGTGTGTCCCTCTCTAAATGTGTGGTGTCAGATCAGAGAGTAACTGAGTGGTTGAAGGGAAGCCAGTGCAATACAGACTCAGCTCTCTCTCTCTCTCTCTAGTGTATATATAGACCAAGCTGCTGGGGGGGAGGGACTACACCAGCACAGATCTAATCTGTGCCCAATGACCAAAGTTTTACTGCAGTTTAAGGCAGACCCCTTCCACCTTCTCCTCCACCCCTCTTTCACTCACACTCTCTCTCTCTCTCTCTCTCTCTCTCTCTCTCTCTCTCTCTCTCTCTCTCACACCACACATACATACACACTCTCTCTTTCACTCACACACTCTCTTGCTCTCTCTCTCACACACATACACACTCTCTCTTTCACTCACACACTCTCTTGCTCTCTCTCTCACACGCACACACCCTCTCTCTCTCTCCTCTCTCTCTCTTCTCTCCTCTCTCTCTCTCTCTCCTCTCTCTCTCTCTCTCTCCTCTCTCTCTCTCTCTCTCTCTCTCTCTCTCTCCCACGGTTTAGCTGCTGTGTTCTTGTGGGTAGTAGCTGAAGCTAATGTTCAACACCTCTTCTCTCTCAATTCAAAGGGCTTTATTGGCCTGGGAAACATCTGTTTACATGTTTACAACGTCTTAGCAAGTGAAATAAACAATAAACAGACGTGAGAAGACACAAATGTATCAATATCAATTAAAAACGATTAGAAATTAACAGTAAATGTTGCACTCAAAAAGGTTTAAAACAGATAAAGAAATGTCAAGTGTTATATTATCACCTGTGTACAGTATTTGTGGTTTCCAATGGTGTTTGTTCTCCACTGGTTGCCCTTTTCTCATGGCAACGGGCCACACATCTTGCTGCTGTGATGGCACACTGCGGTATTTCGCCTGACAGATATGTGAGTTTATCAATGTTTGATTTGTTTTCAAAATTCTCTGTGGGTCTGTGTGATCTGTGGGAAATATGTGTCTCTAATGTGGTCATATATTTGACAGGAGTGCAGCTCAGTTTCCACCTCATTTTGTGGACAAAATGGGGACCTTCAGATGAGTCTTGTGAGGCCAAAACAACTGACATGTCCGTGAGAGTCTCACCTTTCCACAGTGGGGTCATATCAGTGTGTAGCCCAAACTGTTCGGACGCTACAGACAGAAGTTGGCAGACCGGCTGCACGGACTTCAGATGAGTCCCAAGATGCTTGTGGGGGTCATAGAACAAAATGGAGACCACCATGGTGTTCGTGAGAGTCTCATCTTTCCATAGAGGGGTAGTAGTATGTAGGCCAAACTGTTCGGGTGCTGCAGACAATTTTTTTTTGTGAGAACGCAGATTTTCGGGACGTCTCATGGTCTGATACACAACACGCTAGCTCTGTCACCTTTCACCGCAGATGTGGAAGTGTGACATAGGTGCAAAAAAAAAACAGATATCTCTAGCTTAAACTGACAGATTTTTATGGGGATTTTTTAAATTTTGCTCATTAGATTTACGTGGGGGCGCGGAAATCGACCTTAGGGGGTTTTCAGTGCTCTTCTCTGCATTATGATAACTAGCAGGTGCAGGCCTAATTCTCCTCTCCATGCATTACATTTACATTTTAGTCATTTAGCAGACGCTCTTATCCAGAGCAACTTACAGTTAATGCATACTTTTTTTTTTTTTTTTTTCATACCCCCTGTGGGAATCAAACCCACAACCCTGGCGTTGCAAACGCCATGCTCTATTAACTGAGCTACATCCCTGCCGGCCATTCCCTCCCCTACCCTGGACCAATTGCGCGCCGCCCCATTGGTCTCCCGGTCGCGGCCGGCTATGACAGAGCCTGGATTTGAACCAGGATCTCTAGTGGCACAGCTAGCACTGCGATGCAGTGCCTTAGACCACTGCGCCACTCGGGAGATGGCATTGTTTGGGGTTTGGTGTTGTACCCTAAGTATAATTTTGCAGAATTCTGCATGCGAAGTCTCAATTGGGTGTTTTTTTCCCATTTTGTGAATTTGTGGTTGGTGAACGGACCCAAGACCTCACAACCAATGGGTTCTACAACTGATTTAAGTGTTTTTAGCCAGATCCTAATTGGGATGTCGAGTTTTAAGTTCCTTTTGATGGTATAGAAGCCTTCTTGCCTTGTCTCTCAGATCGTTCACAGCTTTGTGGGAGTTACCTGTGGTGTTGATGTTTAGGCCAAGGTATGTATAATGATTTGGGTGCTCTAGGGAAACAGTGTCTAAATAGAATTTGTATTTGTTGTCCTGGCAACTGGACCATTTTTGGAACACCATTATTTTAAGTCTGACAGAATCTGTGCAGAAGATCAAGGTGCTGCTGTAGGCCCTCCTTGGTTGGGGACAGAAGCACCAGATCATCTGCCAACAGTAGACATTTGACTTCCCAGTTTTCTCTCTCAGAACACGCACGCACACACACACACACACACACACACACATACACACACACACACACACTCTCTCTCTCTCTCTCTCTCTCTCTCCTCTCTCTCTCTCCTCTCTCTCTCTCCTCTCTCTCTCCTCTCTCTCCTCCTCTCTCTCTCTGTGTCTCTGTCTCTGTCTCTGTCTCTGTCTCTGTCTCTGTCTCTGTCTCTGTCTCTGTCTCTGTCTCTGTCTCTGTCTCTCTCTCTCTCTCTCTCTCTCTCTCACACGCACACGCACACGCACACGCACACAGATTCTAGAAGGCAGGAGGGGAATGATTCCAGAAGGCAGGAGGGTAAGGATTCTAGAAGGCAGGAGGGGAACGATTCTAGAAGGCAGGAGGGAAACGATTCTAGAAGGCAGGAGGGTATAGGAAATCACTTTTAAACTGTTACATGTGTGGACCAGGTAAGACTGGGAGGGACTAAGGAAGACAGGATGCTGACTTCTCTCTCTGCGAGCAATGGCTTGTCTTTTAGCCCCCAGTCTTTTCTCCAATTTCAGATGAGTTTAAAGGTGCACTAACCGGAAATCGCTCTGCCATTTCCTGGTTGCTAAAATTCTAATAGTTCGCCTAATTTCAGTTTATGTGACAAAACAAGCAATGTATAGTGTAGAGCAGTGGAGGCTCCTCGGAGGAGGAAGGGGAGGACCATCCTCCTCAGTGAATGTCAAAATAATAATAATAATAATAATAATAATAGTGAAACATAAAAAAAGTTGTCTGTCACCTAAAAATGTTCTCTCGACCTGTTTGCAGCAATGTTGTGAACTTTCATTCATAGGCCAGGTTGTAGCAGCCTCGTGATGGGTAAAGGGAACATTAGAGTATCATGAAGTAGCCTAAACCTATCGATGTTACACTGAACTGGGTGAATGGCATATGAATGACAGTCATCCAATATGCTGTAATAGAAATAAGGCCATGCTCATGAAAAAACAATACAATCCTCCCTCATCTTAAACAACACTGACCACCACTGGTGTAGAGAATCATTGTACCATCTAAACCACTGTGAAATATATTTTCCATTACCCAAAATGTTGTATTTTCAAGCTGTTTGAAAGCTGGTGTACAAAACCGAAAGTAAAAGACGTAAAGACAAAACTTAAGAACGGGAAGCATAGAAATAGCGCACATAGAACGGATCCACCGCTTCTTAGACTTTGAATGAGAATGACAGATCTATAATTCACATTTCTATGTGAATTTAGTCGGGTCGCCCAAAAAGTTACATATTACAGCTTTAATAATGGAACTTCCCCTTCAAATTATAAAATGACCATACATCAGCCCTATACTGGTATCAGCCCTATGCTGGTATCAGCCCTATACTGGTATCAGCCCTATACTGGTATCAGCCCTATACTGGTATCAGCCCTTATGCTGGTATCAGCCCTATACTGGTATCAGCCCTATACTGGTATCAGCCCTATACTGGTATCAGCCTTATGCTGGTATCAGCCCTATACTGGTATCAGCCCTATGCTGGTATCAGCCCTATACTGGTATCAGCCCTATGCTGGTATCAGCCCTATACTGGTATCAGCCCTATGCTGGTATCAGCCCTATACTGGTATCAGCCCTATGCTGGTATCAGCCCTATACTGGTACAGCCCTATACTGGTATCAGCCCTTATAGCTGTGTATCAGCCCTATACTGGTATTCACAGCCCTATACTGGTTATCAGCCCTATCTGGTATCAGCCCTATACTGGTATCAGCCCTATACTGGTATCAGCCCTATACTGGGATCAGCCTAATGCTGGTATCAGCCCTATACTGGTATCAGCCCTATACTGGTATCAGCCCTATACTGGTATCAGCCCTATGACTGGTATCAGCTCCTATACTGGTATAGCCCTATGCTGGTATCAGCCCTAATACTAAGTAAAGAATCAGCAGCCATAATAGGCTGGTATCAGCCCTAGACTGGTATCAGCACTACTGAGTATCGACGTATACTGGATCAGCCCTATACTGGTATCACGCCCTATGACTGAGTATGAAGCCCTAGTGCTGGTATCAGCATATGAGATCGCCCATGCTGGTATCAGCCCTATATGGTATCAGCCCGTATACCTGGTATCAGCCATGACTGGTATCAGCCCTGATACTGGTATCAGCCCTATATTACTGGTATCAGCCCTATCTTGGTATAGCCTATGAGGACAGCCATGATGCTAGTTATGCGACCCGTAATGGTATCAGCCCATGGACATGGTATCGAGCCTAACTGGAGTGGATCAGCCCTATAATGTATCAGGATCAAGTAGCTACGGGATAGCATGCGAGGACAGAAACGATGGTACTACGTATGTGGTATGCCCAACTGGTATAGCCAGAGAGAGAGAGGGGAGAGAGAGGAAGGAGAGAGGAAGAATAATAGAGAGAGAGAGAGAGAGAGAGGAGAGAGAGAGAGAGAGAGAGAGAGAGAGAGAGAGAGAAGCGGAGAGAGGGAGAAGGAGAGAGGAGAGCGAGGAGGGAGAGAAGGGAAGGAGAGAGAGAGAGAGTTGAGAGAGGGGAAGCGAGAGAGAGAGACAGAGGAGAGAGGAGAGAGAGGGGGGAGAGAGAGGAGAGAGAGAGAGAGAGAGAGAGAGAGAGGGTGGTGTTGATGGTATCCTAAATGAAATGATAAAATATACAGACCACAAATTCCAATTGGCTATACTTAAACTCTTTAACATCATCCTCAGCTCTGGCATCTTCCCCAATATTTGGAACCATTGACTGATCATCCCAATCCACAAAAGTGGAGACAAATTTGACCCCAATAACTACCGTGGGATATGCGTCAACAGCAACCTTGGGAAAATCCTCTGCCTTATCGTTAACAGCAGACTCGTACATTTCCTCAGTGAAAACAATGTCTTGCGCACATGTCAAATCTGCTTTTTACCAAATTACCGTACGACAGACCACGTATACACCCTGCACACCCTAATTGACAAACAAACAAACCAAAACAAAGGCAAAGTCTTCTCATGCTTTGTTGATTTCAAAAAAGCATTTAACTCAATTTGGCATGAGGGTCAGCTTTACAAATTGATGGAAAGTGATTTTGGGGGAAAACATACATTATAAAATCCATGTACACAAACAACAAGTGTTCGGTTAAATTTGATAAAAAACACACACATTTCTTTCCACAGGGCCATGGGGAGAGACAGGGATGCAGAATTGAGCCCCACCCTCTTCAACATACAGTGCATTCAGAAAGTATTCAGACACCTTGACTTTTTCCACATTTTGTTACGTTACAGCCTTATTCTAAAATTGATGAAATAAACCATTTTCTTCATCAATCTACACACAATACCCCATAATGACGAAGTGAAAACAGGTTTTTAGAAATGTTTGCTAATTTATTACAAATAATAAACAGAAAACCTTATGTACATAAGTATTCAGACCCTTTGCAATGAGACTCGAAATTGAGCTCAGGTGCATCCTGTTTCCATTGATCATCCTTGAGATGTCTCTACAACTTGATTGGAGTCCACCTGTGGTAAATTCAATTGATTGGACATGATTTGTAAAGCCAAACACCTGTCTATATAAGGTTCCACAATTGACAGTGCATGTCAGAGCAAAAACCAAGCCACGAGGTCGAAGGAATTGTCCGTAGAGCTCCGAGACAGGATTGTGTCGAGGCACAGATCTGGGGAAAGGTACCAAAACATTTCTGCAGCATTGAAGGTCCCCAAGAACACAGTGGCCTCCATCATTCTTAAATGGAAAAAGTTTGGAACCACCAAGATTCTTCCTAGAGCTGGCAGCCCAGCCAAACTGAGCAATCGGGGGAGAAGGGCCTTGGTCAGGGAGGTGACCAATAACCCAATGGTCACTCTGACAGAGCTCTAGTTCCTCTGTGGAGATGGGAGAACCTTCCAGAAGGACAACCATCCCTGCATCCCTCCACCAATCAGGCCTTTATGGTAGAGTGGCCAGACGGAACCACTCCTCAGTAAAAGGCACATGACAGCCCATTTGGAGTTTGCCAAAGGGCACCTAAAGGACTCTCAGGCCATGAGAAGCAAGATTCTCTGGTCTGATGAAACCAAGATTAAACTCTTTGGCCTGAATGCCAAGCGTCACATCTGGAGGAAACCTGGCACCAATTCTACAGTGAAGCATGGTTGTGGCAGTATCATGCTGTGGGGATGTTTTTCAGCGGCAGGGACTGGGAGACTAGTCAGGATCGATGGAAAGATGAACGGAGCAAAGTACGGAGAGATCCTTAATGAAAACCTGCTCCAGAGCGCTCAGGACCTCAGACTGGGGCGAAAGTTCACCTTCCAACAGGAAAATGACCTTAAGCACACAGCCAAGACAACGCAGGAGTGGCTTCGGGACAAGTCTCTGAATGTCCTTGAGTGGCCCAGCCAGAGCCCGGACTTGAACCCGATCGAACATCTCTGGAGAGACCTGAAAATAGCTGTGCAGCTACGCTGCCCATCCAACCTGACAGAGGTTGAGAGGATCTGCAGAGAAGAATGGGAAAAACTCCCCAAATACAGGTGTGCCAAGCTTGTAGCGTCATACCCAAGAAGACTGCCAAAGGTGCTTCAACAAAGTACTGAGTAAACGGTCTGAATACTTATGTAAATGTGATATTTCAGTTATTTTATTTTTTATTAATCAGTAAACATTTCCAAAAACCTGTGTGTGCTATGTCATTATGGGTTATTGTGTGTAGATTTAACCCATATTAGAGTAAGGCTGTAACGTAACAAAATGTGGAAAGAGGGAAGGGGTCTGAATACTTTCCCAATGCACCGTATCAACGAATCGGCACATTCTTTCCACAGGGCCGTGGGGTGAGACAGGGATGCAGTTTAAGCCCCACCCTCTTCAACATATATATATATCAACGAATCGGCAAGGGGGAAGGGGTCTGAATACTTTCCCAATGCACCGTATCAACGAATTGGCGAGGGCACAAGAACAGTCTGCAGCCCCTGGCCTCACCCAACTAGAATCTGAAGTCAAATGTTTGCTAATAATCTGGTGCTTCTGTCCCGAACCAAGGAAGACCTACAGCAGCACCTAGATCTTCTGCACATATTCTGTCAGACCTGGGCCCTGACAGTAAATCTCAGTAAGACAAAAATAATGGTGTTCCAAAAAAAGGTCCAGTTGCCAGGACCACAAATACAAATTCCATCTAGACACCGTTGCCCTAGAGCACACAAAAAACTATACATACCTCGGCCTAAACATCAGCACCACAAGTAACTTCCACAAAAGCTGTGAACGATCTGAGAGACGAGGCAAGAAGGGCCTTCTATGCCATCAAAAGGAACATAAACTTTGACATACCAATTAGGATCTGGCTAAATATACTTGAATCAGTTATAGAACCCATTGCCCTTTATGGTTGTGAGGTCTGGGGTCCGCTCACCAACCAAGAATTCACAAAATGGGACAAACACCAAATTGAGACTCTGCATGCAGAATTCTGCTGTCACGCCCTGGCTCTGGGGACTCTTAATTGTTGAGCCAGGGTGTGGATTTTCTATGTTTAGTTTTCATTGGTTTTTGTTCTAGATCGTTTAGTTTCTATGTTGGCCGGGGTGGTTCCCAATCAGAGACAGCTGTAGCTCGTTGTCTCTGATTGGGGACCATACTTAGGCAGCCCTGTTTGGCACTAGTCAATTGTGGGATCTTGTTCCGAAAGGTTTGTTTTGGTGTTAACCTAGGACTTCACGTATCGTTTGGTTTGTTGTTTTGGTTCGTGTTGTGAACGAAATAAAATGTACGCTTATCACGCTGCGCCTTGGTCCGTCTCATCGTCCTGTAACGATCGCGACAGAAGATCCCACCATAAGAGGACCAAGCAGCGTGTCCAGGAACAGACAGCCTGGATCTGGGAGGAGATCCTGGACGGGAAGGGATCCTGGACTTGGGAGGAGATTCAGGCTGGAATGGATCGCTGTCCCTGGGGGGAGACTGTGGAGGTGCGCTACAGAGAGGAGCAGCGGCAACGCAGAGGGTACCGGCCGAGGAGGAAGCCCGAGAGACAGCCCCAATAATTTTTTTGGGGGGGGGGCTAAAGGGGTGGTTGGCGGAGCCTAGAGTTAGAGCAGAGCCAACTCCCCGTACTCAGGCTAGAAAGTGTGAGACTGGGCAGGCTCCGTGTTATGCGGAGCCACGTACTGTGCCGCGAGTGTTCCGGTACACGCACGTGTCGTGCTGAGGTGGGCATGCAGCCAGGACGGAGTGTGCCGGCTCAACGCTCGTGGCCTCCAGTACCCCTCCTCGGTCCCGTATATCCTGCGCCAGTGCCACGTGCTGTAGCGCCAGTACGAGTGCACAGCCCTGTACGTCCTGTGCTGATGCCTCACACGTATTGTGGGGAAGTAGGCATTCAGCCAGGACGGGTTGTGTCAGTTTTCCGCTCCAGACCTCCATTCCGCCTCCACAGTCCGGCCCGGCCCATTCCGGCTCCCCGCACCAAGCCTATGGTGCGTGTTCCCAAACCGGCCCGGCCCGTTCCGGCTCCCCGCACCAAGCCTATGGTGCGTGTTCCCAGTCCAGCCCGGCCCGTTCCGGCTCCCCGCACCAAGCCTATGGTGCGTGTTCCAAGTCCAGCCCGGCCTGTTCCTGCTCCCCGCACCAAGCCAGTGGTGTGCGTCGCCAGCCCGGTCCGGCCTGTTCCTGTCCCTCGCACCAAACCTGTGGTGCGCGTCGCCAGCCCGGTCCGGCCTGTTCCTGTCCCTCGCACCAAGCCGGTGGTGCGCGTCGCCAGCCCGGTCCGGCCTGTTCCTGCTCCCCGCACCAAGCCAGTGGTGCGCGTCGCCAGCCCGGTCCGGCCTGTTCCTGCTCCCCGCACCAAGCCAGTGGTGCGCGTCGCCAGCCCGTCCGGCCTGTTCCTGCTCCCCGCACCAAAGCCAGTGGTGCGCGTCGCCAGCCCGGTCGGCCTGTTCCTGCTCCCGCACCAAGCCAGTGGTGCACGTCGTCAGCCCGGCCCGTTCCTTCTCCCCGCACCAAGCCAGTGGTGCGCGTCGTCAGTCCGGCACGGTCCGTGCCTGTTCCACCGGTGCCTGGTCCGGCACCGGTCAGCTGCTCCACTCCAGAGCCAGAGGAATCCGCTCCACCAGGGTCCGGTCCAACTCCAGTCAGCGGATCCACTCCGGAGCCAGAGCAATCCGCTCCACCGGTGTTCAGTCCAGCTCCGGCCAGCGGGACCAGACCGGATCCGCCTCCGAGGCGGAATGCCCACCCGGTCCCCTGTTGTGTTGGTGTGGCGCGGTCGCAGTCCGCGCCTTTGGGGGGGGGTACTGTCACGCCCTGGCTCTGGGGACTCTTAATTGTTGAGCCAGGGTGTGGATTTTCTATGTTTCGTTTTCATTGGTTTTTGGTCTAGATCGTTTAGTTTCTATGTTGGCAGGGGTGGTTCCCAATCAGAGACAGCTGTAGCTCGTTGTCTCTGATTGGGGACCATACTTAGGCAGCCCGTTTGGCACTAGTCAATTGTGGGATCTTGTTCCGAAAGGTTTGTTTTGGTGTTAACCTAGGACTTCACGTATCGTTTGGTTTGTTGTTTTGGTTCGTGTTGTGTACGAAATAAAATGTACGCTTATCACGCTGCGCCTTGGTCCGTCTCATCGTCCTGTAACGATCGTGACATCTGCAAAAACATCCTCTGTGTACAACGTAAAACACCAAATAATGCATGCAGAGCAGAATTAGGCCAATAATAATTATCAAAATCCAGAAAAGAGCCGTTAAATTCCATAACCACTTAAAAGGAAACGATTCCCAAACCTTCCATAACAAAGCCATCACCTTCAGAGAGATGAACCTGGAGAAGAGTCACCCTAAGCAAGCTGGTCCTGGGGCTCTGTTCACAAACACAAACAGACCCAACAGAGCCCCAGGACAGCAACACAATTAGACCCAATCAAATGATGAGAAAACCAAAAGATAATTACTTGACACATTGGAAATAATTAAGAAGAAAACTGAGCAAACTGGAATGCTATTTGGCCTTAAACAGAGTGTACACAGTGGCAGAATACCTGACCTCTGTAACTTACCGAAATGTAAGGAAAGCTTTGACTATGTACAGACTCGCCAAAGGCAGACCTGGCTCTCAAGAGAAGACAGGCTATGTGCACACTGCTCACAAAATGAGGTGGAAACTGAGCTGCACTTCCTAACCTCCTGCCAAATGTGTGACCATATTGGAGACACATATTTCCCTCAGATTACACAGACCCACAAAGAATTCGAAAACAAATCTAATTTTGATAAACTCCCTTATCTACTGGGTGAAATACTACGGTGTGCCATCACAGCAGCAAGATTTGTGACCTGTTGCCACAAGAAAAGGGCAACCAGTGAAGAACAAACACCATTGTAAATACAACCCATATTTTTATTTATTTTACCATTTGTACTTAAACTATTTTCACATTGTTACAACACTGTATATAGACATAATATGACATTTGAAATGTCTTTATTCTTTTGAAACTTCTGAGTGTAATGTTTACTGTTAATATTTATTGTTTATCTCACTTTTGTTTACTATCTACTTCACTTGCTTTGGCAATGTTAACACACGTTTCCCATGCCAATAAAGCCCTTTGAATCGAATTGAATTGAGAGAGAGAGCGAGAGAGGAGAGAGAGAGAGACCATTCGCTCATCAGGTGTGTTATTTCACGCTCAATTAAAGACCAGCAGGAAACAATATTGTAACTCCCAGTCCCCTGATGTCAGATAATAGGTATGCCACCTCTTTAGGTGATACTAAACGCAAGGAGAAAGCGCAAAGATCCAGAAAGAGAGCAAGAGTAGGAAGCGGCTTCCTTTCTCTCTACCCTCTCTATCCTCTCTCTCCTCTCGCTCGCCTCCCTCTTCTCTAATCCTCTCATCAAATTCACTATCTAAAATCTAGTCATCAAACACGTCCCTCTCTCCCTCTCTCCCTCTCCCCTCTCTCCCATCTCCCTCTGTCTATGCCCCCTCTTCTGTTCTCTCTCACGCTCCCTCTCTCCCCTATCCTCTCTCTCCTCTCCTCTTGCGTCTGCCACACTGTCAACCAACATACCACACACCAACCATACACACACACAAACTCACACCACACAAACTCCAACGCACCTACCACACCCACACATACACACACCAAAACTACACACACACACACACAAACATAACACAAAACAAACAAGCGGGAGACACTGGGCACAAAAAGAACGAAGATCACGACTTGAAACAGAAATAGGAACGGACACAAATTTACGAGCGAAACATACCACAGAAAAACAAATTTATACGAGGACTCAACAAAGAATTAACATACAGAGCTAAACAACATAATTTACGAACACACAAAAATACGCGGGAACAGACATGAAGGAACAAGTTTTACAAGCACACGGAATAAAAAAATTAGATGGAGCACTGGAGATTCACGAAAGATCAGACATAACAACATAAGTTTAGGCGCAACATACAATGAGGAAGCTGGTAAGATTTGACGGGGGTGCGAGGGATCAGTACATTGAGGGGAAGCTGGTAATATTTGACGGAGCGTGAGGGAACAGTACATTGAGGAAGCTGGTTAAGATTTGCCTGGACGTGAGGGTTCAGTATATTGAGGAAGCTGGTAAAATTTGATGGAGCGTGAGGGAACAGTACATTGAGGAAGCTGGTAAGATTTGACGGAGCATGAGGAATAAGTATATTGAGGGAGCTGGTAAGATTTGACAGAGCGGAGGGATCAGTATATTAAGGAATCTGATAAGATTTGATGGAGCGCGAGGGAAATCAGTACATTGAGGAAAGCTGGTAAGATTTGACGAGAGCGGAGGATCAGTACATTAAAGGAAAGGTAAATTTGATGGTGTGCGAGGGATCAGTACATTGAGGAAGCTGATAAGATTTGACGGAGTGCGAGGGAACAGAACATTGAGGAAGCTGATAAGATTTGATGGAGCGTGAGGGGAACATATATTGAGGAAGCTGGTAAGATTTGATGGAGCGTGAGGGAAATCAGTACATTGAGAAGTGGTAAGATTTGATGGAGCGTGAGGGAACAGTATATTGAGGAAGCTGGTAAGATTGGCCGGAGCGTGAGGGAACAGTACATTGAGGAAGCTGGTAAGATTTGACGGAGCGTGAGGGAACAGTACATTGAGGAAGCTAGTAAGATTTGACAGCGAGCGCAGGATCAGTACATTAAGGAATCTGGTAAGATTTGATAGAGCGCGAGGGATCAGTACATTGAGGAAGCTGGTAAGATTTGACGGAGCGTGAGGGAACAGTAAAGGAGGGTTGGTGGAGGAGCTGATAAATTGGGCTGGTAATTTGAAGGTAGCGTGAGGGAATAGTATATTGAGGAAGCTGGTAATATTTGAGGGAGCGTGAGGGAACAGTACATTGAGGAAGCTGGTTAGATTTGACAGCGTGTGAGGGATCAGTGCATTGAGGAAGCTGGTCAGATTTGACGGAGCGTGAGGGAACAGTACATTGAGGAAGCTGGTAAGATTTGACGGAGCACGAGGGATCAGTGCATTGAGGAAGCTGGTAGATTTGACGGAGCACGAGGGATCAGTGCAATGAGGAAGCTGGTAAGATAAGACGGAGCGTAAGGGAACAGTACATTGAAGAAGCTGGTAAGATTTGACGGAGCGCGAGGGAACAGTACATCGAGGAAGCTGGTAAGATTTGACGGAGCGCGAGGGATCAGTACATTGAGGAAGCTGGTAAGATTTGACGGAGCGCGAGGGATCAGTACATTGAGGAAGCTGGTAAGATTTGACGGAGCGCGAGGGATCAGTACATTGAGGAAGCTGGTAAGATTTGACGGAGCGCGAGGGATCAGTACATTGAGGAAGCTGGTAAGATTTGACGGAGCGCGAGGGAACAGTACATCGAGGAAGCTGGTAAGCGTGGATCGTGGCTCTCCCTCAGGTGTGCCAACCTGTCGCTTTCTAGCATTCTTCCTGGTGTTGTGACATCTCTGCTCCTTAGAGGGAGGATTTATAGCCTAGGTGTAGCCCAGTTAGCATAGCCTGGTATAACCTAGCCTATTTCCCAGAACAGCCCAGCACACATATGGCCCTAAATACCTCCTATCCCCCACCCTGTTCCTGGTATAGCATGGCACCCAGTTCATAGTATAGATGAATAGCCTAGCGCAGGCCATTATATCCCAGTCACAGCTTAGCGTAGCCTACTACAGCCTATATCCTAGAACAGCCCAGTCGCATTGGATTTAACCTTGCCCACAATGGCAAGCGAAGCCTGGCATAGTTTATGTACAGCCCAGTATCGCCTGGTATAATCTAGGTATAACCCAGTCACAGCCCAGAACAGCCCAGTATCGCCTGGTATAATCTAGGTATAACCCAGTCACAGCCCAGAACAGCCCAGTATCACCTGGTATAATCTAGGTATAACCCAGTCACAGCCCAGAACAGCCCAGTATCGCCTGGTATAATCTAGGTATAACCCAGTCACAGCCCAGAACAGCCCAGTATCGCCTGGTATAATCTAGGTATAACCCAGTCACAGCCCAGAACAGCCCAGTATCGCCTGGTATAATCTAGGTATAACCCAGTCACAGCCCAGAACAGCCCAGTATCACCTGGTATAATCTAGGTATAACCCAGTCACAGCCCAGAACAGCCCAGTATCGCCTGGTATAATCTAGGTATAATCCAGTCACAGCCCAGAACAGCCCAGTATCGCCTGGTATAATCTAGGTATAACCCAGTCACAGCCCAGAACAGCCCAGTATCGCCTGGTATAATCTAGGTATAACCCAGTCACAGCCCAGAACAGCCCAGTATCACCTGGTATAATCTAGGTATAACCCAGTCACAGCCCAGAACAGCCCAGTCATGATGGATTTAACCAACCCAAGCGTTCTCTAGCATGGCACAACCATACCCAGCTCCGCCAGGCATCCCTTAACATTGGGACAACCCGGTCTGGTCCAGCCAAGCACCCTGGCACACACACACACAGACACATACACACAAACACGCACGTGCGCACACACACACACACACACACACACACCTGGCACAAGTCCGGCCCGGCCAAGACACCTGGCACACAATCAGAACCACACACTGGCCTGGCACAGGGGAACAGTCTCCTCATGCCATTTGAAGTGCTCCAGGAACAGGTCAAAGGTCGTGCACTACGTTTGGGAATAGGGTTCATGCATGTAGCACTATCAATGGACGCAGTGTCCAAAAGCCTCATAGAGTTTTCTGAAAAGATCAATCTGTGATTCCTGGAGCTTCTCAGATGGCAGGGGGGGGGGGTGGCAAGGGATGGCATGGGATGGCAGAGGACACACACACACACACGGCAAGGGATGGCATGGGGACACTGTTCCCCTGTGCCAGGCCAGATTGTGGTTCAGCTTGTGCCAGGGGGGCTTGGCCAGGACAGGCCGGTTGTCCCAACGTTAAAGCATGACTGGTTGATGCAGCACACACACACACACACACACACACACACACACACACACACACACACACTGGTTGAAGCAGCTCTGTGTATTTGACACCGTTCTCACTGAGTGATCTCCTGTTGGACTGGTGATGTCTCCTCTAATCCTCTGCGGAATGAGCAGAGCAGGACCTGGAGCTGTCCATAGAGGGCCATGGTGCTGCTGTGTGCCCCTCCTCCTCCACTCTCAGTATTTGGTCACCTACAAACAAGCAAGATTTCTGGCTCTCACAGACCTGTAACTTCTTCTTCAAGAGGCTCTTCTGTCCTCCACTCGTTACCTGTATTAATGGCACCTGTTTGAACTTGTTATCAGTATAAAAGACACCTGTCCACAACCTCAAACAGTCACACTCCAAACTCCACTATGGCCAAGACCAAAGAGCTGTCAAAGGACACCAGAAACAAAATTGTAGACCTGCACCAGGCTGGGAAGACTGAATCTGCAATAGGTAAGCAGCTTGGTTTGAAGAAATCAACTGTGGGAGCAATTATTAGGAAATGGAAGACATACAAGACCACTGATAATCTCCCTCGATCTGGGGAAAAATGATCACAAGAACGGTGAGCAAAAATCCCAGAACCACACGGGGGGACCTAGTGAATGACCTGCAGAGAGCTGGGACCAAAGTAACAAAGCCTACCATCAGTAACACACTACGCCGCCAGGGACTCAAATCCTGCAGTGCAAGACGTGTCCCCCTGCTTAAGCCAGTACATGTCCAGGCCCGTCTGAAGTTTGCTAGAGTGCATTTGGATGATCCAGAAGAGGATTGGGAGAATGTCATATGGTCAGATGAAACCAAAATAGAACTTTTTGGTAAAAACTAAACTCGTCGTGTTTGGAGGACAAAGAATGCTGAGTTGCATCCAAAGAACACCATACCTACTGTGAAGCATGGGGTTATTATAAAGCTTATTACCAACTACTGTCTAATAGACGGGTCAGCTGACAACATCACCAACTACTATCTAATAGACAGTCAGCTGACAACATCACAACTACTGTCTAATAGATGGGTCAGCTGACAACATCACTAACTACTGTCTAATAGACGGGTCAGCTGACAACATCACCAACTACTGTCTAATAGACGGGTCAGC
The DNA here is from genome assembly GCA_902810595.1 of Coregonus sp. 'balchen'. NCBI lineage: Eukaryota > Metazoa > Chordata > Actinopteri > Salmoniformes > Salmonidae > Coregonus > Coregonus sp. 'balchen'. The sequence goes on from LR778284.1 coordinate 4,268,950, forward strand.
TGACAACATCACCAACTACTGTCTAATAGACGGGTCAGCTGACAACATCACCAACTACTGTCTAATAGACGGGTCAGCTGACAACATCACCAACTACTGTCTAATAGACGGGTCAGCTGACAACATCACTAACTACTGTCTAATAGACGGGTCAGCTGACAACATCACCAACTACTGTCTAATAGACGGGTCAGCTGACAACATCACCAACTACTGTCTAATAGAAAGTCAGCTGACAACATCACCAACTACTGTCTAATAGACGGGTCAGCTGACAACATCACCAACTACTGTCTAATAGACGGGGTCAGCTGACAACATCACCAACTACTGTCTAATAGACGGGGTCAGCTGACAACATCACCAACTACTGTCAATAGACGGGGTCAGCTGACAACATCACCAACTACTGTCTAATAGACGGGTCAGCTGACAACATCACCAACTACTGTCTAATAGACGGGTCAGCTGACAACATCACCAACTACTGTCTAATAGACGGGTCAGCTGACAACATCACCAACTACTGTCTAATAGACGGGTCAGCTGACAACATCACTAACTACTGTCTAATAGACGGGTCAGCTGACAACATCACCAACTACTGTCTAATAGACGGGTCAGCTGACAACATCACCAACTACTGTCTAATAGAAAGTCAGCTGACAACATCACCAACTACTGTCTAATAGACGGGTCAGCTGACAACATCACCAACTACTGTCTAATAGACGGGTCAGCTGACAACATCACCAACTACTGTCTAATAGACGGGTCAGCTGACAACATCACCAACTACTGTCTAATAGACGGGGTCAGCTGACAACATCACCAACTACTGTCTAATAGACGGGGTCAGCTGACAACATCACCAACTACTGTCAATAGACGGGGTCAGCTGACAACATCACCAACTGCTGTCTAATAGACGGGTCAGCTGACAACATCACCAACTGCTGTCTAATAGACGGGTCAGCTGACAACATCACCAACTACTGTCTAATAGACAGTCAGCTGACAACATCACCAACTACTGTCTAATAGAAGGGTCAACTGACAACATCACCAACTACTGTCTAATAGACGGGTCAGCTGACAACATCACCAACTACTGTCTAATAGACGAGTCAGCTGACAACATCACCAACTACTGTCTAATAGACGGGTCAGCTGACAACATCACCAACTACTGTCTAATAGATGGGTCAGCTGACAACATCACCAACTACTGTCTAATAGACGGGTCAGCTGACAACATCACTAACTACTGTCTAATAGACGGGTCAGCTGACAACATCACCAACTACTGTCTAATAGACGGGTCAGCTGACAACATCACCAACTACTGTCTAATAGACGGGTCAGCTGACAACATCACCAACTACTGTCTAATAGACGGGTCAGCTGACAACATCACCAACTACTGTCTAATAGACGGGTCAGCTGACAACATCACCAACTACTGTCTAATAGACGGGTCAGCTGACAACATCACCAACTACTGTCTAATAGACGGGTCAGCTGACAACATCACCAACTACTGTCTAATAGACGGGTCAGCTGACAACATCACCAACTACTGTCTAATAGACGGGTCAGCTGACAACATCACCAACTACTGTCTAATAGACGGTCAGCTGACAACATCACCAACTACTGTCTAATAGACGGGTCAGCTGACAACATCACCAACTACTGTCTAATAGACGGGTCAGCTGACAACATCACCAACTACTGTCTAATAGACGGGTCAGCTGACAACATCCCCAACTACTGTCTAATAGACGGGGTCAGCTGACCAACATCTACCAAAACTACTGTCTAATAGACGGGTCAGCTGACAACATCACCAACACGTCTAATAGACGGGTCAGCTGACAACATCACCAACTACGTAATAGACGGGTCAGCTGACAACATCACCAACTACTGTCTAATAGACGGGTCAGCTGACAACATCACCAACTACTGTCTAATAGACGGGTCAGCTGACAACATCACCAACTACTGTCTAATAGACGGGTCAGCTGACAACATCACCAACTACTGTCTAATAGACGGGTCAGCTGACAACATCACCAACTACTGTCTAATAGACGGGTCAGCTGACAACATCACCAACTACTGTCTAATAGACGGGTCAGCTGACAACATCACCAACTACTGTCTAATAGACGGGTCAGCTGACAACATCACCAACTACTGTCTAATAGACGGGTCAGCTGACAACATCACCAACTACTGTCTAATAGACGGGTCAGCTGACAACATCACCAACTACTGTCTAATAGACGGGTCAGCTGACAACATCACCAACTACTGTCTAATAGACGGGTCAGCTGACAACATCACCAACTACTGTCTAATAGACGGGGTCAGCTGACAACATCACCAACTACTGTCTAATAGACGGGTCAGCTGACAACATCACCAACTACTGTCTAATAGACGGGTCAGCTGACAACATCACCAACTACTGTCTAATAGACGGGTCAGCTGACAACATCACAACTACTGTCTAATAGACGGGTCAGCTGACAACATCACCAACTACTGTCTAATAGACGGGTCAGCTGACAACATCACCAACTACTGTCTAATAGACGGGGTCAGCTGACAACCATCACCAACTACTGTCTAATAGATGGGTCAGCTGACAAACATCACCAAACTACTGTCTAATAGACGGGTCAGCTGACAACATCACCAACTACTGTCTAATAGACGGGTCAGCTGACAACATCACCAACTACTGTCTAATAGACGGGTCAGCTGACAACATCACCAACTACTGTCTAATAGACGGGTCAGCTGACAACATCACCAACTACTGTCTAATAGACGGGTCAGCTGACAACATCACCAACTACTGTCTAATAGACGGGTCAGCTGACAACATCACCAACTACTGTCTAATAGACGGGTCAGCTGACAACATCACCAACTACTGTCTAATAGACGGGTCAGCTGACAACATCACCAACTACTGTCTAATAGACGGGTCAGCTGACAACATCACCAACTACTGTCTAATAGACGGGTCAGCTGACAACATCACCAACTACTGTCTAATAGACGGGTCAGCTGACAACATCACCAACTACTGTCTAATAGACGGGTCAGCTGACAACATCACCAACTACTGTCTAATAGACGGGTCAGCTGACAACATCACCAACTACTGTCTAATAGACGGGTCAGCTGACAACATCACCAACTACTGTCTAATAGACGGGTCAGCTGACAGCATCACCAACTACTGTCTAATAGACGGGTCAGCTGACAACATCACCAACTACTATCTAATAGACAGTCAGCTGACAACATCACCAACTACTGTCTAATAGACGGGTCAGCTGACAACATCAACAACTACTGTCTAATAGACGGGTCAGCTGACAACATCACCAACTACTGTCTAATAGACGGGTCAGCTGACAACATCACCAACTACTGTTTAATAGATGGGTCAGCTGACAACATCACCAACTACTGTCTAATAGACGGGTCAGCTGACAACATCACCAACTACTGTCTAATAGACGGGTCAGCTGACATCACCAACTACTGTCTAATAGACGGGTCAGCTGACAACATCACCAACTACTGTCTAATAGACGGGTCAGCTGACAACATCACCAACTACTGTTTAATAGATGGGTCAGCTGACAACATCACCAACTACTGTCTAAAAGACGGGTCAGCTGACAACATCACCAACTACAGTCTAATAGACGGGTCAGCTGACAACATCACCAACTACTGTCTAATAGACGGGTCAGCTGACAACATCACCAACTACTGTCTAATAGACGGGTCAGCTGACAACATCACCAACTACTGTCTAATAGATGGGTCAGCTGACAACATCACCAACTACTGTCTAATAGACGGGTCAGCTGACAACATCACCAACTACTGTCTAATAGATGGGTCAGCTGACAACATCACCAACTACTGTCTAATAGACGGGTCAGCTGACAACATCACCAACTACTGTCTAATAGACGGGTCAGCTGACAACATCACCAACTACTGTCTAATAGACGGGTCAGCTGACAACATCACCAACTACTGTCTATTAGACGGGTCAGCTGACAACATCACCAACTACTGTCTAATAGACGGGTCAGCTGACAACATCACCAACTACTGTCTAATAGACGGGGTCAGCTGACAACATCACCAACTACTGTCTAATAGACGGGTCAGCTGACAACATCACCAACTACTGTCTAATAGACGGGTCAGCTGACAACATCACCAACTACTGTCTAATAGACGAGTCAGCTGACAACATCACCAACTACTGTCTAATAGACAGGTCAGCTGACAACATCACCAACTACTGTCTAATAGACGGGTCAGCTGACAACATCACCAACTACTGTCTAATAGACGGGTCAGCTGACAACATCACCAACTACTGTCTAATAGACGGGTCAGCTGACAACATCACCAACTACTGTCTAATAGACGGGTCAGCTGACAACATCACCAACTACTGTCTAATAGACGGGTCAGCTGACAACATCACCAACTACTGTCTAATAGACGGGTCAGCTGACAACATCACCAACTACTGTCTAATAGACGGGTCAGCTGACAACATCACCAACTACTGTCTAATAGACGGGTCAGCTGACAGCATCACCAACTACTGTCTAATAGACGGGTCAGCTGACAACATCACCAACTACTATCTAATAGACAGTCAGCTGACAACATCACCAACTACTGTCTAATAGACGGGTCAGCTGACAACATCAACAACTACTGTCTAATAGACGGGTCAGCTGACAACATCACCAACTACTGTCTAATAGACGGGTCAGCTGACAACATCACCAACTACTGTCTAATAGATGGGTCAGCTGACAACATCACCAACTACTGTCTAATAGACGGGTCAGCTGACAACATCACCAACTACTGTCTAATAGACGGGTCAGCTGACAACATCACCAACTACTGTCTAATAGACGGGTCAGCTGACAACATCACCAACTACTGTCTAATAGACGGGGTCAGCTGACAACATCACGAAAAAGTGCAGAAGGCCGTGTGTTGTTGTGATTCTGGATAGCCAGATGGCTAGCAACAATGACCAGAAGCTGCCATGTGGAGAATCCTAGGTGTCTCGTTTCAGATAGTATTACCTTGTTCCTGATATCATGTTTTGTTTTGAGGTGTTTTAACTGATTTCATGTCTATGCTAATATGGCAAACATTCGCAAGCTAGCTAACCAACAACCGTAAAGATGTACTTGAGAGACAACAATTGCTCATTGTGCAAATGTATTTATGTTTTCAATCAATCACATTTATTTATAAAGCCCTTTTTACATCAGCAGATGTCACAAAGTGCTATACAGAAACCCAGCCTAAAACCCCAAACAGCAAGCAATGCAGATGTAGAAGCACGGTGGCTAGGAAAAACTCCCTAGAAAGGCAGGAACCTAGGAAGAAACCTAGAGAGGAACCAGACTCTGAGGGGTGGACTAGTCCTCTTCTGGCTGTGCAGGGTGGAGATTATAAGAGGACAAGGCCATTAAGGCCAGATTGTTCTTCAAGATGTTCAAACGTTCATAGATGACCAGCAGGGTCAAATAATAATCACAGTGGTTGTAGAGGGTGCAACAGGTCAGCACCTCAGGAGTAAATGTCAGTTGGCTTTTCATAGCCGAGCATTCAGAGGTTGAGACAGCAGGTGCAGTAGAGAGAGAGAGAGAAGGAGGGAGAGAGAGAGAGAGAGAGAGAGAGAGAGAGAGAGAGAGAGGGAGGGTCAAAATCAGCAGGTCTGGGACAAGGTAGCACGTCCGGTGAACAGGTCAGGGTTCCATAGCCGCAGTCAGAACAGTTGAAACTGGAGCAGTAGCACGACCAGGTGGACTGGGGACAGCCAGGAGTCATCAGGCCAGGTAGTCCTGAGGCATGGTCCTAGGGCTCAGGTCCTCCGGGAGGTGAGGGAGAGAGAGAGAGAGATGGGAGAATTAGAGGGAGCATACTTAAGTTCACACAGGACACCAGATAAGACAGGAGAATTACACCAGATAGGACAGACTGACCCTAGCCCCCCCCGGCACATTGACTATTGCAGCATAGATACTGGAGACTGAGACAGGGGGGGTCGGGGGACACTGTGGCCCTGTCCAATGTTACCCCCGGACAGGACCAACCAGGCAGTATATAACCCCCACCCACTTTGCCAAAGCACAGCCCCCACACCACCAGAGGGATATCAACAGACCACCAACCTACAACCCTGAGACAAGGCTGAGTATAGGAGTATAGCCCACTCCTCCTAGGGACGGCATGGAAGAGCACTAGTAAGCCAGTGACTCAGTCCCCGTAATAGGGTCAGAGGCAGAGAATCCCAGTGGAGAGAGGGGAAGGCCTTGCCGTTCACCTTCACAACCCTGGGCCAGACACTCAATCATAGGCCAGTGCTTAATTTGTAAATCGGGAGGTGCCGGAACTAAAAGTGAGCGCGAGAGGGGGGTGACCTGGGGAGCTCTGAGGCATATCATTGAATTTGCATAGTAGCACAGAGCAGTAGACTAGAGGCCCTTACAGAAGTTGCACAGATGGGGAGCATTTTTAGTAGCCTAGGGTCTTGGAAAAAATGTGGCCTTTTAATAAACGCATGTCATGCAATTCTATGTCATTTTACACAACTGGAGACTTTGGCAGAATATTTTTCAATATCGCACAAATTATCGTAATGACAGACTACTTTGACATTGACAAACTGAGATCAATAAAAATGACCTTGTCTTGAATCCATCAATAGCCTAGGCCTAGGTGTGTGGAGACATATTGAGGAGAAAATGATAGTCCTAAAAATGCTTTCCAGTTTCACTGACTCACTCCTTGGTGATGGCCCAGGTGGCGCTCGTGCCAAAATCATATCTCTTTGTAAAACAATATTTGGAAGTTGATCAAATATTTTGGCAGCCTACAGCAGACAGATTAGAGTCTTCTCTTTTCAGCAGTAGGTTATTCTGAATTATTTCATTTATTTCCGTAAAGACATCACTAATTCTATAACTTTGGCGAATTTGTTTTCATTTATCAGTGGTGCTGGTTACAATATTGCGCAAACCATAAGCCCGGGTCAGCCCGAATCAACTCTTGGAATATCAGGCCCCGGCTGAAAATCTACTTTTTCACATTACATTTTTTTGAGAGGGCAGGACAATTAAGAGGTATTTGTATTTATTATGGATCCCCATCAGTTCCTGCCAAGGCAGCAGCTACTCTTCCTGGGGTTTATTATGGATCCCCATTAGTTCCTGCCAAGGCAGCAGCTACTCTTCCTGGGGTTTATTATGGATCCCCATCAGTTCCTGCCAAGGCAGCAGCTACTCTTCCTGGGGTTTATTATGGATCCCCATTAGTTCCTGCCAAGGCAGCAGCTACTCTTCCTGGGGTTTATTATGGATCCCCATCAGTTCCTGCCAAGGCAGCAGCTACTCTTCCTGGGGTTTATTATGGATCCCCATTAGTTCCTGCCAAGGCAGCAGCTACTCTTCCTGGGGTTTATTATGGATCCCCATTAGTTCCTGCCAAGGCAGCAGCTACTCTTCCTGGGGTTTATCATGGATTCCCATTAGTTCCTGCCAAGGCAGCAGCTACTCTTCCTGGGGTTTATCATGGATTCCCATTAGTTCCTGACAAGGCAGCAGCTACTCTTCCTGGGGTTTATTATGGATCCCCATTAGTTCCTGCCAAGGCAGCAGCTACTCTTCCTGGGGTCCAAACACATGAAGGCACTTACATCACACATAAAACAAGAGATAAAACAGTACATCATATAACATTATTACACCACTACATATCTACAATACAAAATGTATAATACCACCATACAATAATATCACAATGTACGTGTGTGTAGAGTGTGTGTGCTAGCACTTGTGTGTGTATGCATGTGTCTGTACCTGTGTGTGTCTCTTCACAGTCCCCGTTGTTCCATAAGGTGTATTTTTACCTGTTTAAAAAAAATCTTATTCTACTGCTTGCATCAGTTACCTGATGTGGAATAGAGTTTCATGTAGTCATGGCTCTATGTAGTACTGTGCGCCTCCCATAGTCTGTTCTGGACTTGGGGATTGTGAAGAGACCTCTGGTGGTATGTCTTGTGGGGTATGCATGGGTGTCCGAGCTGTGTGCTAGTAGTTTAAACAGACAGCTCGGTGCACTCAGCTTGTCAACACTTCTTACAAAAACAAGTAGTGATGAAGTCAATCTTTCCTCCACTTTGAGCTATGAGAGATTGACATGCATATCATTAATGTTAGCTCCCCGTGTACATTTAAGGGCCAGCCGTTCTGCCCTGTTCTGAGCCAATTGGACCGTAGTCCATGTGCAACAAAACTAGGGCCTGTAGGACCTGCCTTGTTGATAAGAAGGCAGAGTAACGCTTTTTTATGGACAGACCTCTCCACCATCTTTAGTTGAGGTTTAGTGAATTATTTGTCCAAAATACAATGCTTTTAGGTTTTGAAGTATTTAGGACTAACTGATTACTTGCCACTGATTTTTACATTTACAGTCATTTAGCAGACGCTCTTATCCAGAGCGACTTACAGTAGTGAGTGCATGCAGTCTTTTTCATACTGGCCCCCCGTGGGAATCGAACCCACAACCCTGGCGTTGCAAACGCCATGCTCTACCAACTGAGCTACATCCCTGCCGGCCATTCCCTCCCCTACCCTGGACTAATTGCGCACCGCCCCATGGGTCTCCCAGTTGCGGCCGGCAACGACAGAGCCCGGATTCGAACCAGGATCTCTAGTGGCACAGCTAGCACTGCGATGCAGTGCCTTAGACCACTGCGCCACTTGGGAGATTCTGAAACTAACTGCAGCTCTTTGTTAAGTGTTGCAGTCATTTCAGTCGCTGTAGTAGCTGAGGTGTATAGTGCTTTACTCAAAGCCAGTGGCACGTCGTTAGTAAATATTTGAAAAATGTAAGGGGCCTAGACAGCTGCCCTGGGGAATTCCAGATTCTACCTGGATTATGTTGGAAAGGCTTCCATTAAAGAACACCCTCTGTGTTCTGTTAGACAGGTAACTCTTTATCCATAATACAGTGCATTCGAAAAGTATTCAGACCCCTTGACTTTTTCCACATTTAGTTACATTACAGCCTTATTCTAATTTGATTAAATTGTTTTTTTCCCCTCATCAATCCACACACAATACCCCATAATGACAAAGCAAAAACAGGTTTTTAGAAATCTTTGCAAATAAGCATTCAGACCCTTTGCCATGAGACTCGAAGTTGAGCTCAGTTGCATCCTGTTTCCATTGATCATCCTTGAGATGTTTCTACAACTTGATTGGAGTCCACCTGTGGTAAATTCAATTGATTGGACATAATTTTGAAAGGCACACACCGGTCTATATAAGGTCCTACAGTTGACAGTGCATGTCAGAGCAAAAAACCAAACCATGAGGTCAAAGGAATTGTCCGTAGAAGCTCAGAGACAGGATAGTGTCAAGGCACAGATCTGGGGAAGGGCACCAACACATTTCTGCAGCATTGAAGGTCCCCAAGAACACAGTGGCAAAATGTGGAAAAAGTCAAGGGGTCTGAATACTTTCCGAATGCACTGTATAGCAGGGGGTGTAAAGCCATAACACATAACGTTTTCCAGCAGCAGACTATGATTGATAATGTCAGAAGCCGCACTGAAGTCTAACAAAACAGCCCCCACAATATTTTTATCATCAATTTCTCTCAGCCAATCATCAGTCATTTGTGTAAGTGCTGTGCTTGTTGAATGTCCTTCTCTATAAGCGTGCTGAAAGTCTGTAAAATAGCATTGTATCTGGTCAAACAATTTTTTCCAAAAGGTAACTCGAATGAACTTTGTCTCTTTGATTGTGACATCTTTTACTATAATTTTTACATTACATTTTAAAAAGTTACAATTATTTTTCATGCCATGAAGAGGTACCAGATCCTGCCAAATAGGTTCTGGAACGAAACAGTCCAAAAACGGAAGAGGTGCCAGATCCTGTTCCTGGCAGGATCCGGTTCAAATTAAGCACTGATCATAGGACCTACTGAAGAGATGAGTCTTCAGTAAAGACTTAACGGTCGAGACCGAGTCTGCGTCTCTCACGTGGAGAGGCAGAGATGCAACACTGGAGACTAAATATAGCTTCTCAGCCAATCTTAGTCTGTTTTGCCCCATAGTTGCTCACGCGTCAGTTTTGTTGCTAAACAACCAACCTGTCTATAGTAATAACAACGTCAGCTGAAAAACTATTGTTAATCAACACGCTTTTTTTTTCCCCTCAAAGCTCATTATTCCACTTCCTCCCAATTTCCAATAGTCCATGAGTTGCGAAATGTTTCTTGCGCAACCGCTTGGCTGGTTCATACGAGGCGGTGGGAATGGAAGAACGTGGATGACTGAATTGTTGGGAAAGAGCAAGAAAAGTCATTTCACTGTACTAGTGTGCTTGACAATAAAACTTAAAACTTGAAAAACTTGGCCTTGTAAGTACCCTTCTCTCCCATGTAAACTGTGTGTTAAGCATACTGACCGTGTTAAAAGCCAGAGCACAAATCAAATCATAAATTGCTTCAGAGAGAGGAGGCAAACAGAGTTTTTACTGGTCCTTCACAACAGTCTGGTCCTTCACCTGAGTCTAGCTGGTTCTTCACCACAGTCTGACTGGTCCTTCACCACAGTCTGACTGGTCCTTCACCACAGTCTGGTCCTTCACCACAGTCTGACTGGTCCTTCACCACAGTCTGGTCCTTCACCACAGTCTAACTGGTCCTTCACCACAGTCTGACTGGTCCTTCACTACAGTCTAACTGGTCCTTCACCACAGTCTAACTGGTCCTTCACAACAGTCTAACTGGTCCTTCACCACAGTCTAACTGGTTCTTCACCACAGTCTAACTGGTCCTTCACCACAGTCTAACTGGTCCTTCACCACAGTCTAACTGGTCCTTCACCACAGTCTGGCTTCACCACAGTCTAACTGGTCCTTCACCACAGTCTAACTGGTCCTTCACCACAGTCTGACTGGTCCTTCACTACAGTCTAACTGGTCCTTCACCACAGTCTGGCTTCACCACAGTCTAACTGGTCCTTCACCACAGTCTAACTGGTCCTTCACCACAGTCTGGTCCTTCACTACAGTCTAACTGGTCCTTCACCACAGTCTGTCTGGTCCTTCACCACAGTCTGACTGGTCCTTCACCACAGTCTAACTGGTCCTTCACCACAGTCTGACTGGTCCTTCACCACAGTCTAACTGGTCCTTCACCACAGTCTAACTGGTCCTTCACCACAGTCTAACTGGTCCTTCACCACAGTCTAACTGGTCCTTCACTACAGTCTAACTGGTCCTTCACTACAGTCTAACTGGTCCTTCACCACAGTCTAACTGGTCCTTCACCACAGTCTAACTGGTTCTTCACCACAGTCTGGTCCTTCACCACAGTCTAACTGGTCCTTCACCACAGTCTGGCTGGTCCTTCACCACAGTCTGACTGGTCCTTCACCACAGTCTGTCTGGTCCTTCACCACAGTCTGGTCCTTCACCACAGTCTAACTGGTCCTTCACCACAGTCTAACTGGTCCTTCACAACAGTCTAACTGGTCCTTCACCACAGTCTAACTGGTCCTTCACAACAGTCTTACTGGTCCTTCACCACAGTCTGACTGGTCCTTCACCACAGTCTGTCTGGTCCTTCACTACAGTCTAACTGGTTCTTCACCACAGTCTAACTGGTTCTTCACCACAGTCTGGTCCTTCACCACAGTCTAACTGGTCCTTCACCACAGTCTGGCTGGTCCTTCACCACAGTCTGACTGGTCCTTCACCACAGTCTAACTGGTCCTTCACCACAGTCTAACTGGTTCTTCACCACAGTCTAACTGGTCCTTCACCACAGTCTAACTGGTCCTTCACCACAGTCTAACTGGTTCTTCACCACAGTCTGGTCCTTCACCACAGTCTAACTGGTCCTTCACCACAGTCTGGCTGGTCCTTCACCACAGTCTGACTGGTCCTTCACCACAGTCTGTCTGGTCCTTCACCACAGTCTGGTCCTTCACCACAGTCTAACTGGTCCTTCACCACAGTCTAACTGGTCCTTCACAACAGTCTAACTGGTTCTTCACCACAGTCTGACTGGTCCTTCACCACAGTCTGGTCCTTCACTACAGTCTAACTGGTCCTTCACAACAGTCTTACTGGTCCTTCACCACAGTCTGACTGGTCCTTCACCACAGTCTGTCTGGTCCTTCACCACAGTCTGGTCCTTCACCACAGTCTAACTGGTCCTTCACCACAGTCTAACTGGTCCTTCACCACAGTCTAACTGGTCCTTCACCACAGTCTAACTGGTCCTTCACCACAGTCTGACTGGTCCTTCACCACAGTCTAACTGGTCCTTCACCACAGTCTAACTGGTCCTTCACCACAGTCTGTCTGGTCCTTCACCACAGTCTGGTCCTTCACCACAGTCTAACTGGTCCTTCACCACAGTCTAACTGGTCCTTCACCACAGTCTGGTCCTTCACCACAGTCTAACTGGTCCTTCACCACAGTCTGTCTGGTCCTTCACCACAGTCTAACTGGTCCTTCACCACAGTCTAACTGGTCCTTCACCACAGTCTGGTCCTTCACCACAGTCTAACTGGTCCTTCACCACAGTCTGACTGGTCCTTCACCACAGTCTGGTTCTTCAACAGAGTCTCAGCAGAAGACCATCCAATAAAAACATGGTGTGTGTGTGTGTGTGTGTGTGTGTGTGTGTGTGTGTGTGTGTGTGTGTGTGTGTGTGTGTGTGTGTGTGTGTGTGTGTGTGTGTGTGTGTGTGTGTGTTAGAGGGATATCGTTGACATTTGTTTGAAACGTGATGTGTGATTTATGAAATGCTCGATACACACTTTAGACATTTTCTGTTTTGGCGCCGCAGCAGAGAGGACCCGAGAGACGTCAAGATTCTGGCAAAGGCTCAAGCGGACCAACACAGCCGGTCCCAAATCTGCTGACCCTCTCATCCTGAAGTCGGTGAATGACTCTGCGTGGGGTCCGTTGAGACTAGTCTGTTGTCCAGCACGACAGATGATCTTCGTATGTGGCTCGGGCACAAGTTTAATGATTTATTTATCCAGTTTAGTCATTTAGAAGGTCGCTGAGAGAACAGAACCCCATTGATGTATCCAACACATGTTGACGCTGAGCGCTTTTCAATAGACATGGCATTGACCCCTAGCTCATTTATTGTAACACATCTGGTCTGAATAAAACATTTTAGTTCAATTACACCCTATTTCCCACAGGGGCTCTGGTCAAAAAAAGTAGTGCCCTATTTAAGGAATAGGGTGCCATTTGGGACACATCCAAGTCTCCTCTGGGAGAGTAGAAATACGATTGAGATGAATAGAGTCTCAGGTCACTCGGACGAACCAACTGATGTTGATAAATTATGTTGATACGGTCCTTTCAGAAAGTGTTTCATAACCCCTTTGACTTATTCCACATTTTTGTTGTGTTGCAGCCTGAATTCAAAATGGATGAAAATAATTTATTTTTCACCCTATCTACACACACTACCCCATAATGACAAAGTGAAAACATGTTTTTTTTAGAAAATGTTTGCAAATGTATTGAAAATGAAATACAGAAATATCTCATTTATATTAGTATTCAAAAACCCTGAGTCAATACGTTGTTAGAAGCACCTTTGGCAGTGATTACAGCTGTCCGTCTTTGTGTAAGTCTCTAAGAGCTTTGCACACCTGGATTGTGCAACATTATTTGCACATTACTATTTTTTTATTCTTCAAGCTCTGTCAAATTGGTTGTTGATATAATATATAATATGCCATTTAGCAGACGCTTTTATCCAAAGCGACTTACAGTCATGTGTGCATACATTTTTACATATGGGTGGTCCCGGGGATCGAACCCACTACCCTGGCGTTAACAAGCACCATGCTCTACCAATTGAGTTACAGAGGACCATTGCTAGACTGTTGCTAGACAGCCATTTTCAAGTCTTGCCAAAGATTTTCAAGCCGATTTAAGTCAAAACTGTAACTAGGCCACTCAGGAACATTCAATGTCGTCTTGATAAGTAACCCCAGTGTGTATTTTGGCCTTGTGTTGTAGGTTATTGTCCTGCTGAAAGGTGAATTCATCTCCCAGTGTCTGTTGGAAAGCAGACTGAACCAGGTTTACCGCTAGGATGTTGCCTGTGCTTAGCTCTATTCCGTTTATTTTTATCCTGAAAAACTCCCTATTCCTTGCCGAAGACAAGCATACCCATAACATGATGCAGCCACCACCATGCTTGAAAATATGAAGAGCGGTACTCGGTAGGGCTGTAAAGGGTACATGTGTTCCTAGTTTGTTACAGGGACCTCGGTTCGGTCCACATTGTGAACCTGAATGAAAACATAACAATTTAATAATAATAAAACACTATCTGAGCTGAAAAAACATTGTAGGCTATTCCATTAAAACAGCTACAGCCCATGTGCACATTGTAATCAAAATGATAATCTTAACTGGTGGATTTTCAAGCTATCCTTTTTGTGAGGCGCAGCCGGGAACTCTGTAGATGGTGAGTGGTGTGATCGATAAACCAAAATTGGAGAATCCTCCATCATGGTTTAAATCTCCAGTTTTGGGAAGATTTTGGCTTCGCGGTCGATTACAACGGCGACGGACAGAGTGTTGTGGATAAAACGTTAATGGTGTGTTCTTCACTGCTCGACGAGTGGCGCGTCTAGCTTGTTGTTGTTGTCGGCCAATCACAAGTCATCAAAGTGCCACTACAGTCATAGAGCCGCCTTCAAATCAAATCAAATCAAATGTTATTTGTCACACGCGTCAAATACAACAAATAAATAATGTCTGTGAATAATATAGTAGATCATAGATGTAGTGTGTGGCTAATCAAATCAAAATCAAATCAAATTGTATTTGTCAAATGCGCCGAATACAACAAGTGTAGACCTTACAGTGAAATGCTTACTTACAAGCCCTTAACCAACAACGCAGTTTTAAGAAAGAATACCCGCAAAAAATCACACAAAAAAATACAATATAAAATAATACGAAATAAAAGTAACAAATAATTAAAGAGCAGCAGTAAAAATAACAATAGCGAGGCTATATAATTGACCAACTGGCAAGTGTCTTCACTGACATTTTCAACATGTCCCTGACTGAGTCTGTAATACCAACATGTTTCAAGCAGACCACCATAGTCCCTGTACCCAAGAACACTAAGATAACCTGCCTAAATGACTACCGACCCGTAGCACTGACGTCTGTAGCCATGAAGTGCTTTGAAAGGCTGGTCATGGCTCACATCAACAGCATTATCCCAGAAACCCTAGACCCACTCCAATTTGCATACCGCCCCAACAGATCCACAGATGATGCAATCTCTATTGCACTCCACACTGCCCTTTCCCACCTGGACAAGAGGAACACCTACGTGAGAATGCTATTCATTGACTACAGCTCAGCATTCAACACCATAGTGCCCTCAAAGCTCATCACTAAGCTAAGGATCCTGGGACTAAACACCTCCCCCTGCAACTGGATCCTGGACTTCCTGACGGGCCGCCCCCAGGTGGTAAGGGTAGGTAACAACACATCTGCCACACTGATCCTCAACACGGGGGCCCCTCAGGGGTGCGTGCTCAGTCCCCTCCTGTACTCTCTGTTCACCCATGACTGCATGGCCAGGCACGACTCCAACACCATCATTAAGTTTGCCGACGACACAACAGTGGTAGGCCTGATCACCGACAACGATTAGACAGCCTATAGGGAGGAGGTCAGAGACCTGGCCGTGTGGTGCCAGGACAACAACCTCTCCCTCAACGTGACCAAGACAAAGGAGATGATTGTGGACTACAGGAAAAAAAAGAGGACTGAGCACGCCCCCATTCTCATCGACGGGGCTGTAGTGGAACAGGTTGAGAGCTTCAAGTTCCTTGGTGTCCACATCACCAACGAACTATCATGGTCCAAACACACCAAGACAGTCGTGAAGAGGGCACGACAAAGCCTATTCCCCCTCAGGAGACTGAAAAGATTTGGCATGGGTCCTCAGATCCTCAACAAATTCTACAGCTGCACCATCGAGAGCATCCTGACTGGTTGCATCACCGCCTGGTATGGCAACTGCTTGGCCTCCGACCGCAAGGCACTACAGAGGGTAGTGCGTACGGCCCAGTACATCACTGGGGCCAAGCTTCCTGCCATCCAGGACCTCTATACCAGGCGGTGTCAGAGGAAGGCCCTCAAAATTGTCAAAGACTCAAGCCACCCTAGTCATAGACTGTTCTCTCTGCTACCGCACGGCAAGTGGTACCGGAGCGCCAAGTCTAGGTCCAAAAGACTTCTCAACAGCTTCTACCCCCAAGCAATAAGACTCCTGAACAGCTAATCATGGCTACCCGGACTATTTGCACTGCCCCCCCACCCCATCCTTTTTACGCTGCTGCTACTCTGTTAATTATTTATGCATTGTCACTTTAACTCTACCCACATGTACATATTACCTCAACTACCTCAACTAGCCGGTGCCCCCGCACATTGACTCTGCAACGGTACCCCCCTGTATATATAGCCTCCCTACTGTTACTTTATTTTACTTCTGCTCTTTTTTTTCTCAACACTTTTTTTGTTGTTGTTTTATTTTTACTTTTTTTGTTAAAAATAAATGCACTGTTGGTTAAGGGCTGTAAGTAAGCATTTCACTGTAATGTCTGCACCTGTTGTATTCGGTGCATGTGACCAATAACATTTGATTTGATTTGATTTGATTTGTTGTTATGCTTGTCTGCATCCTGGGAATAGGGGAGTGTGTACTTAACGTTTTGCCCTGCGTGCTCCTGCGCTAGGACGACTTTCTGTCGTCTTCAGAAAAGTTAGATTCCTTTAAGCACGAAGTCGTACACACAGTGATTGTTCATGAATAATGTTGTATATTTAGAGTAAGTGGATGGTATTGTTAAGATGCAATTGTAATTGTACTTTTTAGGATGATATTAGCATTCTGAATTCAACATGTGGTTACTAGCTAGCTAAGGTATTGTATGTGCGAACGATGGCTAGCTCCTCCACTGATCCCAGTGCTCTACAAATGTTTTGTATTTTCTTTTGGATGCATGTATGTGGTTTTATCTATGTAAAATGTATGTTATGTGTTGATACATTATAAGGAGAGGCTGTACTCATTTTTGTATTCTATAAATAATTCTGATGCACTATGAGAGAAAGAGGCGACAATGGGCAGAACATATTTGTGCTCTACAAATGTTTTGTATTTTCTTTTGGATGCAGAGAGAATTCTGATTCATTAAAACGGCCTGATCTCCGAAGTCCACGTCTATAGTCCCAATCAATCACACACAACGCAGAGGTACAGCGGTGCAGTACAGCACCGGTTGCACTCGGAGTACACGTCCTGGTAATCCGTCTGGCCCTGCGGCCCTGTCTAAAAGTCTTACTCACATCGGCTACGGAGAGCGTGATCACACAGTCGTCCGGAACAGCTGATGCTCTCATGCAGGTTTCAGTGCTATTTGCCTCTAAGCGAGCATTGAAGTAATTAGCTTGTCTGGTAGGTTCATGTCACTGGGCAGCTCGCGGCTGTGCTTCCCTTTGTAGTCTGTAATAGTTTGCAAGTCCTGCCACATCCGACGAGCGTCAGAGCCGGTGTAGTACGATTCGATCTTAGTCCTGTATTGACTCTTTGCCTGTTTGATGGTTCGTCAGAGGGCATAGCGGGATTTCTTATAAGCTTCCGGGTTAGAGTCCCGCTCCTTGAAATCGACAGCTCTACCTTTTAGCTCAGTGCGGATGTTGCCTGTAATCCATGGCTTCTGGTTGGGGTATGTACGTACAGTCACTGTGGGGACGACGTCATCGATGCACTTATTGATGAAGCCAGTGACTGTTGTGGTGTACTCCTCAATGCCATCGGATGAGTCCCGGAACATATTCCAGTCTGTGCTAGCAAAACAGTCCTGTAGCTTAGCATCTGCTTCATCTGACCACTTTTTTATTGACCGAGTCACTGGTGCTTCCTGCTTCAGGGAGGGAGAGCTTTGTACGCGTCTCTGTGTGTGGACCAAAGGTGGTCTAGAGTCCCACATTTAACATGCTTGGAATTCAATTTTTCCGGCGTAACCGAAACCGAACCCTGACCCCAAAAACACAATACGTACAATACCCCTAGTACTCAGTGATGTGTTGTGTTGGATTTGCCCCAAACATAACGCTTTGTATTCAGGACATAAAATTCTTTTTTTTTGCCACATTTTTGAATGTAATACTTTGGTGCCTTATTGCAAACAGGATGCATGTTTTGAAAGATTTTTATTCTGTACAGGCTTCCTTCTTTTACTCTGTCATTTAGGTTAGTATTGTGGAGTAACTACAATGTTGTTGATCCATCCTCAGTTTTTTCTTATCACAGCCATTAAACTATGTAACTCTTTTAAGGTCACCATTGGGCCTCATGGTGAAATCCCTGAGCGGTTTCCTTCCTCTCAGGCAACTAACTTAAGAAGGATGCCTTAATCTTTGTAATGACTGGGTGTATTGATACACCATCCAAAGTGTAATTAATAACTTCACAATGCTCAAAGGGATATTCAACGTCTGCTTTTTTTGTTTTGTTTTTACCCATCTACCAATAGGTGCCCTTCTTGTGAGGCATTGGAAAACCTCCCTGGTCTTTGTGGTTGAATCTGTGTTTGAAATTCACTGCTCGACTGAAGGACCTTACAGATAATTGTATGTGTGGGGTACAGAGATGAGGTAGTCATTCAAAAATAATGTTAAACACTATTATTGCACACACAGTGAGTCAATGCAACTTATTATGTGACTTGTTAAGCAAATGTTTACTCCTGAACTTATTTAGTGTTGCCATAACAAAGGGGTTGAATAGTTATTAACTCAAGACATTTCAGCTTTTCATTTTTTATTCATTTGACATTATGGGTTATTGTGTGTAGGCCAGTGACACACAATCTCAATTTAATCCATTTTAAATTCATGCTGTAAAGTAACAAAAAGTGGAAAAAGTGAAGGGGTCTGAAAACGTTCCGAATGCACTGTAAATGGGGACTTTGGGACGCACACCTGAACTTTTCTGGCCCTCTACATCAGACAAATTAGAGAGCTGTCAAGAGCCTGCCAGGTCTACCTCCATCTTAGTTCACAGTGTAGAGTACAATGTGTCAAGGGGCTGTCAAGTCTACCTCCATCTTAGTTCACAGTGTAGAGTACAATGTGTCAAGGGGCTGTCAAGTCTACCTCCATCTTAGTTCACAGCGTAGAGTACAATGTGTCAAGGGGCTGTCAAGTCTACCTCCATCTTAGTTCACAGCGTAGAGTACAATGTGTCAAGGGGCTGTCAAGTCTACCTCCATCTTAGTTCACAGCGTAGAGTACAATGTGTCAAGGGGCTGTCAAGTCTACCTCCATCTTAGTTCACAGCGTAGAGTACAATGTGTCAAGGGGCTGTCAAGTCTACCTCCATCTTAGTTCACAGCGTAGAGTACAATGTGTCAAGGGGCTGTCAAATCTACCTCCATCTTAGTTCACAGTGTAGAGTACAATGTGTCAAGGGGCTGTCAAATCTACCTCCATTTTTTTTTTTTTTTTTTTTTTTTTGGTCATTTAGCAGACGCTCTTATCCAGAGCGACTTACAGGAGCAATTAGGGTTAAGTGCCTTGCTCAAGGGCACATCGACAGATTTTTCAACTAGTCAGCTCGGGGATTAGAACCAGCGACCTTTCGGTTACTGGCACAACGCTCTTACCCACTAAGCTACCTGCCGCCCTAGCGTAGAGTACAATGTGTCAAGGGGCTGTCAAGTCTACACCCGCCTCAGTTCAACAATTAGACTTCAAATGTACAATATCTCCTACTTTGGCTTTCCTGGAGTGAGTCTGAACCCGTCTCGAGAGCTGCTCTGATAAATGATCAACTCACAATTGACTCCTTTCACCACAGGAAATCTTGACATCTGTAAGAATCTGGATTGCACAATCACCAGGCATTATTTCTGAGTGGAACTAAGCTACCCACAGGGAATATCTCTCTCTCTCTCTCTCTCTCTCTCTCTCTCTCTCTCTCTCTCTCTCTCTCTCTCTCTCTCTCGTCAAAGAAGAAGAGCATACATGAACCCCAGTTAGATTCTCTACGTGTGAGATTCCCTCTCAGTAAGAGAGCTGATGCCTTAGCAAGAGCTGGTGGAAAGGCCGAAGTCAGGAACATAAACATTACATCTCCCAAGTGTACTGTAATAAAACTATAGATAGCAGTTTAGCCATTTATCATCAATGTAACACAAGCTGAATCCTTAGTAAGCAGCACTGCAGAATCCTGCAAGGCTAGTAGCTTTACAATCTGTGTGTTAAAGACACTTAAAGTAAAATACACTTAAAGTAAAGTAAAGTAAAATACACTTAAAGTAAAGTAAAGTAAAATACACTTAAAGTTAAGTAAAGTAAAATACACTTAAAGTTAAGTAAAGTAAAATACACTTAAAGTTAAGTAAAGTAAAATACACTTAAAGTTAAATAAAGTAAAATACACTTAAAGTTAAGTAAAGTAAAATAGCCTTGAATTAAAGGAAAGGTAAAAGACAATGCAGCATTAGAAACTTCCGGCAACTCTCAGCGTAGGGTAGGTGTGCTGGTTTAACCGTCTAATCCACCCCCTGTTGCTAAAGCAATTTACCGTAAATATGTAGAAGTCTGTGTGTGTGTGGGGATCAATACTGGTACCACTCCATACAATACTGGTATCACTCCATACAATACTGGTACCACTCCATACAATACTGGTACCACTCCATACAATACTGGTACCACTCCATTCAATACTGGTATCACTCCATACAATACTGGTACCACTCCATTCAATACTGGTATCACTCCATACAATACTGGTACCACTCCATACAATATTGGTACCACTCCATACAATATTGGTACCACTCCATACAATACTAGTACCACTCCATACAATATTGGTACCACTCCATACAATACTGGTACCACTCCATACAATATTGGTACCACTCCATACAATATTGGTACCACTCCATACAATATTGGTACCACTCCATACAATACTAGTACCACTCCATACAATACTGGTATCTCTCCATACAATGCTGGTATCACTCCATACAACACTGGTACCACTCCATACAATACTGGTATCACTCCATACAATACTGGTACCACTCCATACAATACTGGTACCACTCCATACAATACTGGTATCACTCCATACAATACTGGGAGCACTCCATACAATACTGGTATCACTCCATACAATACTGGTACCACTCCATACAATACTGGTATCACTCCATACAATACTGGGAGCACTCCATACAATACTGGTACCACTCCATACACACAGGCGTACTGTAGGTCAATTGTTTGAAACACACAAGAACAGCCCATAAAGCAGGAGTAGTGTGAGGCAGCTTGATGTACAAGTACACCCCCAGGATAGGACCCCACACACCCAGGAGCAGATCAATAGTGGTACCAGGGTATACTCCACACCACCACCTCATACACCCAGGAGCAGATCAATAGTGGTACCAGGGTATACACCACACCACCACCTCATACACCCAGGAGCAGATCAATAGTGGTACCAGGGTATACACCACACCACCACCTCATACACCCAGGAGCAGATCAATAGTGGTACCAGGGTATACACCACACCACCACCTCATACACCCAGGAGCAGATCAATAGTGGTACCAGAGTATACTCCACACCACCACCTCATACACCCAGGAGCAGATCAATAGTGGTACCAGGGTATACTCCACACCACCACCTCATACACCCAGGAATAGATCAATAGTGGTACCAGGGTATACACCACACCACCACCTCATACACCCAGGAGCAGATCAATAGTGGTACCAGGGTATACACCACACCACCACCTCATACACCCAGGAATAGATCAATAGTGGTACCAGGGTATACACCACACCACCACCTCATACACCCAGGAATAGATCAATAGTGGTACCAGGGTATACACCACACCACCACCTCATACACCCAGGAGCAGATCAATAGTGGTACCAGGGTATACACCACACCACCACCTCATACACCCAGGAGCAGATAGTTTGAGAGCCACATTCTCCTTCCCCACGGCTAAAAATGTATATTTTCTCTTTCAAATGAGCTCATTCACTAGGTAGTCCTTTGTGTCCTGGTAACGTCTGCCTGGTCATCTCTTAAGGTGGTCCTTTGTGTCCTGGTAATGTCTGCCTGGTCATCTCTTAAGGTAGTCCTTTGTGTCCTGGTAACGTCTGCCTGGTCATCTCTTAAGGTAGGTCTTTGTGTCCTGGTAATGTCTGCCTGGTCATCTCTTAAGGTGGTCCTTTGTGTACTGGTAACGTCTGCCTGGTCATCTCTTAAGGTGGTCCTTTGTGTCCTGGTAATGTCTGCCTGGTCATCTCTTAAGGTAGTCCTTTGTGTCCTGGTAACGTCTGCCTGGTCATCTCTTAAGGTGGTCCTTTGTGTACTGGTAACGTCTGCCTGGTCATCTCTTAAGGTGGTCCTTTGTGTCCTGGTAATGTCTGCCTGGTCATCTCTTAAGGTAGTCCTTTGTGTCCTGGTAACGTCTGCCTGGTCATTTCTTAATGTGGTCCTTTGTGTCCTGGTAATGTCTGCCTGGTCATCTCTTAAGGTGGTCCTTTGTGTCCTGGTAATGTCTGCCTGGTCATCTCTTAAGGTGGTCCTTTGTGTACTGGTAATGTCTGCCTGGTCATCTCTTAAGGTGGTCCTTTGTGTCCTGGTAACGTCTGCCTGGTCATCTCTTAATGTGGTCCTTTGTGTCCTGGTAATGTCTGCCTGGTCACGCCGTCTGAGAGACATAGAAAATGCACAACTTCTATTAGGGATTCTGAAGGATCCCAGATCATGTTGACCTAGTACACATTTATTACCAGAGTATAACACACACACACACACACACACACACACACACACACACACACACACACACACACACACACACACTGTCACGCCCTGACTCAGGGGACTCGTGTATGTTGAGTCAGGGTGTGTATATTCTTTGTTTGTGTATATTTCTATGTGGTTTATCTAGGATGGGTATTTCTATGTTGGCCGGTGTGGTTCCCAATCAGAGGCAGCTGTTGCTCGTTGTCTCTGATTGGGGATCATACTTAGGCAGCCTATTGGCACTATTGAGTTGTGGGATCTTGTTCCGGTTAAGGTTGGTTGGTTGGTTATCTATCTTAGGACTTCACGTTTCGTTTCGTTTATTGTTTTGTCGTGTGTTTAATAGTTAAAATAAACATGTACGTATATCACGCTGCACCTTGGTCTGACCCGTCGTTCAACGAACGTGACACACACACAACATAACACTAGTAATAGGTCTAATGTAGTTGTGTACTAGATACAGCAATCTCTCAATGTTATGTTGATGTTTTTAAAAAAAGAGCAGCCAAGAGTTCAACCAGGGGTGGACTCGGACCAGAAATCGGTCCAGGCATTGCTAACATATCAGTACATTTTTCCCCCCTCGAGGCCGCCACACTATCCCATTTCTTTCCTCTTGGCCCCTATAATTAGCTTGATAATTAGCATTTTGCGCTAAACCCTATAGCCAGTTCATCTCTGGGTTCAACAGTCCAACTGATGATTGTAACAACAATCTGATTTATGAAACCTGACTGAAATAAAAAGCCAATAAAAGGTGATAAAACATTTCAATCATTTATTATTTTCCATAAAACAGTATGAGTGTCACGTAGGGAATAAGCAAATGATATATCATGATGATAATCTATTGTATTTACTGGCAGGGAATCTGGTGGAGTGGGTAGCAGTCGACTCCAGAACCATACACACCCAATGTCTGCTCCCTCTATACTGTCTCCCTGGTTCTGCTCTCTCTATACTGTCTCCCTGGTTCTGCTCCCTCTATACTGTCTCCCTGGTTCTGCTCCATCTATACCCTCTCCCTGGTTCTGCTCCCTCTATACTGTCTCCCTGGTTCTGATCTCTCTATACTGTATCCCTGGTTCTGATCTCTCTATGCTGTCTCTCTGGTTCTGCTCCCTCTATACTGTCTCCCTGGTTCTGATCTCTCTATACTGTCTCCCTGGTTCTGCTCCCTCTATACTGTCTCCCTGGTTCTGCTCCATCTATACTGTCTCACTGGTTCTGATCTCTCTATACTGTCTCCCTGGTTCTGCTCCCTCTATACTGTCTCCCTGGTTCTGCTTCCTCTATACTATCTCCCTGGTTCTGCTCCATCTATACTGTCTCTCTGGTTCTGATCTCTCTTTACTGTCTCCCTGGTTCTGATCTCTCTATACTGTCTCCCTGGTTCTGCTCCATCTTTACTGTCTCTCTGGTTCTGCTCCATCTATACTGTCTCTCTGGTTCTGCTCCCTCTATACTGTCTCCCTGGTTCTGCTCCCTCTATACTGTCTCCCTGGTTCTGCTCCCTCTATACTGTCTCCCTGGTTCTGCTCCATCTATACTGTCTCCCTGGTTCTGATCTCTCTATACTGTCTCCCTGGTTCTGCTCCCTCTATACTGTCTCCCTGGTTCTGCTTCCTCTATACTATCTCCCTGGTTCTGCTCCATCTATACTGTCTCTCTGGTTCTGATCTCTCTTTACTGTCTCCCTGGTTCTGATCTCTCTATACTGTCTCCCTGGTTCTGATCTCTCAAAACTATCTCCCTGGTTCTGCTCCCTCTATACTGTCTCCCTAGTTCTGCTCCCTCTATACTGTCTCCCTGGTTCTGATCTCTCTATACTGTCTCCCTGGTTCTGCTCCCTCTATACTGTCTCCCTGGTTCTGATCTCTCTATACTGTCTCCCTGGTTCTGCTCTCTCTATACGGTCTCCCTGGTTCTGATCTCTCTATACTGTCTCCCTGGTTCTGCTCTCTCTATACTGTCTCCCTGGTTCTGATCTCTCTATACTGTCTCTCTGGTTCTGATCTCTCTATACTGTCTCCCTGGTTCTGATCTCTCAAAACTGTCTCCCTGGTTCTGCTCCCTCTATACTGTCTCCCTAGTTCTGCTCCCTCTATACTGTCTCCCTGGTTCTGATCTCTCTATACTGTCTCCCTGGTTCTGCTCTCTCTATACTGTCTCCCTGGTTCTGATCTCGCTATACTGTCTCCCTGGTTCTGCTCTCTCTATACTGTCTCCCTGGTTCTGATCTCTCTATACTGACTCTCTGGTTCTGATCTCTCTATACTGTCTCCCTGGTTCTGATCTCTCAAAACTGTCTCCCTGGTTCTGCTCCCTCTATACCCTCTCCCTGGTTCTGCTCCCTCTATACTGTCTCCCTGGTTCTGATCTCTCTATACTGTCTCTCTGGTTCTGATCTCTCTATACTGTCTCCCTGGTTCTGCTCCATCTATACTGGCTCCCTGGTTCTGATCTCTCTATATTGTCTCCCTGGTTCTGATCTCTATACTATCTCCCTGGTTCTGATCTCTGTACTATGTCTCTTCTGATTTCTCTACTCTGTCTCTTCTGATCTCTGCCTGTTGGTTATGGATGATGTCTTTGTGTCCAAGGGATTGGCTGTTCTGCCTGTTGGTTATGGATGATGTCTTTGTGTCCAAGGGATTGGCTGTTCTGCCTGTTGGTTATGGATGATGTCTTTGTGTCCAAGGGATTGGCTGTTCTGCCTGTTGGTTATGGATGATGTCTTTGTGTCCAAGGGATTGGCTGTTCTGCCTGTTGGTTATGGATGATGTCTTTGTGTCCAAGGGATTGGCTGTTCTGCCTGTTGGTTATGGATGATGTCTTTGTGTCCAAGGGACTGGCTGTTCTGCCTGTTGGTTATGGATGATGTCTTTGTGTCCAAGGACTGGCTGTTCTGCCTGTTGGTTATGGAGGATGTCTTTGTGTCCAAGGGATTGGCTGTTCTGCCTGTTGGTTATGGATGATGTCTTTGTTCCTTCATAACCAACAGGCAGAGATCAGAACAGCCAATCTCTTCTGATCTCTGTCTCTTCTGATCTCTGTACTCTGTCTCTTCTGATCTCTGTCTCTTCTGATCTCTGTCTCTTCTGATCTCTCTACTCTGTCTCTTCTGATCTCTACTCTGTCTCTTCTGATCTCTCTACTCTGTCTCTTCTGATCTCTGTCTCTTCTGATCTCTGTCTCTTCTGATCTCTCTACTCTGTCTCTTCTGATCTCTGTCTCTTCTGATCTCTCTACTCTGTCTCCCTCTGATCTCTACTCTGTCTCTTCTGATCTCTCTACTCTGTCTCTTCTGATCTCTCTACTCTGTCTATTCTGATCTCTGTACGATGTCTCTTCTGATCTCTCTACTCTGTCTCTTAAGTAATAAATACAACTACAAAATGAGTTTGCAATTCCGTTCTCCTTTTCAAAAGTAGTAGTAGAGTACTGTATTTCCTCTTTGGCTTGTAGAGGGAAGTGGGTTATCAGCCCCCACGGCACAGCCACATTCAGTCCCTTGGACACAAAGACATCATCCATAACCAACAGGCAGAACAGCCAATCCCTTGGACACAAAGACATCATCCATAACCAACAGGCAGAACAGCCAATCCCTTGGACACAAAGACATCATCCATAACCAACAGGCAGAACAGCCAATCCCTTGGACACAAAGACATCATCCATAACCAACAGGCAGAACAGCCAATCCCTTGGACACAAAGACATCATCCATAACCAACAGGCAGAACAGCCAATTCCTTGGACACAAAGACATCATCCATAACCAACAGGCAGAACAGCCAATCCCTTGGACACAAAGACATCATCCATAACCAACAGGCAGAACAGCCAATCCCTTGGACACAAAGACATCATCCATAACCAACAGGCAGAACAGCCAATCCCTTGGACACAAAGACATCCTCCATAACCAACAGGCAGAACAGCCAATCCCTTGGACACAAAGACATCATCCATAACCAACAGGCAGAACAGCCAATCCCTTGGACACAAAGACAGCCTCCATAACCAACAGGGTGGCTGGGTGCTGGACTGGCTGTCTTCAGAAAGCTGACAATCCATTCATCATATTACAAAGCAGCTTGAGTACACTGTCATTCGTATGTGTGTGTGCATGTTAAGAGAAGTTGAATGTGTTGATTAGTACAGTCAGTCTGCCACAAAAGCCTACAACAAAGTGACGGTTTTGAAAGGCCGAACGGTTTCAGAACTTCATTAACTGTTTTAACACAATGAACACGACTGATGTTTGGAAATGCTGAACATTCAACAAGTAGAATAAATGAGAGAGAAAGTCTTACAGGGCAATAGTGTTGTGTCCCATTAGCCTCGACTGGGTGCCTGTCCACTCATTGCCTGCATCCCAAATGGCCAGAGAGCCCCATTGGCCCTGGTCAAAGGTAGTGTAGGGAATAGGGTGCCATTTGGGATCCATCCATTGTCTTGCATTGTCTTGCTTGGCAAGATGACCATATATTGTTGTTGAAAGCAGTCAGACAGCCAGGCTTGGGGGATAAATGGCTTTTGCCAGATTTGAATTCAACAATAACTTGTTTAATGCGAGTTGATACAGCTGGAATGAATCTGATGATCGGATCATATAGACGGGGCCATAACAGATCACTAATCTGGTAACCTGATCATATCATATAGACAGGACACAACAGATCACTATCTGGTAACCTGATCATATCACATAGACAGACAACAACAGATCACTGTCTGGTGACCTAATCATATCTGTCTCTTGTACAAGCCACAACGGATCACTAATCTGGTAAGCTGTTTGTTTTCTGGTAAATGTTAACAAGACTGTTCGTTCATACTCAACTGTTTTGTTGGCTATTCATCTGTTGGCTAGTAGATCTGGGCCTGTGTTCAAAAACAGTGTCTCATAGTAGAAGTGCTTATCTAAGAACAGTTTATCCTTTTCGATCATAATGAGTAAGGTTATATGGACAGGGGGACCTCGTCCTAGATCAGCGATCCTACTCTATGAACATGGACCCATAGGTGTACTGTTTTCTGTGTCTCCCTGTATTCTCCACCCCCTTGTTAGTGCGCCCCAAATGGCACCCTTGTCCTGTAGTAGTGCACCCTATGGGCCCTGGCCAAAAGTTTAGTGCCCTGTAAAAGGAATAAGGTGCCATCAGGTACGCAGCCTGTGTCTCCAGCTCTCAGGGCCCTCTGACTGAGTGGCTTCAGGAACTGGCTCCAGTTAGCTTCAGGAACAGTCTCCAGTTAGCTTTAGGAACAGTCTCCAGTTAGCTTCAGGAACAGTCTCCAGTTAGCTTCAGGAACAGTCTCCAGTTAGCTTTAGGAACAGTCTCCAGTTAGCTTCAGGAACAGTCTCCAGTTAGCTTTAGGAACAGTCTCCAGTTAGCTTTAGGAACAGTCTCCAGTTAGCTTTAGGAACAGTCTCCAGTTAGCTTTAGGAACAGTCTCCAGTTAGCTTTAGGAACAGTCTCCAGTTAGCTTTAGGAACAGTCTCCAGTTAGCTTTAGGAACAGTCTCCAGTTAGCTTTAGTAACAGAATCAAGTTAGCTTTAGGAACAGTCTCCAGTTAGCTTTAGTAACATAATCAAGTTATCTTCAGGAACAGTCTCCAGTTAGCTTTAGTAACATAATCAAGTTAGCTTTAGGAACAGTCTCCAGTTAGCTATAGTAACATAATCAAGTTAGCTTCAGGAACAGTCTCCAGTTAGCTTTAGTAACAGTATTAAGTTAGCTTCAGGAACAGTCTCCAGTTAGCTTTAGTAACAGAATCAAGTTAGCTTTAGGAACAGTCTCCAGTTAGCTTTAGTAACATAATCAAGTTAGCTTTAGGAACAGTCTCCAGTTAGCTTTAGTAACAGAATCAAGTTAGCTTTAGGAACAGTCTCCAGTTAGCTTTAGTAACAGTATTAAATTAGCTTTAGGGACAATCTCCAGTTAGCTTTAGTAACAGTATTAAATTAGCTTTAGGAACAGTCTCCAGTTAGCTTTAGTAACAGAATCAAGTTAGCTTTAGGAACAGTCTCCAGTTAGCTTTAGTAACAGAATCAAGTTAGCTTTAGGAACAGTCTCCAGTTAGCTTTAGTAACAGAATCAAGTTAGCTTTAGGAACAGTCTCCAGTTAGCTTTAGTAACAGTATTAAATTAGCTTTAGGGACAGTCTCCAGTAACAGTCTCCACCACTATGTCACTTCCCTGCAGCTCACCCAGATTTGGGACGGAGCGTCCCAGTACAGGCAACTGCCCTGAGTCAGATCCAAGTCCCACTGATCCACTACAAGGGCTCTCTGTCCCATCCTGCATCCCCACAGCTCTACTGGCAGCACTTCCCCATAGCTTTAGGAACAGTCTCTCTGTCCCGTCCTGCATCCCCACAGCTCTACTGGCAGCACTTCCCCTTAGCTTTAGGAACAGTCTCTCTGTCCCGTCCTGCATCCCCACAGCTCTACTGGCAGCACTTCCCCTTAGCTTTAGGAACAGTCTCTTCTGTACCCCGTCCTGCATTTCCCACAGCTCTAACTGGCAAGCACTTCCCCATTTAGCTTTATGAACAGTCTCTCTGTCCCGTCCTGCATCCCCACAGCCTACCTGGCGCAACAACTTTCCCCACTTAGCTTTTAAGGAACAGTCCTCTCTGTCCCGTTCCTGCATCCCCCACCAGCTGACTACTCGTGCTAAGCACTTCCCCTTACTTTAGGAACATTCCTTTCACCTCATCCCCCCCACACAGTCCTTATCCCTATGGCACACTTCCCCCCTTAGCTTTAGGAAACGTATCTCTGTCCCGTCCTGCACTCCCCAACTCTATGGCATCCCTTCCTCATTAGCTTTAGGGAACAGTCTCTCTGTTCCCGTCCTGCATCCCCCCCCAGGCTCTAACTGGCAGCACTTCCCCATAGCTTTAGGAACAGTCTCTCTGATCCCGTCCTGCATCACCCACAGCTCCTTACTGGGCAGCACTTCCCCTTTAGTCCTTTAGGAACAGTACTCTCTGTCCCGTCCTGCTTCCCCCACAGCTCTACTGGCCGCACTTCCCCTTAGCTTTAGGAACAGTCTCTCTGTCCCGTCCTGCATCCCCACAGCTCTACTGGCAGCACTTCCCCTTTCTCCGTCCAACCCAAACTCTTATTGGGAACCCCGGTCTGAACACGGAGAATTGAACACTGTGCTCAGCATTAGTTGGCTGCTCCGTGTCCACACCTCAGAGAGACAGAGAGCCCCGGGGAGCGCTTCTCTCAGATATACCCTGGGGCGCCTCTTGCAGCTGTTTCAGTGGTTGATGGCCAAACAAACTGGTGTGGAGTCTGTCAGAACAACACATTGAAACATCTGATTCCTGCCTCCTGCCCTTACATGACCCTGTCTGATAGGCCTGTCCCTCTGTCTCCGTCTCTCCCATGCTGGACACCTGATGGGAAGACAAAGCCAGGACATCCAAAAAGAGAAAGGGAGGAGGAGGACAAATGACAGGGAGATGGAAGGAGTGTGGTCTGATTTGGGGAGCCATCACCAAGAAGACTGCAGATGGGAAATGTGGATGCGCTATCTTGTGGATGCCTTGTGGGCTTCTAGAAACAGAGGATTAACTGCGTAAGCCGGTGCCTTTCTACTGCTTAAACAAGCAAAGAACAGAACATACCTGCAAGCTGGAAAACCTTAGCCCTATTGGCCTACAAACTAATCGGTAGTCATCATGATGCTGGACTTGGCCAAAAGGAAATACCTTTACAGATCAAGCGTATGTTCAGTTGATTTAGGTAAAGGCCAGGTGCTGATCATTTGATTTCTGGACTACGGCGCTTTACAAGAACATTCTACAACACCTCCTGATCTCTATAATGAATACAACGTCTACAACACCTCCTGATCTCTATAATGAATACAACGTCTACAACACCTCCTGATCTCTATAATGAATACAACGTCTACAACACCTCCTGATCTCTATAATGAATACAACGTCTACAACACCTCCTGATCTCTATAATGAATACAACGTCTACAACACCTCCTGATCTCTATAATGAATACAACGTCTACAACACCACCTAACCTCTATACTGAATACAACGTCTACAACACCTCCTGATCTCTATAATGAATACAACATATGCATCCCAAATGGCACCATATTCGGCCCCATAGGGTTTTGGTCAAAAGTAGTGCACTATATAATGAAGAACCCAAAATCACACAACACTGCACTTAAACCCCACAGGGAATTATAAATACCTTTATCCACATATAAATGCCAATGCCTAATTTTAGCC
Source organism: Coregonus sp. 'balchen' (assembly GCA_902810595.1). NCBI lineage: Eukaryota > Metazoa > Chordata > Actinopteri > Salmoniformes > Salmonidae > Coregonus > Coregonus sp. 'balchen'. Next base: position 4,300,277 of record LR778284.1, read on the forward strand.
AAAATGTTGACCCTAATCACAAAGGCACATGCTATACTTTTCCTTCAATCTAAAACACAGAGGGTATAACATGTAGGTTAATATGCTGTCACATCTATGCATGTAGCCTCTCCACATTCTAAACATATTGGACATACAATACCATCAATCTCTTTTCAACAATAGAGTGCCAGATTAACACTCACATTTGGACCAAGCTCTCTGAAAGTAATTTTTATATATTTATTTTTATTTCACCTTTATTTAACCAGGTAAGCTAGTTGAGAACAAGTTCTCATTTACAACTGCGACCTGGCCAAGATAAAGCAAAGCAGTGCGATTTAAATACAACAACAACACAGAGTTACATATGGGGTAAACACAACGTACAGTCAATAACACAATAGAAAATCTATATTCAGTGTGTGCAAATGTAGCAAGTTGGAGGTAAGGCAATAGATATGTCAGCTCAAAGTATACAGTAGCATAGCAGCAATTAGGCCAGATCAGGGTGGGAGGAGGGTGGGAGGAGGGTGGTAGCAAGGGTGGGAGGAGGGTGGGAGCAAAGGGTGGGAGGGAGGGTGGGAGCAGGGTGGGGGGGAGGGGTGGTAGCAGGGTGGGGGAGGAGGTGGAGGAGGGTGGGAGGAGGGTGGTAGCAGGGTGGTGCAGGTGGAGGAGGGTGGGAGAAGGGTGGGAGAGGGTGTAGAGGGTGGGAGGAAGGGTGGTAGCAGGGTGGAGGTGGAGAGGGTGGTAGCAGGGTGGAGCAGGGTTGGTAGCAGGGGAGTGGACGGGTGGGAGCAGGGTGGGAGAGAGGGTGGGAGAGGGTGGGAGCAGGTGGAGGGAGGGAGGTGGTAGCAGGGTGGGAGCAGGGGTGGTAGCAGGGGGGAGCAGGGTGGGAGCAGGGTGGGAGCAGGGTGGGAGCAGGTTGGGAGGAGGGTGGTAGCAGGGTGGGAGCAGGGTGGGTAGCAGGTTGGGAGGAGGGTGGTAGCAGGGTGGGAGCAGGGTGGTAGCAGGGTGGGAGCAGGGTGGGAGCAGGGTGGTAGCAGGGTGGGAGCAGGGTGGTAGCAGGGTGGTAGCAGGGTGGGAGGAGGGTGGGAGGAGGGTGGTAGCAGGGTGGGAGCAGGGTGGGAGGAGGGTGGTAGCAGGGTGGGAGGAGGGTGGGAGGAGGGTGGTAGCAGGGTGGTAGCAGGGTGGGAGGAGGGTGGGAGCAGGGTGGTAGCAGGGTGGGAGCAGGGTGGGAGCAGGGTGGTAGCAGGGTGGGAGGAGGGTGGTAGCAGGGTGGTAGCAGGGTGAGGGGACAGTTTATAGGGGTTGCTGTGATACTTTTGTATTTGATCACCAAGAAGAGGGGCTGCTGTATTTCCTGTTCTGAAAGGAAGAGGGGCTGCTGTATTTCCTGTTCTGAAAGGAAGAGGGGCTGCTGTATTTCCTGTTCTGAAAGGAAGAGGGGCTGCTGTATTTCCTGTTCTGAAAGGAAGAGGGGCTGCTTTATTTCCTGTTCTGAAAGGAAGAGGGGCTGCTGTATTTCCTGTTCTGAAAGGAAGAGGGGCTGCTGTATTTCCTGTTCTGAAAGGAAGAGGAGCTGCTGTATTTCCTGTTCTGAAAGGAAGAGGGGCTGCTGTATTTTCCGTCCTGAAAGGAAGAGTGGCTGCTGTATTTCCTGTTCTGAAAGGAAGAGGTGCTGCTGTATTTCCTGTTCTGAAAGGAAGAGGGGCTGCTGTATTTCCTGTTCTGAAAGGAAGAGGGGCTGCTGTATTTCCTGTTCTGAAAGGAAGAATTCTGTTTTATTGCCTGCTATGAAAGGAAGAGTGGCTGCTTTATTGCCTGTTATGAAAGGAAGAGGGGCTGCTGTATTTTCCGTCCTGAAAGGAAGAGTGGCTGCTTTATTGCCTGTTCTGAATGGACGGCTCATTGAGACATGTTGTGACATGGGGACCTCTAGCATTGAACCCAATTTAGTGTCAGTCAAAACAACCAACAAACACATTTACTCGGGCTAGCGGTATCAACAATGCCATGTTCTTCTCACTTAATTAAGCAATCAGCCCTTTGGGGTCAAGCATGGACGTGAGAGTTCAAAAACAAGCAGTACTTTCATGAGAGGAAAATGCCTCGAACATCATAACGTTGGTTTACGAATACAGCGGGGAGAACAAGTATTTGATACACTGCCGATTTTGCAGGTTTTCCTACTTACAAAGCATGTAGAGGTCTGTAATTTTTATCATAGGTACACTTCAACTGTGAGAGACGGAATCTAAAACAAAAATCCAGAAAATCACATTGTATGATTTTTAAGTAATTAATTTGCATTTTATTGCATGACATAAGTATTTGATCACCTACCAACCAGTAAGAATTCCGGCTCTCACAGACCTGTTAGTTTTTCTTTAAGAAGCCCTCCTGTTCTCCACTCATTACCTGTATTAACTGCACCTGTTTGAACTCGTTACCTGTATAAAAGACACCTGTCCACACACTCAATCAAACAGACTCCAACCTCTCCACAATGGCCAAGACCAGAGAGCTGTGTAAGGACATCAGGGATACAATTGTAGACCTGCACAAGGCTGGGATGGGCTACAGGACAATAGGCAAGCAGCTTGGTGAGAAGGCAACAACTGTTGGCGCAATTATTAGAAAATGGAAGAAGTTTAAGATGACGGTCAATCACCCTCGGTCTGGGGCTTCATGCAAGATCTCACCTCGTGGGGCATCAATGATCATGAGGAAGGTGAGGGATCAGCCCAGAACTACACGGCAGAACCTGGTCAATGACCTGAAGAGAGCTGGGACCACAGTCTCAAAGGAAACCATTAGTAACACACTACGCCGTCATGGATTAAAATCCTACAGTGCACGCAAGGTCCCCCTGCTCAAGCCAGTGCATGTCCAGGCCAGTCTGAAGTTTGCCAATGACCATCTGGATGATCCAGAGGAGGAATGGGAGAAGGTCATGTGGTCTGATGAGACAAAAATATAGCTTTTTGGTCTAAACTCCACTCGCCGTGTTTGGAGGAAGAAGAAGGATGAGTACAACCCCAAGAACACCATCCAAACCGTGAAGCATGGAGTTGGAAACATCATTCTTTGGGGATGCTTTTCTGCAAAGGGGACAGGACGACTGCACCATATTGAGGGGAGGATGGATGGGGCCATGTATCGCGAGATCTTGGCCAACAACCTCCTTCCCTCAGTAAGAGCATTGAAGATGGGTCGTGGCTGGGTCTTCCAGCATGACAACGACCCGAAACACACAGCCAGGGCAACTAAGGAGTGGCTCCGTAAGAAGCATCTCAAGGTCCTGGAGTGGCCTTGCCAGTTTCCAGACCTGAACCCAATAGAAAATCTTTGGAGGGAGCTGAAAGTCCATATTGCCCAGCGACAGCCCCGAAACGGGAGAAGGTCTGTATGGAGGAGTGGTTCTGGTCAGTCACTCCATTGGAGCCTCTCCTCTGGTTCTGGTCAGTCACTCCATTGGAGCCTCTCCTCTGGTTCTGGTCAGTCACTCCATTGGAGCCTCTCCTCTGGTTCTGGTCAGTCACTCCATTGGAGCCTCTCCTCTGGTTCTGGTCAGTCACTCCATTGGAGCCTCTCCTCTGGATCTGGTCCTCCATCTCCAGGAATGTAGCACCCACCTGGGTGAAGCCACTTTTCATCACAATCCTGCAACTCTGAGTGAAGACCACAGGATATAGTGATCAACCTGTAGAGCAGCCAACCCCCCCTAAAATATGTTTTAAAAAATGCTACAAAAAAACACTTAAAAATAATGAAAATATGTACAATATTTACAGAGCTCTCTGCCTAGGCTCCCACAGAATTGGTATTGGTATATTGGTATTTGTAATGCAAGCTGCTAAGCCCTTTTCCAGAAAAAAACAGAATTCTTCGTGCATCTCAAGAATGCAAATAATGTGGATTTACATGTAGTGTTTTATTACTTCGGATAACTGTCTGATGAGGTTACATCAAAATCACAATCACTTTACTCACCAAGTACATTTCCCCGTAATGTGACTTAGGGAATAGGTGCTGCCAACAATAGACAATGTAAAGACAGAATACAGACACACAGTCAACATATTAAACATACAGAATATACATTGCAAACACAGTGAACATAAAACATTAAACTCTGCATATATAGATACAGTGGCTTGCGAAAGTATTCACCCCCCCCTTTGGCATTTTTCCTATTTTGTTGCCTTACAACCTGGAATTAAAATGGATTTTTTGGGGGGTTTGTATCATTTGATTTACACAACATGCCTACCACTTTGAAGATGAAAAATATTTTTTATTGTGAAACAAACAAGAAATAAGACAAAAACAGAACTTGAGCGTGCATAACTATTCACCCCCCCCCCCCCCCCCCCCCCCCCCCCCCCCCCCCCCCCCCCAAAGTCAATACTTTGTAGAGCCATCTTTTGCAGCAATTACAGCTGGAAGTCTCTTGGGGTATGTCTCTATAAGCTTGGCACATCTAGCCACTGGGATTTTTGCCCATTCTTCAAGGCAAAACTGCTCCAGCTCCTTCAAGTTGGATGGGTTCTGCTGGTGTACAGCAATCTTTAAGTCATACCACATATTCTCAATTGGATTGAGGTCTGGGCTTTGACTAGGCCATTCCAAGACATTTAAATGTTTCCCCTTAAACCACTTGAGTGCTGCTTTAGCAGTATGCTTAGGGTCATTGTCCTGCTGGAAGGTGAACCTCTGTCCCAGTCTCAAATCTCTGGAAGACTGAAACAGGATTCCCTCAAGAATTCCCCTGTATTTAGCACCCATCCATCATTCCTTCAATTCTGACCAGTTTCCCAGTCCATGCCGATGAAAAACATCCCCACAGCATGATGCTGCCCTCACCATGCTTCACTGTGGGGATGGTGTTCTCGGGGTGACATAAGTTATTCCTTGATAGCCAAAAAGCTAAATTTTAGTCTCATCTGACCAGCGTACTGTCTCATCTTGTCAGAGCACCTTACCGATCAATGCACCTGTACACAGCCCATCTGAAATTAGCCCACCCAACTACCTCATCCCTATATTGTTATTTATTTTGCTCATTTGCACCCCAGTATCTCTATTTGCACATAATCTCTTGCACATCTAGCATTCCAGTGTTAATACTATTGTAATTATTCTGCACTATAGCCTATTTATTGCCTTACCTCCATAACTTGCTACATTTGCACACACTGTATATATATTTTCTGTTGTATTTCTGACTTTATGTTTTTTACCCCATATGTAACTCTGTGTTGTTGTTTTATTGCACTACTATGCTTTATCTTGGCCAGGTCGCAGTTGTAAATGAGAACCTGTTCTCAACTGGCTTACCTGGTTAAATAAAGGTGAAATAAAAAATTTAAAAAAGTACCTTCTTCCATATGTTTGGGGAGTCTGCCACATGCCTTTTGGTGAACACCAAACGTGTTTGCTTATTTTTTCTTTAAGAGATGGCTTTTTTCTGGCCACTCTTCTGTAAAGCCCAGCTCTGTGGAGTGTACGACTTAAAGTGGTCCTATGGACAGATACTCCAATCTCCGCTGTGGAGCTTTGCAGCTCCTTCAGGGTTATCTTTGGTGCCTCTCTGATTAATGCCCTCCTTGCCTGGGCTGTGAGTTTTGGTGGGTGGCACTCTCTTGGCAGGTTTGTTGCCATATTCTTTCCATTTTTTTACATTTTTAGTCATTTAGCAGACGCTCTTATCCAGAGCGACTTACAGTTTAGTGAGTGCATATATTTTCATACTGGCCCCCCATGGGAATCGAACCCACAACCCTGGCGTTGCAAACGCCAAGCTCTACCAACTGAGCTACACGGGGCCATGGATTTAATGGTGCTCCGTGGGATGTTCAAAGGGTCTGATATTTTTTTATAACCCAACCCTGATCTGTACTTCTCCACAACTTTGTCCCTGACCTGTTTGGAGAGCTCGTTGGTCTTCATGGTGCCGCTTGCTTGGTGGTGCCCCTTGCTTAGTGGTGTTGCAGACTCTGGGGCCTTTCAGAACAGGTGTATATATACTGAGATCATGTGACAGATCATGTGACACTTAGATTGCACACAGGTGGACTTTATTTAACTAATTATGTGACTTCTGAAGGTAATTGGTTGCACCAGATCTTATGTAGGGGCTTCATTGCAAAGGGGGGGAATACATACAGTTGAAGTCGGAAGTTTACATATACCTTAGCCAAGTACATTTAAACTCAGTTTTTCACAATTCCTGACATTTAATCCTAGTAAAAATTCCCTGTCTTAGGTCAGTTAGGATCACAATTTATTTTTAGAATGTAAAATGTCAGAATATAATAGTAGAGAGAATGTTTTATTTCAGCTTTTATTTCTTTCATCACATTCCCAGTGGGTCAGAAGTTTACATACACTAAATTAGTATTTGGTGGCATTGCCTTTAAATTGTTTAACTTGGGTCAAACGTTTCGAGTAGCCTTCCACAAGCTTCCCACAATAAGTTGGGTGAATTTTGGCCCATTCCTCCTGACAGAGCTGGTGTAACGGAGTCAGGTTTGTAGGCCTCCTTGCTCGCACACGCTTTTTCAGTTCTGCCCACAATTTTCCTATAGGATTGAGGTCAGGGCTTTGTGATGGCCACTCCAATGGGGGGGATGCTGCCGTGACGTAATCGTGTTGGACCTGTCTGTATATCTACAGTTTTGTACAGAGGTGTACACAGTGCTAATGCAATATAGTGTAGTTATTAGTATTCCATGAGTGAGAGAGGTGCAGTGTTCGGCTCAGAGCGCAAAGTCTCTTCGTCCTTATGAGCCCGATGGCCGCTTGATGAGGGTGGTTTTTGGTCATGATCGACCTGAACTGTTTGCCCGGGAGTCTTCGGAAGATGGGGTGGGTGATCTTTCCCTCCACGGTTGCCCCTTGGAGCGGGCAGACGCAGACCCAAACCAGACGGTGATGGAAGAGGAGAGGATGGGACTCAAGATGGCCTTGTATAACCGAACTGAAGGACCAGGGTTGGGGAAACACTGGCGTAGAGTGAGTAGAGTAGTGGGAAAGGCCTTTGCGGCGCCCCCCCCGTGCTGTGGGATAGGGAGTCTGAAAGGTGTTTTCCCAGCTTCACGTACATGAGTATGTCTCTAATTCCAGCCAGACATGACATACTAAATCAACAACACAACACACAGCTTTGGGACTGTACATCTGACTATGGCAATGCAACGTTTTAATCAGGTTGTTTACCACCACTGACTGACTGAGAGGTCAAGGTGCAGTGGGAGAATTAGCGGTCCTCTTTACACGTGGTTGTGTTGTTCTGACATCACCACGTCCTCCCCGCTTCATGGCTGGTTAGCCAGAACCTCATGACAACACGGAAGTTGAGAAAACATCAGGTTGTTGACATTACAGCGGGAGGTGAGCTGTGTAAGAGCACTTCAGAGGAACGGAACTGCATCATGACCAGCCAGCGGAGGAGGAGGAGGAGGAGGAAGAGGAGGAGGAGGAGGAGGAGGAGGAGGAGGAGGAGGAGGAGGAGGAGGAAGAGGAGGAGGAGGAGGAGGAGGAGGAGGAGGAAGAGGAGGAGGAGGAGGAGGAGGAGGAGGAGGAGGAGGAGGAGCGGTAAAAAACAATCCTCTTCATTTTGACTGTTAGTTTACTCTGAAACGGTCTCGTTTCCCTGCTCTTCAGTTGAACGCCAACAGTCTCTGTGAGGAGGAATTTCACTTCCATGTTGTCATCTCATCATGGCAATTTCAATGGTCGGCAGTCCCCAGCCCTGTTCACACGTTGAGCCCAATGGGACATTAGCAGTCGGCAGTCCCCAGCCCTGTCCACATGTTGAGCCCAATGGGACATTAGCAGTCGGCAGTCCCCAGCCCTGTCCACACGTTGAGCCCAATGGGACATTAGCAGTCGGCAGTCCCCAGCCCTGTCCACACGTTGAGCCCAATGGGACATTAGCAGTCGGCAGTCCCCAGCCCTGTCCACACGTTGAGCCCAATGGGACATTAGCAGTCGGCAGTCCCCAGCGCTGTCCACACGTTGTTAATCTCTAAAGCCAGACACAGGCTCAGGTTCAGATAGGAACAGCCTCTTTTATATTCTGCAGTCTCTCCCTGTACGTGTTTGGGTACATTGCTTTCACAACCAACTAAATTCGCTGAAGAGAAACTAGGACTGCATGAGTCCCAAATGGCACCCTATTCCCAATATAGTGCACTACTTTAGACCAGAGAATGGTACCCTATTCCCTATATAGTGCACTACTTTAGACCAGAGAATGGCACCCTATTCCCTATATAGTGCACTACTTTAGACCAGAGAATGGCACCCTATTCCCTATATAGTGCACTACTTTAGACCAGAGAATGGTACCCTACGGCACCCTATTCGCTATATAGTGCACTACATTTGACCAGGGCCCATAGAGTTTCCGGTCAGAAGTTGTTCACTATGTAAGGAATAGGGTGCCATTTGCGATGCAGCCTTGTCCTCCGAAGGGGTTGAGAAATACCCCTCCAAAACGTGTCTGAGTGGAGTCTGTGCCATGAAAGGGGCCATAAGGGGTGACTACACTCTGTAATTACCGTCTGTATTGATACTGTAGGAAACTGTGTGAGAGAACAGACTTACGCTGGGTGTCAAATGCCACCGTATTCCCTATGTAGTGCACTACTTTTGACTAGGGCCCATAGGACTTTTGTCTAAAGTAGTGCACTATATAGGGAATAGGGTCCCATGAGAGACACAACCTTAGAGGTTTCATATATAGTATATACAGTGCATTGGGAAAGTATTCAGACCCATTCACTTTTTCCACATTTTGTTACGTTTCAGTCTTATTCTAAAATGGATTAAATACAAAATAATCCTCATCAAATCTACACAAAATACCCCATATTGACGAAGTGAAAAACAGGTTTTAAAAATTTTTAAAGAAACTTGCCACCATCCCTACGGTGAATCACGGTGGTGGCAGCATCATGCTGTGGGGATGTTTTTCAGCAGCAGGGACTGGGAGACTAGTCAGGATCAAGGCAAAGATGAACGCAAAGTACAGAGAGATCCTTGATGAAAAGCTGGTTCAGAGCGATCAGGACCTCAGACTGGGGTGAAGGTTCACCTTCCAACAGGACAACGACCCTAAGCACACAGCCAAGAAAACGCAGGAGTGGCTTCGGGACAAGTCTCTGAATGTTCTTGAGTGGCCCAGCCAGAGTCCGGACTTGAACCCGATCGAACATCTCTGGAGAGACCTGAAAATAGCTGTGCAGCGACGCTCCCAATCCAACCAGACAGAGCTTGAGAGGATCTGCAGAGAAGAATGGGAGAAACTCCCCAAATACAGGTGTGCCAAGCTTGTAGCGTCATACCCAAGAACACTTGAGGCTGTAATCGCTGCCAATGGTGTTTCAACAAAGTACTGAGTAAAGGGTCTGAATACTTATGTAAATGTGATATTTCCATTAATTTATTTTTGTACATTTGCAAAACTTTCTAAAAACCTGTTTTTGCTTTGTCATTATGGGGTATTGTGTGTAGATTGATGAGGGAAAAATCTATTTAATCCATTTTAGAATAAGGCTGTAATGTAAGAAAATTTGGAAAAAGTCAAGGGGTCTGAATACTTTCTGAACGCGCTGTATAACGGCAGGAAACCAGTACAGAGACAGAAGACAGAAGACACTGCACTGAAACAGAGGTTAAACTGATCTGATGTTTTTCATGCGTCAACTGTAAAGCTAAATATGTGGTGTTTTGCACAAGGCTCTGTGTTGGGACCGTTGCTGTTCTCGTTATCGCAGACGTCTCAGTGATTCTGTTTTGTCAACTAGGTAAACAAGTTTCCACTGCTATGTTGAGTTAACCTGGTGAAGGCTACAGCATAGGCTAGTTTAGAGGCTTGCGTCACAGATGTTCTGAACCGCAACAGGAAAGAGGCTTTAAGGCTTCAGGAAACATTCTAACATGTCACTGAACATGGAGACCTTTGGAACAGTAAAGGGTTTTCCAAGAAAAACGATCTCCTCAAACATACGTCAGTACAGTAATTCTGTGGCTAATGTTATCATTGCCTTATCCTTCAGTGGAACGCACGGGGGAACATACTTAACCCATGGGCCCCTTACAGTTAAACAGCTTTACCAGATTATTTACGCTTCGTTACCGGTATGCGGAATGGATATTCGCTCATGTTTATTTTGGTTTTTAGACTTTAAATGCCATTTAGCAATTCTGATTTCGGGTACGGAAATTAATGTGGCTAGAAGGCCTTGAGTTGATGCTTACTTATCTGGACTTTATCCAGGAAGGAGATAGATGTGAAGGGACTTGACCCTCAGATAACTGATAATATGATATCAGAATTTGTCCTTAACTGACTTGCCTAGTTAAATAAAGGTTAAATAAAAAATAATTTTTAAAAAAATGAACCCTCCAAGGATAATGGTTGTGACCGTGGTCCAGTGTTCACTCTGTACAGATATATCTGTCTGAGAAGGTCTCTGGTCTCAAATGCATTCGACAGGGATAGTGCATATAAATCCATTTCATGCGTCACATAAATGCTGTGAAGGCTGTGAAGCTAATTTATATCCGTAGTGGTCGACTGTGCCAATTCCACTCATATCAGCTCCTTCAGCCTTGGTTCTCTGCGAGTCTGGCTTGCCAGCAGGTTGAAGGCCAGTTAACGGCCCAAAGAGACATGAGACATCCTGGACCAGAACAGAACACTGTGTCAAAGCTTTTCTACATCGCTTTAATATCGTAGCAAATTCGGCGGACAGACCGAACCGGGACTCGAACCCACGCCCAGCAACTGTCAAGCCAACACCTTACCGTTACGCCAAAAGGTCTAAAACCTCTTGACGAGGTCGCTAGGTGTTGGGTTAAAGGTCACTGCAATATCTTGTGTCGTCAGATATTATAGTATTCTAATGGGACTGGTTAAAAACGTTACATTTGACAAGGGATAGTGCACAATAATCAACCTTTAAGTTTACACATCAATGTTAACGCACCAGATTTAGCAGTAAAGCTCATTTCCACTCATATCAGCACCTTCACCCATGGCTCTCTCTGACTCTGGTTTACCAGCAGATTGGGCTTCCTTTACTGTTTAAGTCCTTCTCACACTGCATCTTCCCTGATTTTGTAGCCAGGCCAGTTAATGGCAGTGTCCCAAAGAGATCCTGGAAGATATCCTGGACCAGAACACTGTGTCAAAGCCTGGTAGATCGCTATAATCCCTCCCTGCTACATGAAACATTCAACCCAGGCTTTCTCTCCATCACAGAGCACAATCTGTTCCAGCTTCCTGCCAAGCACATAAATCCAGAGAGAAACCCTGAATGTTTAACGGCCTTTAACTAAGTCACTGCTAGCTAAATCACCATGACTACAGAGCGTAGCTTGCACAGTACCTGAAGTGCCCCGTGTCTGATATTTGAGAAACGGAAGTTGTTAAAAAGTTAAGAGCGTCACTGGATTTATAATGAAAAGAGATGCTTCTTGTGATATAGGTCCGACTCCAAAGCCATGAAAATCTTCTTGTAGCCGAGCCAAAGGATGTCCAGCGTTAGCTAGATATCAAAGGGAAAATTACAACTTGAGGCAAATGGTTTGTCCTGAAACTAAACACTCATCGCAAAGTGTAATTTTCGTTTCCCAAATGGCACCATATTCCTTACTGTGAGAGTTCAATGACCAGCCGGAGGAAGACGACATGACAGCACCCTCCTCGGGGGGGATAGGTACTCAGGGGATAGGTACTCAGTGTAAAGACAATTAGCACACAGCTGGGCCCACTAATTGCTTTGTGTCTCCCTCTATAAAGGTGTGCCAGGAGATGAGCTCGGCGCTGGGAGCATATATACGGGGGACCTGTGAGGTGTGTCTCCCTCTATAAAGGTGTGCCAGGAGATGAGCTCGGCGCTGGGAGCATATATACGGGGGACCTGTGAGGTGTGTCTCCCTCTATAAAGGTGTGCCAGGAGATGAGCTCGGCGCTGGGAGCATATATACGGGGGACCTGTGAGGTGTGTCTCCCTCTATAAAGGTGTGCCAGGAGATGAGCTCGGCGCTGGGAGCATATATACGGGGGACCTGTGAGGTGTGTCTCCCTCTATAAAGGTGTGCCAGGAGATGAGCTCGGCGCTGGGAGCATATATACGGGGGACCTGTGAGGTGTGTCTCCCTCTATAAAGGTGTGCCAGGAGATGAGCTCGGCGCTGGGAGCATATATACAGGGGGACCTGTGAGGTGTGTCTCCCTCTATAAAGGTGTGCCAGGAGATGAGCTCGGCGCTGGGAGCATATATACGGGGGACCTGTGAGGTGTGTCTCCCTCTATAAAGGTGTGCCAGGAGATGAGCTCGGCGCTGGGAGCATATATACGGGGGACCTGTGAGGTGTGTCTCCCTCTATAAAGGTGTGCCAGGAGATGAGCTCGGCGCTGGGAGCATATATACGGGGGACCTGTGAGGTGTGTCTCCCTCTATAAAGGTGTGCCAGGAGATGAGCTCGGCGCTGGGAGCATATATACAGGGGGACCTGTGAGGTGTGTCTCCCTCTATAAAGGTGTGTCAGGAGATGAGCTCGGCGCTGGGAGCATATATACAGGGGACCTGTGAGGTGTGTCTCCCTCTATAAAGGTGTGCCAGGAGATGAGCTCGGCGCTGGGAGCATATATACGGGGGACCTGTGAGGTGTGTCTCCCTCTATAAAGGTGTGCCAGGAGATGAGCTCGGCGCTGGGAGCATATATACGGGGGACCTGTGAGGTGTGTCTCCCTCTATAAAGGTGTGCCAGGAGATGAGCTCGGGGCTGGGAGCATATATACGGGGGACCTGTGAGGTGTGTCTCCCTCTATAAAGGTGTGCCAGGAGATGAGCTCGGGGCTGGGAGCATATATACGGGGGACCTGTGAGGTGTGTCTCCCTCTATAAAGGTGGTGGCCAGGAGATGAGCTCGGCGCTGGGAGCATATATACGGGGGGACCCTGTGAGGTGTGTCTCCCTCTATAAAGGTGTGCCAGGAGATGAGCTCGGCGCTGGGAGCATATATACGGGGGACCTGTGAGGTGTGTCTCCCTCTATAAAGGTGTGCCAGGAGATGAGCTCGGCGCTGGGAGCATATATACGGGGGGGACCCTGTGAGGTGTGTCTCCCTCTATAAAGGTGTGCCAGGAGATGAGCTCGGCGCTGGGAGCATATATACGGGGGACCTGTGAGGTGTGTCTCCCTCTATAAAGGTGTGCCAGGAGATGAGCTCGGCGCTGGGAGCATATATACAGGGGACCTGTGAGGTGTGTCTCCCTCTATAAAGGTGTGCCAGGAGATGAGCTCGGCGCTGGGAGCATATATACAGGGGACCTGTGAGGTGTGTCTCCCTCTATAAAGGTGTGCCAGGAGATGAGCTCGGCGCTGGGAGCATATATACAGGGGACCTGTGAGGATAGCCTACCTCAGAGAAAAGCGTCTTCTGATGCACCTTGGCTCTTGGATATGCAAACGGCAGGGTATAGGTAGAGAGAAGCGTTACCCCTGTAAATGTTATGAGTAGACAATAGATTTTGTTGTTTTGTTTTCCCTGTTTGACCTTTGACCTTTAAGTTTAGTTTCTTTTTATTCCTGTTGTTTCAGCGGCGCTGAACCCTGTACTGGAATCATCGTTTGTCGGGTGAAAGAAAACCTGTTTATTGACAATACAAAACCACAACCTGAAACCGCCTCTGATCTGTTCATATCATGCCTCCCTTCTGTGTCAGGGTGTTTCGGACAAGCTGATCCGTCACATTACATAGCGCACTATATAGGGAATAGGGTAACGTTTGGGACGCAGGCAGAGCACAGTACTCCCTGTTCTGTATCAGTCAATCAACTTCTACGTTTTATTAGTCTTACACTACCAGTCAAAAGTTTGGACACACCTACTCATTCAAGGGTTTTTCTTTATTTTTTACACTGTAGAATAATGGTGAAGACATCAAAACTGTGAAATTACACATATGGAATCATGTAGTAACCAAAAAATGTGTTAAAACAAATGGAGGTGTGTTGGGTCATTGTCCTGTTGAAAAACAAATGATAGTCCCACTAAGCCCAAACCAGATGGGATGGCGTATCGCTGCAGAATGCTGTGGGAGCCATGCTGGTTAGGTGCTGTGAGACGGGGGGTAAAAAATAAATAAATCGTCTGGTACAGTAGCAGCAGTTGTGATGTGTGTGTAGCGTGTATATCTGCATGCGTGTGCTAAGCTACACAGAGTCAGAGCAGGTGGTCAGTCCAGTTCAAGTGTTCAGCAGTCTGAAGGCTGGTAAATAGAAATGACGTCATGCTCTGATACCGTCTGCCTTCGAAGGTAAGGGAGAGAACAGCTCGTGGCTGGGGTGGGTGGGTGTGTGTGGGGTCTTGATGATGCTGCAGGCCTTCCTCAGGCACTGCTTGGAGTATATTTAGGGGTAAAAGTGACTATGCAATCAGGATATATAATAAACAGAATAGCAGCAGCCGTGTGTGTGTGTGTGTGTGTGTGTGTGTGTGTGTGTGTGTGTGTGTGTGTGTGTGTGTGTGTGTGTGTTGGAGTGTCAGTGTAGTATGTGTGAGTGTGTGGGTAGAGTCCAGTGAGTGTGCATAGAGGCGGTGCAAGGGAGTCAGCGCAAATAAAAAGGGGGTCAATGTAAACAGTCCGGGTAGTCATTTGATTTAACTGTTCAGCAGTCTTATGGCTTGGGGGTAGAAGCTGTTCAGGAGCCTTTTGGTACCAGACTTGGTGCTCCGGTACCGCTTGCCGTGCGGTAGCAGAGAGAACAGTCTATGACTGAGGTGGCTGGTGTCTTTGACAATTTTTAGGGCCTTCCTCTGACACCACCTGGCATAGAGGTCCTGGATGGCAGGAAGCTTTGCCCCAGTGATGTACTGGGCCGTACGCACTACCCTCTGTAGCGCCTTGCGGTCGGAGGCCGAGCAGTTGCCATACCAGGCGGTGATGCAACCAGTCCAGATGCTCTTAGTGGTGCAGCTGTGGCGCTTTTGGAGGATCTGAGGGTCCATAACACATCTCTTCAGCCTCCTGAGGGGTAAGAGGTGTTGTTATGCCCTCTTCACAGCTGTGTTGGTGTGTTTGGACCATGATAGGTCCTTAGTGATGAGGACACAGAGGAACTTGAAGCTCTCGACCTGCTCCACAACAGCCCCGTCGATGTGAATGGGGGCGTGTTCGGCCCTCCGTTTCCTGTAGTCTATGGTCAGCTCCTTTGTCTTGCTGACGTTGAGGGAGAGGTTGTTGTCCTGGCACCACACGGCCAGGTCTCTGACCTCCTCCCTATAGGCTGTCTCATCCTTGTCGGTGATCAGGCCTACCACCGTCGTGTCGCCAACAAACGTAATGATGGTGTTGGAGTCGTGCGCGGCCACGCAGTCGTGGGTGAATAGGGAGTACAGCAGGGGACAAAGCACACACCCCTGAGAGGCCCCCGTATTGAGAGTCAGCGTGGTGGATGTGTTGTGGCCTACCCTCACCACCTGGTGACCTTGGAGGGCACTATGGTATTGAACGCTGAGCTGTAGTCAATGAACAGCATTCTCAGGTAGGTGTTCCTTTTGTCCAGATGGGAAAGGGCAGTGTGGAGTGCAATAGAGATTGCGTCATCTGTGGATCTGTTGTGGCGGTATACGAATTGGAGTGGGTCCAGGGTGTCTGGGGTAATGGTGTTGATGTGAGCCATGACCAGCCTTTCAAAGCACTTCATGGCTACAGACGTGAGTGCTACGTGGCTATAGTCATTTAGACAGGTTACCTTGGTGTTCTTGGGCACAGGGACTATGGTGGTCTGCTTGAAATATTAAAGACTGGGTCAGGGAGAGGTTGAAAATGTCAGTGAAGACACTTGCCACTGGTCAGCGCGTGCTCTGAGTGCCGTCCTGGCCCTGCGGCCTTGTGAATGTTTACCTGTTTAAAGGTCTTATTCACATTCTAAGCTGACATATGGAATTGTTTTAAGATGGATTATTTATTTCTTAAAATATTGAATTTGGCCTTTACTATCAGATAAATGCGTTGAATAAAACATTCATAAATGGCAAAATATACAAGGTTTTTAAGTGTTTATCCTACACAGGAGAAATAAGAAAGCTCAGGATATCTTTATTGTTTTTAAACATATTTAATTCATTTTTTTAGGTAGGCACAAAACTACCTTCATACTTCCATCGTGTTCGTGAGAATATCCCCTTTCCACGGTTGGGTCACATTAGTTTGTAGCCCAAACGGTTCGGACGTTACAAACAGAAGTTGGCACATCGACGGTACCGACTTCAGACGAGTCCCCTAACACTCGTGGGGGTCGTGGAACAAAACAGAGAACACCATCGTGAGAGTTTCCCCTTTCCATAGAGTGGTCATAATAGTTTGTAGGTCAAACCGTTCTAAAAACGCTACAGATATGCAGAATTATAATGAGAAGACCGATTTTCTGCCTCCTTTCACCGCATATGCGGAAGTGCGACATCGGCGGATGCGGTGGATTGAGATGCATCCAATAAAAAAACAACTGCAGACCACGTGGAACCACGCCAGCCCAGGACCTCCACATCCGGCTTCTTCACCTCTGGGATTGTCTTAGACCAGCCACCCGGACAGCTGATGAAACTGTGAGTTTGCACTACCGAAGAATTTCTGCACAAAACTGTCAGAAACCATCTCAGGGAAGCTCATCTGCGTGCTCGTCGTCCTCACCAGGGTCTTGACCTGACTGCGGTTCGGCGTCGTAACCGACTTCAGTGGGCTAATTCTCACCTTCGATGGCCACTGGCACGCTGGAGAAGTGTGCTCTTCACAGATGAATCCCGGTTTCAACTGTATGGCGTCGTGTGGGCGAGCGGTTTGCTGATATCAATGTTGTGAACAGAGTCCCCCATGGTGGTGGTGGGATTATGGTATGGGCAGGCATAAGGTACGGACAATGAACACAATTGCATTTTATCGATGGCAATTTGAATGAGCAAAGATACCGTGACGAGATCCTGAGGCCCATTGTCGTGCCATTCATCCGCCGCACGGCCCCATGTCGCAAGGATCTGTACACAATTTCTGGAAGCTGAAAATGTCCCAGTTCTTCCATGGCCTGCATACTCACCAGACATGTCACCCATTGAGCATGTTTGGGATGCTCTGGACCGACGTGTACGACAGCGTGTTCCAGTTCCCGCCAATATCAGGCAACTTCGCACAGCCATTAAAGAGTAGTGGGACAACATTCCACAGGCCACAATCAACAGCCTGATCAACTCTATGCAAAGGAGATGTGTCGCGGTACATGAGGAAAATGGTGGTCACACCAGACACTGACTGGGTTTGTGATCCACGTCCCTACCGTTAAAAAAATAAAAAAGTATCTGTGACCAACAGTCATCTGAAATCCATAGATTAGGGCCTAATGAATTTATTTAAATTGACCGATTTCCTTATATGAAATGTAACTCAGTAAAATCTTTGAAATTGTTCCATGTTGCGTTTATATTTTGTTCAGTGTATATTTAGGCTAGTTACGTTAACAGTAAACAAACGCAGTAAACAAACGCAGTAAACAAAAGGTGAATGGAGATCCAGATAACCAAAACATAGCCTACTGCAGTGAGATGCAGCCATGCACACAGCTCTCTTGACAAACAAACAGGCCTACAGGCCCGCTTCAAACATGGGAAGTCACGCTAAGTTCAGCAATACGTTGTCAAATGGCACAATACACTTCTAAAAATCAAATTCGACCCACATAATCAAGTGAAGCAATGCCAGCCTGCCATAAACACGTTTCCAGTATGTACAGTTCCATTTACAGCAACGAAAACCAATAGGCTACCAAGAAAACCATAATAGAATGTAGCCTACCTATTTCTATGACTCCCGAGTGGCGCAGTAGTAGTAGTAGTAGTAGTAGTAGTAGCAGCAGCAGTAGTAGTAGTAGTAGTAGTAGTAGTAGTAGTAGTAGTAGTAGTAGTAGTAGTAGTAGTAGTAGTAGTAGTAGTAGTAGTAGTAGTAGCAGTAGTAGTAGTAGTAGCAGTAGTAGTAGTAGTAGTAGTAGTAGCAGTAGTAGCAGTAGCAGTAGCAGTAGTAGTAGTAGTAGTAGTAGCAGTAGCAGTAGTAGCAGTAGTAGTAGTAGTAGTAGTAGTAGTAGTAGCAGTAGCAGTCAGTAGTAGCAGTAGTCAGTAGTATAGTAGTAGCAGTAGTAGCAGTAGCAGTAGTAGTAGTAGTAGCAGTAGTAGCAGTAGCAGTAGTAGCAGTAGTATAGTAGTAGTTAGTAGCAGTAGTAGTAGTAGTAGCAGTAGTAGTAGCAGTAGCAGTAGCAGTAGCAGCAGTAGTAGTAGTAGTAGCAGTAGTAGTAGTAGTAGCAGTAGCAGTAGCAGTAGTAGTAGTAGTAGTAGTAGTAGTAGTAGTAGTAGTAGCAGTAGTATAGTCAGTAGCAGTAGTAGTAGCAGTAGTAGCAGTAGCAGTAGCAGTAGTAGTAGTAGTAGCAGTAGCAGTAGTAGTAGTAGTAGCAGTAGTAGCAGTAGTAGCAGTAGTAGCAGTAGTAGTTGTAGTAGTAGTAGTAGTAGTAGTAGTAGCAGTAGTAGTAGTAGCAGTAGCAGTAGCAGTAGTAGTAGTAGTAGTAGCAGTAGCAGTAGCAGTAGTAGTAGCAGTAGCAGTAGTAGCAGTAGCAGTAGTAGTAGTAGTAGTAGTAGCAGTAGTAGTAGCAGCAGCAGCAGCAGTAGTAGTAGTAGTAGTAGTAGTAGTAGTAGTAGTAGTAGTAGCAGTGGTCTAAATACTTATTTTCCACCATAATTTGCAAATAAATTCATTAAAAATCCTACAATGTGATTTTCTGGAATTTTTTTTCTCATTTTGTCTGTCATAGTTGACGTGTACCTATGATGAAAATTACAGGCCTCTCTCATCTTTTTAAGTGGGAGAACTTGCACAATTGGTGGCTGACTAAATACTTTTTTTCCCCACTGTATATCTTAGATATTCAAAACGGAGGGACACATATTTTGTAATAAAATAGGCATTTTAATAGATTTCTTTATTTTTATTGATTTCTACAATATATTAAACACTTGTGTTTACTTTCTAGCATTCAAAATAATAGATAGATATCTCTAAATCCCCAAAACATGTCACTACAACTTTACACATCACTACTGGGAAAAGCCCATTTGCTTACCCTAAGAACTGTACTTTAAACAATGCATAAACATAACGTTTTGCAGTATAAATGACTTGGTCAACTTTGAGTTCAACTCGGGATAACCGGTCATAGTGAGAGTGCATTTGTAAATTGCCTCCAGTGTGTCAGAGTGCGCTCTGGGCCGTTCCATAAATTCAGAGCATTGTCAGAATGTCATTGGTAAATTCAGAGCGTTTCGCTCTCGGAGCGTACACTGGGCGCTCTGGCGGAGGAGTAGGGTTGATCCGAGCGTTCTGACAGTCAAGCGCCCGAGCTAACTGGCTAAAGCTGGCCATTTTAGTCGCCCTAGCAGAGCTAGTTAGGCTGTTTTCATGTTATGTAGCAACTGTGCTGCTAGCAACAATTTAATTACGTTTTTTTCCAACCCTTACTGACACTTGTCATATTCAACGGGTGTTGAGCGTTCTTAAATTCGTCAGTTATTCTGCGCTCTGGCACACTCAGACGAGAGTGCTCTGAAATCGGAGTAGATAGCCAGAGTGAATTTACCAACGCACATAGGATTGTGGCTCACCTTTTAACCAGGTACATTTCAATGGCAACAACGAATGAGAAGTGGGAAGATGACTGATTTAAATATTTGATTAATCAAATCTTTATTTGTTTGTTAAAAAAATAGTAAAATGTTAAAACACCTATCACATTATTTAGTAATGGCAGAATGCATTTGAAACGTCACACACAGTAAAAGGTTTGTATGACTTAATACGATTATTTTATTGATGGGATTGAGGGAAAAAAGGTGTTGGTGCATTTATCAGCAGAGACGGCATTAACGATATGTAATTACATCTTTTTTTACATTTCTAGTCATTTAGCAGACGCCCTTATCCAGAGCGACTTACAGGAGCAATTAGGGTTAAGTGCCTTGCCACCTAGTCGGCTCGGGGATTAGAACCAGCGACCTTTCGGTTACTGGCACAACGCTCTTACCCACTAAGCCACCTGCTAGACGGCACTTCTAAAAGTCTATTTAGCACCATAGCAGGCTGAATTTGCAAGATAACTTTTCTTTCATTTTGATTTTCGGCATAAATGAAAATGTGGCACTGACTCGACACGTGGATTGATGCTTTCAGCATTGTCTCAATGAAGAGTTTGGCGTTCCACCAGCCACGTGCGACATGCATAGTTCAAGCCTGCTAGAGTTAAATGAAGCTGGTTAGCTTTAGAAAACCCTGTGTAGATCTCGTTGGCTTCATAGGATACCTCTCAGGACACCGGCTCGGACCAGTTGCATAAATCCATTTACTGTAGTGGAAGTACTGCCAAGCCAATGCGTTCTGAAGGGATTGAGCTTGTTTGTTGTTATTGTTTGTTTGTGCTGTTGTTGTTGTTTGTAGGGATCTACATAGTATTTAGCCTACCTCTCCTAAACATAGTGTTCCTGATGAGGGAGTGGTACAAATTAACGTCTTACAGTATTATTGTACATTAGCAAGCGGTTTACACAGAGAAAGCAGTTAAGAAGATTTTCTAGTAATTACTGTGGTTAAAAAGGTACTCTGTAGAAGTACATTTCAAATTTTTTCTTGGTATCATGCCAAGCCAAGGGTCAAACTGAATCAAACATTTGAATGAATACATTTAGTTTCTATGGTTATAATAAATCAAATCTGTTCTGAAAAAATTTTACAGTACTTTTCCCAAAACATAATAAGGGTTTGGGCATTGTTTTATCCAGGTCTCCATCTAATCGGCTGTTCCTGGGCAACGCTACTGCTGTCTTTCCACAAAGTGACAGAGCTGTCAGGAGATAAGCAGACAGACCATAGCCCCTTGTGTGTGTGTGTGTGTGTGTGTGCGTGCGTGTGTGCGTGCGTGCGTGCGTGTGTGTGTGTGTGTGTGTGTGTGTGTGTGTGTGTGTGTGTGTGCGTGCGTGCGTGCGTGCGTGTGCGTGTGCGTGCGTGCCTGTGTGCGTGTGTGTGTGCGTGCGCCTGTTCCTTTCCTTTCCTTCTTATCCAGAACGTTGTGTCCTCTCCCTCACCGTTGACCCCACTCATTAACAGGGTGCAGATTTAGCTGATCTGCCAGCATCCTGTTCGGGAATTGCCTATGCATGCAATGCCCCCCCCCCCATCCCCTTTCCCCCATCCAGCCTACACCCACCTATTTGTACCAAACAGTTGGATTCCTGCCATCATTTGTCCTGATAGTATTGTTTGTGTTGTGTAAATTCTCTAAATATACCATCTACCAAAGGCAGGGAAAAGGGTAGGCAGACTGATCAAAGAGGATTTAGATGATGTAACAGATTGGTAGATGGTGAAGATGTCATTGTGGTAGCGGTAGAAACGGGGTTCCCATTGAGAAGTGGTTGTCCCTGGGCTCGCCTGGTGCTGCTGGTGAGAGAAAAGAAGATAGAGAGAGAGAGAGAGAGAGAAGAGGATAAGATAGCGAGAGAGAGAGGAGTAGAGAGAGAGAGATAGAGAGAGAGAGAGATAGAGCACGATGAGTCTATGCTAAGGCAGCGCTATCGAGCTCGCGCCGCGCGCTTCGCTTTTTTCTTTCTCGCTCTCTCGCGCGCTCTGCCGCAGCGCTCCACTTTCCTTTGTCGCTAGCTTCGCTGCGCCGCGCGCGCTTGCCTTGCGGGCGCGCGCCTCCGGCGCGCTGCGCTTGCGCTTTGCCTTGCGCGTGCCGCGCGCGCGCGCGCTTGCTCTGCCTTGCCGCCGGCGCGCCGCGCGCCCGCGCGCGCGCGCGCGCCGCGCGCCGCGCGCTCGCGGCGCGCGCGCCGCGCTTGCCTTGCGCGCGCTTGCCGCGCCGAGCGCTCGCTTCCTTGCGCGCGCGCGCGCTTCTCGCTTGCCTTGCGCAGCGCGCGCTCGCGCCGCTCTTGCCTTGCGCGCGCTCTTGCCCTTGCGCGGCGCGCGCTCGCGCGCTTGCCTTGCTCTGCGCCTCGCTTTGCCTTGCGCGGGCGCTCGCGCGCCGCTTGCCTTGCTCGGGCGCGCTTTGCCTTGCGCGGGCTGCGCTTTGCCTGCCCGGGTCCCCTTCGCGGTCGTGCCTTGGCGACGCGCCTCGAGCGCCTCGCCTCGCCTAGACGCAGAGCGCGAACAGAGAGAGAGACAGAGAGAGAAAAATAATTCTGCAAAACCATCCTCCGTGTACAACGTAAACACCAAATAATCCCATGCAGACAGAATTAGGCCAATACCGCTAATTATCCAAATCCATAAAAGAGCCGTTAAATTCTATAAACCACTTAAAGGAAGCGATTCCCAACCTTCCATAACAAAGCCATCACCTACAGAGAGATGAACTTGGAGAAGAGTCCCCTAAGTAAGCTTGTCCTGGGGCTCTGTTCACAAACACAAACAGACCCCACAGAGCCCCAGGACAACAACACAATTAGACCCAACCAAATCATGAGAAAACAAAAAGAGAATTACTTGACACATTGGAAAGAACAAACAAAAAAACAGAGCAAACTAGAATGCTATTTGGCCCTAAACAGAGAGTACACAGTGGCAGAATACCTGACCACTGTGACTGACCCAAACTTAAGGAAAGCTTTGACTATGTACAGACTCAGTGAGCATAGCCTTGCTATTGAGAAAGGCCGCCGTAGGCAGACCTGGCTCTCAAGAGAAGACAGGCTATGTGCACACTGCCCACAAAATGAGGTGGAAACTGAGCTGCACTTCCTAACCTCCTGCCAAATGTATGACCATATTAGAGACACATATTTCCCTCAGATTACACAGATCCACAAAGAATTTGAAAACAAACCCAATTTTGATAAACTCCCTTATCTACTGGGTGAAAAACCACAGTGTGCCATCACAGCTGCAAGATTTGTGACCTGTTGCCACAAGAAAAGGGCAACCAGTGAAGAACAAACACCATTGTAAATACAACCCATATTTATGTTGATTTATTTTCCCATTTGTACTTT
>LR778284.1:4333529-4421029 GCA_902810595.1 Coregonus sp. 'balchen'
AAATGAGTCAAACAAACAAAAATTTTTGCCCAAATTTCCCCACCCGACAACAAGCTCCACACCCCAGAACAGAAAATAGCCCGCCCCACACTACGAACAAAACAACCCCAGCTCCCCAAACCCAAAAACAGAACTAGCCCAGTCCACTCCAGAACAGAACAAGCCCGCCCCACATCCAGAAAGAAAATACCCCAGCCCCACTCAGAACAGAACAACCCCGCCCCACCTCCAGAACAGAAAATACCCCAGCTCCACACTCAGAACAGAAAACCCCCAGCTCCACATACAGAACAGAAAACCCCAGCCCACACTACAGAAAGAACATGGGAGAACTAGAACGAAATACCCCAGCTCACAATCAGAAAGAACTAGCCCAGCTCCACACTACAGAACAGAACATAGCCCAGCTCCACACTACAGAACAGAAATACCCCAGTCCCAAAGGGACAAACATAGCCCAGCTCCAAACTACAGAAAAAAACCGCCCAGCCCACCAAACAAAAACAAACATACCCCCGCTCCAAAAACCCAGAACAGAAAAGCCCACCCCACACTAAAGAAAGAAATAGCCCGCTCCACACACAGAACAACCCCAAGCCCCACACAAGAAAGAAAAAGGGCCAGCCCCACACAGAAAGAACAAGCCCAGCCCCACATACGCAAGCCCAGTCCACCACTACAGAAAAAACATGCCCCAGCTCCCACTGAAAGACAAGCCACTCCCACCTGAACAAAAATACCCGTCCCACTGAAAAGAAACTACCCGCTCCCATGAAATAAATACCCCCCCAAAACAAACAAACAACCCGCTCCCACTGAAAAAACTAGCCCGCCCCACTAAAAAACAAAAATACCCGTCCACATGAACAGAACTGCCCGGGGGCTCCCCCTCCCCCAGAACTAGCCCGCCCCATTTAAGACAAACTACCCGCTCCCTAAAGAACTAACTACCCCTCCCACTTAAAACAAACTACCCGCTCCCACTGAACAGCCCCCCTGCCCAGCTCCACCCACTCCAAACAGAAACTACCCGCTCCCATGGGAAATAACAAACCCGCTCCAAAAAAACAACCCCAGCTCCCACTGAACAAAACTACCCCCCCAAACTGAACAGAACATAGGTCCACACTGAACAGAACAGCCACGAACCAAGCTAGTCCCAGGATCCTATTTCACATGCCTAAGGTAGTTTCCCAAATAAAAAAATTTTTTTATTACAAACCTTTTTTTCCCCATGGTGAGCCCCTAAGCCTCATATAACCAGTTCTGTGCTACTGACAGACGGACATCATCCTGTGGTTTTGGATTTTAAAACAACAATAACTTTTTTAAAAAGGCATTTAAAAAGGGGGGAAAATCCCACTAAATAGTAATTAAAGTGTTTTTTTCTTTAACGAGGTAATGGGCAGATTTACAGAATGACTACTAAACAAAACGAAATGCTGTCCAAGCCACCAGAGGGACGTTGAGGCATCTGGAGAAAGCCCAGCAGCCAGTAAAAGGGGGAGATGAACCATTTTTCATTCAGCACCACCATTAGGGTTGCAAAATTTCTGGTAACTTTCCCAAAATTCCAAGGTTTTCCAAAAATCCCTGTTGGAAGATTCCTGGAATCAGGAGGGAATCAGCAGGGAATTCGGGAGTCCTCCAACCAGGAAAACCAGGAGGGGAATTTTGGGAAAGTTACTGGAATTTTGCAACCCTAACCACCACCCCACTAAAAACAGAAAAACAAACCCCCTCAAACCCCCCCCCCCCGCGCTCACCTTTGTGGGGGATCCCCCCAACTCCATCTCATTTTTTTACCCAGTCCCCCCCAGTAGTTTCCCTCCTAAAGAGAAAGAGAGAGAGAGAAGAGATGAAGGAAGAGAATAAGAGAGGAGAGAAAGAGAGAATGAGAAAAAACCCAACCCCCCCCAAAAAAAAAAAAAAGGGAAGGGGAAAAAAAGGGGGGGGGTTCCCCCCGGGGGGCCTCAAAAAAAAAAAAAATTTTTTTTTAAAAAAAAAAAAAAAAAAAAAAACCCCCCCCAAAAAAAAAAAAAAAAAAAAAAAAAAAAAAAAAAAAAAATTACTAAATAGGCTTTGTCGGGACTCAAAAAAACTATTCAATTTTTCCCCGTTGCTTTGGGCACCCTTATTGGTCACCGTCGGGGGAAAACGAAACACTGAAAGGAGGGTTTTTGATTTGATGCCCAAATTTTGGGCCTTAGAAAAACCCCTGGCCTAAAATACAAAAAACACACGGGGAAAAAAACTCTCTCCTTAAAGTTGAGGTTATTTCATTTCAGGGGGCAGAAAAAATTTAAAACCAGGGTTTTCGTAATGGTGTTGAGGGAAAATGAGGCAGATTTTTTAGAATGTGAATAGCATTAATAACAGCAGTGACAAATACCCAACTGGACCAATGGCCCCTCTATGCTGTTTTCCCTGGATTTATGAGCCAGTCCAGATGGAGACAACGACACACCCTGTAATTTTAAAACAACAAAAGCACCCCGTATGATGGAACAAAACAGACAGCACCCTTAGTGATGGAAAGACGAAGACAGCACCCTGTAGTGAGGAAAAACAGACAGCACCCCTTGTATGAAAGACGACGACAGCACCCCGTATGAGGAACGACAGACGACAGCACCCTGTAGGATGGAACAGACGACAAAAGCACCCTGTGTATGGAAAGACAGACAGACAACAGACCCGTAGTGATGGAAAGCAGAAGACAGCACCCTTATGATGGAACAGACGACAGACAGCACCCTGTAGTGATGGAACAGAGAGAAGACAGCACCCGTATGATGGAACAGACGACAGACGCCCCGTATGATGGAAAGCAGACGAAGCCCCTGTGTGATGGAAAGAAGCGACAGCCCCCGTAGTGATGGGAAAAGACAGCAGACAGCAAAGTAGTGATGGAACAGACAGAAACACACCCTGAGTGTGGAACAGACAAACACCCTGTGTGATGGACAGGGCATTTAATTTACATTTAAAATTTTTGTCATTTTCAGCGCTCTTAACCAGGCGATTACAACAATTAGGGTTAAGTGCCCCGCTCAAAGGGGCATTAATCATTTACAGACGTTTACCAGAGCGATCAAAATTGGTGCGTTCACCTATAGCCGTGGGATAACCACTTTCAACGACAGACAGCACCCCGTAGTGAGGGGAAAAAACAGACAGACAGCACCCTTAGTAGGACCGACAGCAGACAGCACCCTGTGTGATGAAAAGCAGACAGCACCCTGTAGTGATGGAAAAGACAGCAGAAGCCCCCCGTGTTGAACAAACACGACAGCACCCTGAGTGAGGAAAAGACAGACGCACCCTGTAGTGAGGAACGACAGACAGACAGACCCGTAGGGAGGAACAGACAGGGGCGCAGCCCCCTGTAGTGATGGTCAGACAGACAGCCCCTTATGATGGAACGACAGACAGACGCACCCTGTAGTATGGAACCGACCAAAGCACCCTGTAGTGATGGAACAGAAGACAGACGCAAACCCCGAGAGGAACGACAAAAACAGCACCCGTAGTGAGGAAAAGACAGACGACCCTGTGGATGGAAAAAGACAGCAGAAGCACCTGATGATGGAACAAAAAGACAGACCACCCTGTAGTGATGGAAAAAGACAGAAGAAGACCCTGTTTTGGAACAACGAAGGGGCAGCCCCCGTGGATGGGAAAAACAGACAGACAGACCCCCCTAGTGATGGGGAAAGCAACAACAGCACCCTGTAGTGATGGAAAACAGAAGACAGCACCCTTTGTGATGGGGAAAAAAAAAAAGACAGACGCACCCTGTGTGATTAACAGACAACGACGACGCACCCCCGTGTGATGGAACAGACGACGACAACCCCTTATTATGGAACAGACAGACAACAGCACCCTGATTTATGAACAGACAACAGACAGCACCCTTAGGGTGGAACAGACAGACAACGCACCCTTAGGATGGAAAGAAGACAGACAGCACCCCGTAGTTTGGGAACGACAACAGACAGCCCTGTATGATGGAACAGACAGACAGACACCCCTTTTTTTGGGTGGAAAAAAGAAAGACAGACAGCACCCTGTTGATGGGGGCAGAAACCCGCACCCCCATGATGGGACAGAGAGACAGACGCACCCTGAGTGATGGAAAAAGAAGACGACAGCACCCTGTAGTGATGGGGGAAAAGACAGCAGACCGCACCCGTAGTGTGGAAAAAGACGCAGACAGACCCGTTGTGGAACAGACAGACGCAGAAACCCCGTAGGATGGAAAAAGGGCAGACAACAGCACCTGTGTGATGGAAAAGACAACAGACAGCACCCTTTTGTGATGGATCAGACAGACGCCCCTGAGTGAGGAACGACAGACAGACAGCACCCTGTTATGGAACGACAGACAAAAATGTAGTTGGGTCAGACAGAAGCAGCCCCCTGTAGGGGGAACAGACGAAGACAGCACCCTGTAGTGATGGAAAAGAGAGACAGACAGCACCCTGTATGATGGATCAGACAACAGCACCCTGTATTTTGGAAAAGACAACAGACAGACCCGTAGTGTGGAAAGACGACAGACTCACCCCGTAGTGATGGAACAGAGAGACGACACACCCCGTATGAGGGAAAAAAAGACAGACAGCCCCCTGTGTGATGGGAAAAGCGCAGACAGCACCCGAGTGATGGAACAGAAAGAAAGACAGCACCCTGTGTGTGGGGGAAAAGACAGAAGCACCCTGTATGATTGGGCGACAGAAGAAGCACCCTTTGTGATGGAACAGCGACAGACACCCCTGTAGTGTGGAAAGACAGACAGCGCACCCGTATGAGGAACCGACGACAGACGCACCCCGTAGTGAGGAACAAAGACAGACAGCCCCTGTAGTGATGGAAAAAGACAAAACAGCACCCCGTAGGGGTGGAAAAAAAAACAGAAGAAACCCCCCTGTATGATGGAACAGACAACAGCACCCGTATGATTAACGACGACAGACAGCCCCTTAGTGATGGAACAGACAAAACAGACAGCACCCTGATGGGGGAACGAGGACAGACAGCACCCTGAGTAGGAAAGACAACAGAAAACACCCTGTAGTGATGGAACAGACAGACAGACAGCACCCTGTAGTGATGGAACAGACAGACAGACAGCACCCTGTAGTGATGGAACAGACAGACAGACAGCACCCTGTAGTGATGGAACAGACAGACAGACAGCACCCTGTAGTGATGGAACAGACAGACAGACAGCACCTGTAGTGATGGAACAGACAGACAGACAGCACCCTGTAGTGATGGAACAGACAGACAGACAGCACCTGTAGTGATGGAACAGACAGACAGACACACCCTGTAGTGATGGAACAGACAGACAGACAGCACCCTGTAGTGATGGAACAGAGAGACAGACAGCACCCTGTAGTGATGGAACAGACAGACAGACAGCACCCTGTAGTGATGGAACAGACAGACAGACAGCACCCTGTAGTGATGGAACAGACAGACAGCACCCTGTAGTGATGGAACAGACAGACAGACAGCACCCTGTAGTGATGGAACAGACAGACAGCACCCTGTAGTGATGGAACAGACAGACAGACAGCACCCTGTAGTGATGGAACAGACAGACAGACAGCACCCTGTAGTGATGGAACAGACGACGACAGCACCTGTAGTGATGGAACAGACAGACAGACAGCACCCTGTAGTGATGGAACAGACAGACAGCACCCTGTAGTGATGGAACAGACAGACAGACAGCACCCTGTAGTGATGGAACAGACAGACAGACAGCACCCTGTAGTGATGGAACAGACAGACA
Source organism: Coregonus sp. 'balchen' (assembly GCA_902810595.1). Lineage (NCBI taxonomy): Eukaryota > Metazoa > Chordata > Actinopteri > Salmoniformes > Salmonidae > Coregonus > Coregonus sp. 'balchen'. The sequence goes on from LR778284.1 coordinate 4,339,339, forward strand.
GACAGCACCCTGTAGTGATGGAACAGACAGACAGACAGCACCCTGTAGTGATGGAACAGACAGACAGACAGCACCCGTAGTGATGGAACAGACAGACAGACAGCACCCTGTAGTGATGGAACAGACAGACAGACAGCACCCTGTAGTGAGGAACAGACAGACAGACAGCACCCTGTAGTGATGGACAGACAGACAGACACCTGTAGTGATGGAACAAGAGACAGACAGCACCCTGTAGTGATGGAACAGACAGACAGACAGCACCCTGTAGTGATGGAACAGACAGACAGACAGCACCCTGTAGTGATGGAACAGACAGACAGACAGCACCCTGTAGTGATGGAACAGACAGACAGACAGCACCCTGTAGTGATGGAACAGACAGACAGACAGCACCCTGTAGTGATGGAACAGACAGACAGACAGCACCTGTAGTGATGGAACAGACGAGGACAGACAGCAGCCCTGTAGTGATGGAACAGACAGACAGACGCACCCTGTAGTGATGGAACAGAAGACAGACAGCACCCTGTAGTGATGGAACAGACAGAAGACAGCACCCTGTAGTGATGGAACAGACAGAAGACAGCACCTGTAGTGATGGAACAGAGACAGACAGCACCTGTAGTGATGGAACAGACAGACAGCACACCCTGTAGTGATGGAACGACAGCAGACAGCACCCTGTAGTGATGGAACAGAAGACAGACAGCACCTGTAGTGATGGAACAGACGACAGACAGCCCCTGTAGTGATGGAACAGAGACAGACAGCACCTGTAGTGATGGAACAGACAGACAGACAGCACCTGTAGTGATGGAACAGACAGACAGACAGCACCCTGTAGTGATGGAAAACAGACAGACAGCACCCTTAGTATGGACAGACAGACAGCACCTGTGTGATGGAACAGACAGACAGCACACCCTGTAGTGATGGAACAGAAGACAGACAGCACCTGTAGTGATGAACAGACAGACAGCACCCTGTAGTGATGGAACAGACAGACAGACAGCACCTGTAGTGATGGAACAGACAGACAGCACACCTGTAGTGATGGAACAGAAGAAGACAGCACCCTGTAGTGATGGAACAGAGACAGACAGCCCCTGTAGTGATGGACAGACGACAGACAGCACCCTGTAGTGATGGAACAGACAGACAGCACCCGTAGTGATGGAACAGACAGACAGCAGCCCTGTAGTGTGGCGACAGAAGTGTAGTGGAACAGAGACCACCTGTAGAACAGACGCAGACTTTGTGAAAACAGTAGACCGAGTGGGAGAAGCGACCACCGTGTAGGAACAGACAGAACACTGTGTGGAACAGACAGACGACAGACCTGTAGTGGAACACAGAACGCAGGACCTTGTGTGGAACAACAGAACAGACTGTAGGATACACGACGACCACCTGTGTATGAACAGAGCAGACACTTGTTGGAACACAGAGTAGACCCGAGTGGCAGAACAGCACCGGTAGAACAGGCAGAACCTGTAAACAGCGAGACTGTGTCAGACCAGGCTACCTGTTGACAGTACGACAGCACCTGTTTGAAAGACGACGGCCATGTGTTCAGGAGACGCACTTCGAGACGTTACGACCTGGCTTCACACATGTTCTGATAGAGTTACTGATCCTGGCTTCGACCACATGCTCTCTGATCAGTACTGATCCTGCGCTTCCACATGTTTGATAGCAGTACTGATCTGGCTCACCACATGCTTATGATACCATGATCCTGGTCACCACATCTGATGAGTACTGATGCCTGGGCTTCACCCAGTTCCTAACCATTACTGAACCTTTCACACAGACTCAACCCAACCCACAAAATCACGCTGCAAAGCGGACCTACTAACTACTTCAGACCACACCACTGAATCACCCAGTAACACCACACTAAACCTCACCATGCCCTGACACTACTGAACCTCACTCACCAGATGGCTACATGCTGGTCTGAAACCTCCCAACCATAACCTCACTGAACCTACACCCGGACTTACCCTCATGAAACCTCACCGTGACCCTAACCACCTCACTGAAACCGACACCCGACCCTAACCACCTACTGAAACCTCCCGACCCAACACTCACTAGAAACCTCACCACAGCACCAACCACTCATGAACCTCACCGCCCATCCACTGCACTGAAATCACCTCGAAGTACTCACTGTACCTCCAGCGAAACTCACTGAAACCTCACTTGGACCCTAACCACTTCACTGAAACTATCCCCACCTAAACCACCCACTGAACCTCCTCGACTAACCACACTCAGCTGAACCCACCAGACCACTAACATTCACTGATAACCTAACACCATGCCCCTACCCGACCCTAGACCAGCCCTCACCCATGAAACACTCACCCAGACCCTAACCACTCACTGAACACCACCTAACACCTCACTAAACCTCCCAGACCTAACCACCTCACTGAAACCTCACCCAGACCCTAACCACCTCACTGAAACCTCACCAATCTAACACCCACTGAACTCTCACCACCCACCCTAACCACCTCACTAACCTCACCAGACCCTAACCACCTCACTGAAACCTCACCTCACCCAGACTCTAACCACCTCACTGAAACCTCACCCGACCCTAACCACCTCACTGAAACCTCACCCAACCTAACCACCTCACTGAAACCTCACCTCACCCAGACCCTAACCACCTCACTGAAACCTCACCCAGACCCTAACCACCTCACTGAAACCTCACCCAGACCCTAACCACCTCACTGAAACCTCACCCAGACCCTAACCACCTCACTGAAACCTCACCCAGACCCTAACCACCTCACTGAAACCTCACCCAGACTCTAACCACCTCACTGAAATCTCACCTCACCCAGACTCTAACCACCTCACTGAAACCTCACCCAGACCATAACCACCTCACTGAAACCTCACCTCACCCAGACTCTAACCACCTCACTGAAATCTCACCTCACACCCAGAAACCCTCAACCACACCTCACTGAAACCTCAACCCAGACTCATAACCACCTCACTGAAACCTCACCCAGACCCTAACCACCTCACTGAAACCTCACCCAGACCCTAACCACCTCACTGAAACCTCACCCAGACCCTAACCACCTCACTGAAACCTCACCCAGACTCTAACCACCTCACTGAAACCTCACCCCAGACCCTAACCACCTCACTGAAACCTCACCCAGACCCTAACCACCTCACTGAAACCTCACCCATGACCTAACCACCTCACTGAAACCTCACCCACCAGACTCTAACCACCTCACTGAAACCTCACCCAGACCCTAACCACCCTACCTGAAACCTACACCCACGACCTCAACTAACTCACTCACTGAAACCTCACCCCAGACTCTAACCACCTCACTGAAAACCTCACCCAGACTCTAACCACCTCACTGAAACCTCACCCATACCCTAACCACCTCACTGAAACCCCAACCAGACTCTAACCACTCACTGAAACCTCACCCAGACCCTAACCACCTCACTGAAACCTCACCCAGACCCTAACCACCTCACTGAAACCTCACCTCACCCAGACCCTAACCACCTCCACTTGAAACTCTCCCCCGACCCTAACCACCTCACTGAAACCTCACCTCACCCCAGACTCTAACCACCTCACTGAAATCTCCCCCAGACCCTAACCACCTCACTGAAACCTCACCTCCCCCAGACCTAACCACCTCACTGAAACCTCACCCAGACTCTAACCACCTCACTGAAACCTCACCCAGACCCTAACCACCTCACTGAAACCTCACCCAGACCCTAACCACCTCCACTGAACCTCACCCAGACCTAACCACCTCACTGAACACCTCACCAGACTCTAACACCTCACTGAAACCTCCCCAGACCCTAACCACCTCACTGAACCTCACCTACCCCACAGACCCCCTAACCAACTCACTGAAACCTCACCCAGACCCTAACCACCTCACTGAAACCTCACCTCCACCCAGACCCTAACCACCTCACTGAAACTCCCAGACCCTAATCACCTCACTGAAACCTCACCGTGACCCTAACCACCTCACTGAAACCTCACCCAGACCCTAACCCACCTCACTGAAACCTTACCCAGACACCCTACCACCTCACTGAAACCTCACCGCTACCCTAACCACCTCACTGAAACCTCACCCACACCTAACCACCCTCACTGAAAACCTCACCCAGACTCTAACCACCTCACTGAAACCTCACCCAGACTCTAACCACCTCACTGAAACCTCACCCAGACTCTAACCACCTCACTGAAATCTCCCCCAGACTCTAACCACCTCACTGAAACCTCACCTCTCGCCAGGATCAGTAACTCTATCAGTACGTGTGAAGCCAGGATCTGACACATGTTCTGACGCACCAGGGCGTAATTTGTGGTTACAAGTCGTTTCCACCGAGGTGGATGACTGTGCATGTATTCACGGTCACACCTCGCCTTGGAGAGAGGGAATATTTCAGAACCCTTCCATTGAAAACAGCTCATCCATATTTCGCGCTCCTGTAGCCATCTAGCCAGCTACATTGTGTAATCGCATAGTAAATATTTGCTTCAGTAGGATTATGAGATGGGATCTTATTAATCAATAAAATAAATAAAACGCACAACATTGTGAGGGTTCACAAAGAGAACATGTGTTAAGCTGTATTATAATGTTCTATAATAATGTTGCATAAATCACCTTCCGGTGTAAAAAACATGGTAATTAAAAAAACTAAAAACTAAATTTTAAGTGAGAATAGGCATTGGTCTAAAGCCGAACTGAAATCTCCCCCAGACCCTAACCACCTCACTGAAACCTCACCTCACCCAGACCCTAACCACCTCACTGAAACCTCACCCCAGACCCTAACCACCTCACTGAAACCTTCACCCAGACCCTAACCACCACTGAACTGAAACCTTTACCACCGACCCTAACCACCTCACTGAAACCTCACCCCAGACCCTAACCACCTCACTGAAACCTCACCTCACCCAGACTCTAACCACCTCACTGAAATCTCCCCCAGACCCTAACCACCTCACTGAAACCTCACCTCCCCCAGACCCTAACCCCTCACTGAAACCTCACCCAGACCTAACCACCTCACTGAAACCTCACCTCACCCAGACTCTAACCACCTCACTGAAATCTCCCCCAGACCTAACCACCTCACTGAAACCTCACCCAGACCCTAACCACCTCACTGAAACCTCACCATGACCCTAACCACCTCACTGAAACCTCACCCAGACCCTAACCACCTCACTGAAACCTCACCCAGACTCTAACCACCTCACTGAAACTCACCCAGACCCTAACCACTCACTGAAAACCTCAAACCCCGACCCTAACCACCTCACTGAAACCTTACCCAGACCCAACCACCTCACGAAACCTTTACCCAGACCCTAACCACCTCACTGAAACCTCTACCCAGACCCTAACCACCTCACTGAAACCTCACCCAGACCCTAACCACCTCACTGAAACCTCACCTCCCCCAGACTCTAACCACCTCACTGAAATCTCCCCCAGACTCTAATCACCTCACTGAAACCTCACCCAGACTCTAACCACCTCACTGAAACCTCCACCAGACCTAACCACCTCACTGAAAACCTCACCCAGACTCTAACCACCTCACTGAAACCTCACCCCAGACTAACCACCTCACTGAAACCTCACCTCCCAGACTCAACCACTCACTGAAATCTACCCAGAAATCTAAACCACCTCACGAAACTTCAACCAGGACTCTAACCATTCACTTGAACCTCACCCGACCTAACACCTCACTGAAACCTTCCGGAACCCAACCACTTCACTGAAACCTCCCTTGACATAACCACGCTCCTATCGGACCTGACCAGTCTAAGCCAGCTACATTGAATCACAAGTACACTAACCACCTCACGTAGGATAAATGGACTTATAGATCATAAACACTACAACCTCACCTTGTGAGGCCAAACCAACTCCCTTGAAAACGTCATCCATAATCTATACAGCCTCATGAATCACCTCACCGGTGTAAACACTGACACTGAAACTAAAATCTTAACACCTTTCAGTGAGAATAGGCATGGTCTAAAGCCCTAAAAAGAAAGGATTTCAACCATGAGCACCACATGCCTATTCCACCCATGCTCTACCAAGGTTTTCCAGCACACAGCTTTGACCCACTACAGTAACTATGTTGGTATTGTACTTCAAACTCTGTGTAGGCAGGTTGCTGTCACACCCTGACTTATGGGACTCTTGTATGTTAAGTCAGGGTGTGGATAATCTATGCTGCATATTCTATGTTCACATTCTAGGTTGTTGTGGTTCTAGGTTTGGCCGGGTGTGATTCCCAATCAGAGGCAGCTGTCGCTCGTCGTCTCTGATTGGGGATCATGCTTAAGTAGCCTGTTTGCGTCGTTAGTTGTGGGATCTTGTTCCGTGTTTAGAGGCTTGTTCCGTGTTTAGAGGCTTGTTCCGTGTTTAGAGGCTTGTTCCGTGTTTAGAGGCTCGTTCCGTGTTTAGAGGCTCGTTCCGTGTTTAGAGGCTCGTTCCGTGTTTAGAGGCTCGTTCCGTGTTTAGAGGCTCGTTCCGTGTTTAGAGGCTCGTTCCGTGTTTAGAGGCTTGTTCCGTGTTTAGAGGCTTGTTCCGTGTTTAGAGGCTTGTTCCATGTTTAGACGCTTGTTCCGTGTTTAGAGGCTCGTTTTGTGTTTACCCTTAGGACTTCACGGTTCGTTGGATTGTTGTTTTGTTCGTGTGTTTATCGGTGAAATAAACATGTACGCATTTCACGCTGCGCCTTGGTCTGACCCGTCCTTAAACGAGCGTGACAGTTGCTTAGGATTCAAACCTTCTCAAACAGCCTAATTCATACTCTTCCGAGGGATAACAGACTTTACAGTGTCCTGCTATTAAAATTATGTACATCGGTATATACAGTACCAGTCAAAAGTTTGGACACACCTACTCATTCAAGGGTTTTTCTTTATTTTTACTATTTTCTACATTGTAGAATAATAGTGAAGACATCAAAACTATGAAATAACACATATGGAATCATGTAGTAACCAAAAAAGTGTTAAACAAATCAAAATATGTAAGTAGCCACCCTTGATGACAGGTTTGCACAGTCTTGGCATTCTCTCAACCAGCTTCACCTGGAATGCTTTTCCAACAGTCTTGGAGTTCCCATATATGCTGAGCACTTGTTGGCTGCTTTTCCTTCACTCTGCAGTCCAACCCAAACCATCTCAATTGGGTTGAGGTTGGATAATTGTGGAGGCCAGGTCATCTGATGCAGCACTCTATCACTCTCCTTCTTGGTCAAATAGCCCTTACACAGCCTGGAGATAGTCCCACTAAGTGCAAACCAGATGGGATGGCGTATCACTGCAGAATGCTGTGGTAGCCATCTGGTTAAGTGTGCCTGAATTCTAAATAAATCACAGACAGTGTCAACCAGCAAAGCACCCCCACACCATCACAACGTCCTCTCTCCATGCTTCAATGGTGGGAGACCACCATCTGTGGAGATCATCCGTTCACCTACCTCTGTGTCTCACAAAGACACGGCGTTTTGGAACAAAAATCCCAAATTTGGACTCAGATCAAAGGACAGATTTCCACCGGTCTAATGTCCATTGCTCGTGTTTCTTGGCCCAAGCAGGTCTCTTCTTATTATTGGTGTCCTTTAGTAGTGGTTTCATTGCAGCAATTCGACCATGGGGGCCTGATTCAAGCAGTCTCCTCTGAACAGTTAATGTTGAGATGTGTCTGTTACTTGAACTCCGTGAAGCATTTATTTGGGCTGCAATCTGAGGTGCAGTTAACTCTAATGAACTTATCCTCTGCAGCAGAGGTAATTCTGGGTCTTCTATTCCTGTGGCGGTTCTCACGAGAGGCAGTTTCATCATAGCGCTTGATGGTTTTTGTGACTGCAATTGAAGAAACTTTCAAAATTCTAGAAATTTTTCGGATTTACTGACCTTCATGTCTTAAAGTAATGATGGACTGTTGGTTCTCTTTGCTTATTTGAGCTGTTCTTGCCATAACATGGACTTGGTCTTTCACCAAATAGGGCTATCTTCTGTATACCCCCTACCTTGTCACAACACAACTGATTGGCTCAAACGCATCAAGAAGGAAAGAAATTCCACAAATTAACTTTTAAGAAGGCACACCTGTTAATTGAAATGCATTCCAGGTGACTACCTCATGAAGCTGGTTGAGAGAATGCCAAGAGTGTGCAAAGCTTTCATCAAGTCAAAGGGTGGCTACTTCGACTTGATGTTATTTCTTTAACACATACTTTAACTATGTGTTATTTCATAGTTTTGATGTCGTTCACTGTTATTCTACAATGTAGAAAATAGTAAAAATAAAGAAAAACCCTGGAATGAGTAGGTGTGTCAAAACTTTTGACTGGTACTGTATATTGAACAAAAATATAAAATCGCAACATGCAACCATTTCAAAGATTTTACGGAGTTACACTTCATATGAGGAAATCAGTCAATTGAAGTAAATTCATTAGGCCCTAATCTATGGATTTCACATGACTGGGAATTCAGATATGCATCTGTTGGTCACAGATACCTTAAAAAAAGGTAGGGGCGTGGATCAGAAAACCAGTCAGTATCTGGTGCGACCACCATTTGCGTCATGCAGCGTGACACATCTCCTTCGCATAGAGTTGATCAGGCTGTTGATTGTGGCCTGTGGAATGTTGTCCCACTCCTCTTCAATGGCTGTGCGAAGTTGGTGGATATTGGCAGGAACTGGAACACGCTGTCGTACACGTCGATCCAGAGCATCCCAAACATGCTCAATGGGTGACATGTCTGGTGAGTATGCAGGCCATGGAAGAACTGGGACATTTTCAGCTTCCAGGAATTGTGTACAGATCCTTGCGACATGGAGCCCTGCATTATCATGCTAAAACATGAGGTGTTGGTGGTGGATGAATGGCACGACAATGGACCTCAGGATCTAGTCACGGTATCTCTGTGCATTCAAATTGCCATAGATATAATGCAATTGTGTTCGTTGTCTGTAGCTTATGCCTGCCCATACCATAACCCCACCGCCACCATGGGGCACTCTGTTCACAACGTTGACATCAGCAAACCGCTCGCCCACACGACGCCATACACGTGGTCTGCGGTTGTGAGGCCGGTTGGACGTACTGCCAAATTCTCTAAAACGACGTCGGAGGCTTATGGCACAGAAAATAACATTCAATTCTCTGGCAACAGCCCTGGTGGACATTCCTGCAGTCAGCATGCCAAATGCCCGCTCCGTCAAAACTTGAGACATCTGTGGCATTGTGTTGTGTGACATAACTGCACATTATAAAGTGGCCTTTTATTGTCCCCAGCACAAGGCGCACCTGTTTAATGATCATGCAGTATAAAGGGTTTAAGGAAATACAGGCATGAACCACATTACTACAAGACAAAACAGCTCAATCAAAGCTCTGGTTCTTGGAGTATAAAAAGCATCTTTGCTTCATGTATGAAAAAAAGCATTAAATGGTACGGAATGGGATAATGTCTTTTGTTGTTTGGGAACAATCCAATACTTTACCTTGTATACGGTACAAATCACACTATTGGGGAAGCACGTCCTCAAAGAGTATGAATTAGGCTGTTTGATATCTAAGCAACCTGCCTAAACATAGCGTGAGGTACAATACCAACATAGCTACTTGTAGAGCACGGGTGGAATAGGCGTTGTGGTGCTCATGTGAATCTCCTTTCTTCTTCGGCTTCAGACCAATGCCTATTCTCACTTAAAACGTATTTTTTTAGTTTTTAATTACGGAGATCGTTATAGTTATCATTTCCCTTAAACCACTTTTTATGCTCTAACCTCAGACGTCAATCTGTGGGCTACCTCAGGACTACATTAGATTCTAATGGTTCTTCAATCTGTGGGCTACCTCAGAACTACATTAGATTCTAATGTCTTCAATCTGTGGGCTACCTCAGAACTACATTAGATTCTAATGGTCTTCAACGTGTGGGCTACCTCAGGACTACATTAGATTCTAATGGTCTTCAATCTGTGGGCTACCTCAGAACTACATTAGATTCTAATGGTCTTCAATCTGGGAGGGAAGTGACCTCATGTCCCTTGTTTCTTTCCTATAGGTAGCGTCCCAAATGGCAAGTCCTATCCCTAGTACAGTGTAGTGTTCAGGTAAGGGGTTAAGGTAGGGTTAAGTCCGGGTCAGGTAAGGGGTTACTGTAAGTGTGACGGTAATGGTTTAAGGTAAGGGTTCCGGTAAGGGTTACTGTCAGGGTTCCTGTACTGGTTCATGTAAGGGTTACCGTCCGTGTTCAGGTACGGGTGAGGTAAAAGGTTCATGTACGGGTTACGGTACGGTATACGGTAAGGGTTACTGTCCTTGTTTAGTGTCAGGGTTTTCAGGTCCGGGTTGCATGTCAGGGTTAGGTCCGGGTTACTGGCGGGTTCCGGTGGGTTCCGGTCCGGGTACGGTCCTGGTTCCTGTCCGGGTTCCGGTCCGGGTTCCTGTCCGGTCCCTGTAAGAGGGTTTCCTGTCGGGTTCCGGTCCCGGGTTCCGGCAGGGTTCCTGTCCGGGTTCCGGATCCGGGTTCGGTCCGGTTCCTGTCGGGTTCCGGTCCGGTTCCTTGTCCGGGTTCCGGTCCGGGTTCCGGGTGGTCCGGTCCTGGTTCCGCCGCTGTTTCCGGGTCAGGGTTTCCTGTAAGGGTTTCCCTGTACGGGTTATCCGGTCCGGGTTACGGTCCGGGTTTCCTGTCCCGTTCCGGTCGGGTTCCTGTCAGGGTTTCAGGTCCGGGTTTCTGTCAGGTTCGGTCCGGGTTCCTGTCCGCGGTTCCGGTCCGGTTTCCGGTCCGGGTTCAGGTCCCGGGTATTCCGGTCCGGGTTTCCTGTCCGGGTTCCGGTCCGGTTTAGGTCCAGGGTTCCTGTCGGGTTCCGGTCCGGAGTTCCTGTCCGGGTCCGGTCCGGGTTCCGGTCCGGTTCTGTTCCCGGGTTCCGGGCCGGGTTCCTGTCCAGGGTTTCCGGCGGGTTCCTGTCCGGGTTTCCGGTCCGGGTTCCTGTCAGGGTTCCTTCCGGGTTCCGGTACCGGGTTCCTGTCCGGGTTCCCGGATCCGGTTCCGGTCCGCTGTCCCGGTCCGGGTTCCGGTCCCGGGTTTCCTGTCCGGGTATCCGGTCCGGGGTTCCGGTCGGGTTCCGGTCCGGGTTCCCGGTCCGGGTTCGGTCCAGGGTTCCGGTCCGGGTTGCCGGTTCCGGGTGTCCGGTCCGGGTTCCTGGCCGGGTTCCTGTCCCGGGTCCGGTCCGGGTTCTGTCCGGGTTCCTGATCCGGGTTCGGTCCGGGTTCCGGTCCGGGTGCCTGTCGGTTCGGGTCCGGTTTCCGGACCGGTTACGTCCGGGTGTTCCGGTCCGGGTTCCTGATCAGGGGTCTTTTCCGGGATTTCTGTCGCGGGTTTCCGTGTCCGGTTCAGGTCAGGTTCCGGTCCGGGTTCTGTTTTGGGCTCCCGTGCACCCTGCGGCCTGTACTAGCCCCTTTGCCCAGTTTCCCCTTTTGTTACGTTTCCAACTCCTCTTCTCACCTTGACTATCCCCTAGTATTTTTGTTTTCCCCCCCTCATCAATCTACACAATACCCAATAACAAAGCACAACGTTTTTTTTTAGAAATTGTCAGCAAATGTATTAAAATAACAACACTTAAATTACATTTACCTAAGTATTCAGACCCTTTACCTCAGTAGTTTGTTGAGAAGCACCTTTGGCAGCGTAACAGCCACGAGTCTTCTTGGGTAATGACGCAACAAGCTTGGCACACCTGTATTTGGGGAGTTTTTCTCCCTTCTTCTCTGCAGATCTTCTCAAGCTCTGTCAGGTTGGATGGGGAGCATCAACTGCACAGCGATTTTCAGGTCTCTCCAGAGATGTTTGATCGGGTTCAAGTCCGGCTCTGGCTGGGCCACTCAGGACATTCATAGACCTTGTCCCGAAGCCACTCCTGCGTTGTCTTGGCTGGTGCTTAGGGTCGTTTTCCTGTTGGAAGGTGAACTTTCGCCCCAGTCTGAGGTACTGAGCACTCTGGAGCAGGTTTTCATCAAGGATCTCTCTGTACTTTGCTCCGTACATCTTTCCCTCGATCCTGACTAGTCTCCCAGTCCCTGCTGCTGAAAAACATCCCCACAGCATGATGCTGCCTACCACCATGCTTCACCGTAGGGCATGACGCTTGGCATTCAGGCCAAAGAGTTAAATCTTGGTTTCATCAGAGCAGAGAATCTTGTTTCTCATGATCTGAGAGTCCTTTAGGTGCCTTTGGGCAAACTCCAAGCGGGCTGTCATGTGCCTTTTCCTGAGGAGTTGCTTCCGTCTGGCCACTCTACCATAAAGGCCTGATTGGTGGAGTGCTGCAGAGATGGTTGTCCTTCTGGAAGGTTCTCCCATCTCCACAGAGGAACTCTGGAGCTCTGTCAGAGTGACCATCAGGTTCTTGGTCACCTCCCTGACCAAGGCCCTTCTCCCCCGATTGCTCAGTTTGGCCGGGCAGCCAACTCTAGGAAGAGTCTTGGTGGTTCCAAACTTCTTCCATTTAAGAATGATGCAGGCCACTGTGTTCTTGGGGACCTTCAATGCTGTAGAATGTTTTTGGTACCCTTGCCCAGACCTTTGCCTCGACACAATCCTGTCTCGGATTCCTTCGACCTCACGGCTTGGTTTTTTCTCTGACATGCACTGTTAACTGTGGGACCTTATATAGACAGGTGTGTGCCTTTCCAAATCATGTCCAATCAATTGAATTTACCACAGGTGGACTCCAATCAAGTTGTAGAAACGGATGATCAAAGGATGATCAATGGAAACAGGATGCACCTGAACTCAATTTCGAGTCTCATAGCAAAGGGTCTGAATACTTATGTAACTAAGGTATTTCTGTATTAATTGTTTTTATAAATTTGCAAAAATCTCTAAAAACCTGTTTTCACTTTGTCATAATGGGATTTTGTATGTATATTGATGAAGGGAAAAAATACATTTAATCAATTTTAGAAAAAGGCTGGAAAAGGAAGGGGTGTCCCGAATACTTTGTTTCCCAATGCACTGTCAGTAGGATACATCCTCGTGGGTAGTAATAGGGTCTGAACCGGTGGAGGCATAGGGATGTCAGTGGAGGTAATACTATTCTATTGGTATATCAAGAGCCGGGGAGCAAAGGGAGGTCAGTAGGTATACATCTATTGGTATAAGTCACCGGGGAGGCAGAGGGGAGGTCAGTAGTAATACTATACCTAGTGGTATAGTCAGCCGGGGAGGCAGAGGGAGGTCAGTAGGTATACTAGTCTAGTGGTATAGTCAGCCGGGGAGGCAGAGGGAGGTCAGTAGGTAATACTATCCTAGTGGTATAGTCAGCCGGGGAGGCAGAGGAGGTCACAGGTAATATATCCCTATGGTATATGCGCGGTGATGCAGAGGGAGGTCAGTAGGTATACTATCCTAGTGGTATAGTCGGCCGGGGAGGCATAGGAGGTCAGCCGTTAATACCTATCCTAGTTGTATAGTCGTGCCGGGGAGCAGAGGGAGCTCAGTAGGTACATACTCTCCTCGTGTATGGTCGACCGGGAGGCAGAGGGAGGTCATTAGGTAATACTATCCTATGGGTATAGAGTCGCCGGGGAGGCAGAGGGATGTCCAGTAGGATACTATCCTATGGTGATAGTCGGCCGGGGTGGAGGCAGAGGGAGGTTCCGTTAGGTTAATCTATCCTATTGTATAGTCCCCGCCGTGGAGCAGAGGGAGGTCGTAGGAGACTAATCCTAGTTGTAGTAGTCAGCCGGGGGAGCAGAGGGAGGTCAGTAGGTAATACTATCCTAGTGGTATAGTCGGCCGGGGAGGCAGAGGGAGGTCAGTAGGTAATACTATCCTAGTGGTATAGTCAGCCGGGGAGGCAGAGGGAGGTCAGTAGGTAATACTATCCTAGTGGTATAGTCAGGCCGGGGAGGCAGAGGGAGGTCAGTAGGTAATACTATCCTAGTGGTATAGTCGCCGGGGAGGCGAGGAGTCGTAGGTAATACTATCCTAGTGGTATAGTCGGTGCGCCCCGGGAGGCAGAGGGAGGTCATAAGTAATACATCCTAGTTGGTATAGTCAGCAGCCGGGAGGCAGAGTCGTTTCAGTAGGTCATACTATCTAGTTGGTATATCAGCCCGGGAGGCCAGAGGGAGGTCAGTAGGTATACTATCCTAGTGGTATAGTCAGCCGGGGAGGCAGAGGGAGGTCAGTAGGTAGCAAGCAGCGTTTCCTCCTCTCCATTAGACAGTCATTAAAATTTGTTTGTGCTCTCAACCAACTTTAAGTCACTTGGCTAAGAGCGTCTGCTAAATGGACTAAAATGGTAAATGTTACTTAGAGAGGGAGACCTCCAGAGGAATGCTCTAATCACCCTCGTTATCACACCCACAATAAAACACTCAGGTCGCCATGGGTTACCGTGGGTGGGCGACCTCCAGTTCCCTGTTGTGGGTCACATGGGCTGAGGGCGAGCCTTCGCTGCAGTGTGAGTGTTCTGCATTCTCTCTCTAAGAACGATAGATACTGTGTCAGCTTTAACAGTTGTCACCTAACCTGTTCCGCTCACGAGGCATCAGAGAGTTCAGAGACCTCGGTTACGTCCCAAATGGCACCCTATTCCCTACATAGTGCACTAGTTCGACCAGAGCCCTATAGGACCTGGTCTAAAGTAGTGCACTATATAGGGAATAGGGTGCCATTCTCTGGTCTAAAGTAGTGCACTATATAGGGAATAGGGTGCCATTTGGGACTATGGACGTGGTCGTCAGTAACTCATGTCACTATGATACGCAGCATGTTTACTAAACACACCAAGTGTACTGGGCTAGATGAGATGATCCACTACCACATGAATGCAGCGCCTGTGTGTGTGTGTGTGTGTGTGTGAGAAAGAGGGAGTGTGTGTGTGTGTGAGAGAGAGAGGGAGTGTGTGTGTGTGTGTGTGTGTGTGTGTGTGTGTGTGTGTGTGTGTGTGTGTGTGTGTGTGTGTGTGTGAGAAAGAGGGAGTGTGTGTGTGTGTGAGAGAGAGAGGGAGTGTGTGTGTGTGTGTGTGTGTGTGTGTGTGTGTGTGTGTGTGTGTGTGTGTGTGTGTGTGGTGTGTGAGAGAGAGGGAGTGTGTGTGTGTGTGTGTGTGTGTGTGTGTGTGTGTGTGTGTGTGTTGTGTGTGTGTGTGTGTGTGAGAGAGAGGGAGTGTGTGTGTGTGAGAATATGTCCTCTGCAGTGTGTGTGTTTGAAGGAAACAGGTGTAAGCCAACACAAAGAAGCAGGACACAGAAATCTGTGAATCCCATTAAAGATTGAATCTGAGTGGAGCCATTGGCCCATTAGTTCCTGAACGGGTTCCGTTTCCCACAAGCCCCTCTGGTGTGGAATCAGTTTCAGCTCCCGATTGGAGGGGTGTGTGTGTGTGTGTGTGTGTGTGTGTGCTTGGACACTGACACCACTTAGAGATTAAGAACTAATAAAGCAACGTCATGGCTTCTCTTTGCAGTGTAAGTTAATAAGCCTTGTCTGAGGCAGAACGGCCAGTTGTTAGCAGTGTGTCTGAGGCAGAACGGCCAGTTGTTAGCAGTGTGTCTGAGGCAGAACGGCCAGTTGTTAGCAGTGTGTCTGAGGCAGAACGGCCAGTTGTTAGCAGTGTGTCTGAGGCAGAACGGCCAGTTTGTTAGCAGGGTGTCTGAGGCCCGAACGGCCAGTTTGTTAGCCGTGTGTCTGAGCAGACTGCCAGTTGTTAGAGTGTGTCTGAGGCAGAACGGGCCGTTGTTACAGTGTTCTGAGGCAGAACGGCCAGTTGTTTAGCCAGTGGGTCTGAGGGCAAACGGCCATTGGTTAGCATTGTGTCGGAGGCAGAACGGCAGTTGTTAATGTGTCCTGAGGAGGCAGAAACGGTCCAGTTGTAGCAGTGTGTCTGAGGCAGAACGGCCAGTGTTAGCAGTGTGTCTGAGGCAGAACGGCCATTTTGTTAGCAGTGTGTCCCTTGAGGCAGAAAACGGCCAGTGTGTTAGCATGTGGCCTCGGCGAACGGCCAGTTTTAGCAATTGTGGGGTCTGAGCAGACCGCCAGTGTTAGCAGTTGTCTGAGGCAGAACGGCCAGGTTGTTAGCAGTGGTCTGGGGCAGAACGGCCCAGTTTGTTACAGTGTGTCTGAGGCAGAACGCCAGTTTGTTAGCAACACGTGTGTCCGGAGGCAGAACGGCCAGTTGTTAGCAGTGTGTCTGAGGCAGAACGGCCAGTTTGGTTAGCAGTGTGTCTGAGGCAGAACGGCCAGTTGTTAGCAGTGTGTCTGAGGCAGAACGGCCAGTTGTTAGCAGTGTGTCTGAGGCAGAACGGCCAGTTGTTAGCAGTGTGTCTGAGGCAGAACGGCCAGTTGTTAGCAGTGTGTCTGAGGCAGAACTGGCCAGTTTTAGCGATGTGTCTGAGGCAAAACGGCCAGTTGTTAGCAGTGTGTCTGAGGCAGAACGGCCAGTTGTTAGCAGTGGTGTCTGAGGCAGAACGGCCAGTTGTTAGCAGTGTGTCTGAGGCAGAACGGCCAGTTGTTAGCAGTGTGTCTGAGGCAGAACGGGCCAGTTTGTTTAGCAAGTGGTGTCTGCGGCACAGAACGGCCAGTTTGTAGCAGTGTTTACCAGCAGTGGTGTCTGAGGCAGAACGGCCAGTTGTTAGCAGTGTGTCTCAGGCAGAACCAAATGATGTGCCTCACATATCAAATTCAGTCTAGGGATGAGAGCCAAGAAAAAAGGATAGCAGCATACCTGAAAGGTATCCATTATGTACCCATATGTATCCTGGTATCCAGAGACTGAGGACCACAACTCAACTGAAAGGTAGCCATTATGTACCCATATGTACCCTGGTATCCAGACACTGAGGACCACAACTCAACATAGAAGGAAGGAGGCAGTACATGGAAGGAAGGAGGCAGTACATGGAAGGAAGGCAGCAGTACATAGAAACATAGAAATGGTCATCCTATTTCCCTGGGTCAGCGTACCTTCATGAGCTGGATTTTGGGAGGTCCTGGTTCGTTCCCCTGTATACCTTTACTGATGTCCCTGGAGTCCTGGCGATGCCTCTGTCTGACGATGTACTCATACGTACTCAGACGGTTCCACACTGTAACGGAGAGAGAGCAGCGTTAGCAGGGCACACACACACTAAACACCGTTAGCAATGTGCGCATGGCATACACACACACACACACACACACACACACACACACACACACACACACACACACACACACACAAAACACCGTTAGCAATGTGCGCATGGTATACACGCACACAAACACACACACATGAATGTCATGAAACCTTACATCAAGGATCATCAACTAGATTCAGCCACGAGACAATTTTTTCTTGAGCAGACGGTCGGAGGGCCAGAACATAAGCCAAAATAATTTGTAGCCCAAACAGATAATATATTTTATAAAACCATAATAATTTAAAACCTTGATTACATTGATACACAATCACGTCTCTCTATTTATCAGTGGAATTACTTCGGAACAGATTTCCTAAATTAAAATCATTTTGAGGTGAATTCCTAGTCTTTTATGTCCAAAAACAAATGATTGTTTTTGGGCTGAGAAAACTTTGGCGGGCCAAATAAAATCGTCCGCGGGCCGAATTTTCTGCTAGCTGACGATCTCTGCCTTCCATCATCAATGTAAGGAAGCTGCCTTGACCTCTCTGTGGATACAGTAGCAGGCTACAACACAGTGGACAGCCATCCCTCCTACGCCCCCTTGTGGTACCTCTCAACATTACAGGCCTGTATTCACAAAGCACCTGTAGGAGTGCTGATCTGGGATCAGGTCCCCCTTCTTATTTATTATTATATAAAAGACTAAACTGATCATAGATCAGCACTCCCTCTATGACAGGCTTTGTGACTACGGGTCAATGCTGCCATACACTCCCTGGCCCCTCCTCCCTATGGCCACTCCCTCTCTATGGCCCCCCCCTCCCTATGGCCACTCCCTCTCTATGGCCACTCCCTCTCTATGGCCACTCCCTCCCAATGTCACTCCCTCTCTATGGCCCCTCCCTCCCTATGGCCACTCCCTCTCTATGGCCACTCCCTCCCTATGGCCACTCCCTCCCTATGGCCCTCCCTCCCTATGGCCACTCCCTCTCTATGGCCACTCCCTCTCTATGGCCACTCCCTCCCCATGGCCACTCCCTCCCTATGGCCACTCCCTCCCTATGGCCCCCTTACAAATGTTATCAGCTACTTGACCTTATTCAGTCATAGACACAGGATAAATCCCAAATGGCACCCTATTCCCTGTACTGCACTACTTTTGACCAGGGCCGATATAGGGAATAGGGTGCCATTTGACCAGGACCCGTAGACAAATCAGCTAGCAGGTCTGTGAGTGGCAGAGTGAGTGAGTGGCTTGTTGTTCCAGCTTCAGGGCATTGTTTACACTGTGTTGTACTGTGATGGGGCCAATTAGTTCATTGGCATCATGTGGAACAGGAGGGCCCCGGGGACACAGTGTATTTACACTGAGTGTACAAAACATTATGAACACCTGCTCTTTCCCAGGTGAATCCAGGTGAAAGCTATGATCCCTTATTGATGTCACCTCTTAAATCCATTTCAAATCAGTGTAGATGAAGGGGAGGAGACAGGTTAAAGAAGGATGTTTAAGCCTTAAGACATGGATTGTGTACGTGTGCCATTCAGAGGGTCAATGGGCAAGACAAAATATTTAAGTGCCTTTGAACGGCGTATGGTAGTAGGTGCCAGGTGCACCGGTTTGAGTGTATCAAGAACTGCAACGCTGCTGGGTTTTTCACGCTCAACAGTTTTCCCGTGTGTTTCAAGAATGGTCCACCACCCAAAGGACATCCAGCCAACTTGACCCAACTTTGGAAAGCATTGGAGTCAACATGGGCCAGCATCCCTCTGGAATGCTTTCGACACCTTGTAGAGTCCCCGCCCAGATGAATTGAGGCTGTTCTGAGGGCAAAAGTGGGTGCTGCAACTCAAGTTTAGGAAGGTGTTCTTAATGTTTTGTGCACTCAGTGTATAGTACAGAGGAGGAGCACCGTGTTACTCAGAGGACATGACACTGAGGGCCCGGCCATCCGACGATCTTAACACCATGGACAAGAGAGGAGGAGGGAGGCACCGTGTTACTAATAGGACATGACACTGAAGGGCCCGGCCATCCAGATCTAACACCATGGACAGAGAGAGGAGGAGCACCGTGTTACTCAGAGGACATGACACTGAGGGCCCGGCCATCCAGATCTAACACCATGGACAGAGAGAGGAGGAGCACCGTGTTAACTCCAGAGGACATGACACTGAGGGCCGGCCATCCGATCTAACCCATGGACAGAGAGAGGAGGATCAACCATAGACATTACCCTGAGGGCCCTTCCATCTATCTAACACCATGGACAGAGAGAGGAGGAGCCACCGTGTTACTCGAGGGACATGACACTAGAGGGCCCCGGCCATCCAGATCTAACACCAGGACAGAAGAGAGGAGGAGTCAACCGTGTTACCCATAGGACATGACACTGAAGGGCCCGGCCATCCAGATCTAACACCATGGACAGAGAGAGGAGGAGCAACGTGTTACTCAAGGACATGACACTGAGGGGGTATGTTTCGCTGTGTGGGCCATCCAGTCATCTAACACCATGGACAGAGAGAGGAGGAGCCCGTGTTACTCATAGGACTGACACTGAGGGCCCCGGCATCCAGTCTACCACCAAATGGAGCCAGAGAGAGAGCACCGTGTTACTCAGAAGGTGTGGGGTTGGTGGGGAGGGATAGTGGGATGGAGGGGAGGAGGGGTGGGAACAAAGTGGGTGTTTTTTTTTTGTGTTGGGGGGGGGGGGGAGAGGTGTGTGGTGGGGGGGGTGGTGTTGGGGTGGAGGGGGGGGAGTGTTGGGTAAAAATTGGGAGGGGGGAATAGGGGCTTTGAATAACGCGGTGTGTGTGTGGTGTTGGGGGGGGTTGTGGTTTTCTGGTGACTTTGGGTGATTTGGTGGCCTCGTTTCCATCCGTTTTGTTTTTCTATCACCGTAGTGGTACCGGGGGGGGTGGGTGGGGAGCATAGAGAGGAGGAGGCCACCGTGTTTACTCGAGGACATGACACTGAGGGGGCCCGTTCCAATTCCCAGATCCGTGATGGGGTTGTTAACACCATGGACAAGAGAGGAGGAGCACCGTGTTACCTCAGAGGACATGACACTGAGGGCCCGGCCCATCCAGATCCATGGTTGTTAACACAGGACAAGAGAGTTAGAGCACCGTGTTACTACTCAGAGAACAATGAACTGATGGCCCCGGCCAATCCAGATCCATGGGTTGTTACACCATTGACATAGAGAGGAGGAGCCATCGTGTTACTCAGAAGGAAAAAAAACAAAAATTACACTGAGGGCCCGCCATCCAGTAGCCATGTGGGTGTTAACACCATGTTCTTCTGCAAGGAGAGGTGGTATGGAGGCTGCCGTGTACTCAGGAGGGACGAACAACTGAGGGCCCGGCCATCCCAGATCCATGGGGTTGTTAACACCATGGACAAGAGAGGAAGTAGACAACCGTTTACTAAGAGGACATGACACTCAGGGCCCGGCCATCCAGATCGATGGGGTTGTTAACACCATGGACAGAGAGAGGAGGAGCACCGTGTTACTCAGAGGACATGACACTGAGGGCCCGGCCATCCAGATCGATGGGGTTGTTAACACCATGGACAGAGAGAGGAGGAGCACCGTGTTACTCAGAGGACATGACACTGAGGGCCCGGCCATCCAGATCTAACACCATGGACAGAGAGAGGAGGAGCACCGTGTTACTCAGAGGACATGACACTGAGGGCCCGGCCATCCAGATCGATGGGGTTGTTAACACCATGGACAGAGAGAGGAGGAGCACCGTGTTACTCAGATGACATGACACTGAGGGCCCGGCCATCCAGATCGATGGGGTTGTTAACACCATGGACAGAGAGAGGAGGAGCACCGTGTTACTCAGAGGACATGACACTGAGGGCCCGGCCATCCAGATCGATGGGGTTGTTAACACCATGGACAGAGAGGAGGAGGAGCACCGTGTTACTCAGATGACATGACACTGAGGGCCCGGCCATCCAGATCGATGGGGTTGTTAACACCATGGACAGAGAGAGGAGGAGAAACTGTTGTTTCTATAAAGGTGGGTGACACCATGATAATTATCTAAATACTGGATCACTAAGGCAGATTTCAAAATATGTTATTTTGGGTTAATTCTGCTGTTTTAGCGCTAACTTCATTCCTTAAAATAGTTTAACTTATTGAATAAATAACAGGCAACTAAAAGCAACTAGAAAGAGTATCCAGCAGTGGTGTGTTGTAGTCCTGTACTAGATGTTAACAGGCTGAATCAGGGCAAAAATAAAATAAAATCTTATTTGTCACATGCGCCGAATACAACAGGTGTAGACCTTACCGTGAAACGCTTACTTACAAGCCCTTAACCAACAATACAGTTCAAGAAATAGAGTTAAGAAAAGATTTACTAAATAAACTAAAGTAAAAAATTTAAATAACAATAATGAGGCTATATACAGGGGGTACCGGTACCAAGTCAATGTGCGGGGGTACAGGTTAGTCAAGGTAATTTATACATGTAGGTAGGGGTAAAGTGACTATGCATAGATAATAAACAGCGAATAGTAGCAGTGTAAAAACAAATGGTGGGGGGGTGTCAATGTAAATAGTCGAGGTGGCCATTTGATTAACTGTTCAGCAGTCTTATGGCTTGGGGGTAGAAGCTGTTAAGGGGCCTTTTGGACCTAGACTTGGCGCTCCGGTACGCACTACCCTCTGTAGCGACTTACGGTCGGATGCCGAGCAGTTGCCATACCAGGCGGTGATGCAACCGGTCAGGATGCTCTCGATGGTGCAGCTGTATAACTTTTTGAGGATCTGGGGACCCATGCCAAATCTTTCAGTCTCCTGAGGGGGAAAAGGTGTTGTCGTGCCCTCTTCACGACTGTCTTGGTGTGTTTGGACCATGATAGTTTGTTGGTGATGTGGACACCAAGGAACTTGAAACTCTCGACCCGCTCTACTACAGCCCCGTCGATGTGAATGGGGGCGTGTTCGGCTCTCCTTTTCCTGTAGTCCACGATCAGCTCGCCTTGCTCACATTGAGGGAGAGGTTGTTGTCCTGGCACCACACGGCCAGGTCTCTGACCTCCTCCCTATAGGCTGTCTCATCATTGTTGGTGATCAGGCCTACCACCGTTGTGTCGTCAGCAAACTTAATGATGGTGTTGGAGTCGTGCTTAGCCATGCAGTCGTGGGTGAACAAGGAGTATAGCAGGGGACTAAGCACGCACCCCTGAGGGGCCCCCGTGTTGAGGATCAGCGGGGCAGATGTGTTGTTACCTACCCTTACCACCTGGGGGTGGCCGTCAGGAGGTCCAGGATCCAGTTGCAGAGGGAGGTGTTTAGTCCCAGGGTCCTTAGCTTAGTGATGAGCTTGGTGGGCACTATGGTGTTGAATGCTGAGCTGTAGTCAATGAACAGCATTCTCACATAGGTGTTCCTTTTGTCCAGGTGGGAAAGGGCAGTGTGGAGTGCGATTGAGATTGCGTCATCTGTGGATCTGTTGGGGCGGTATGCGAATTGGAGTGGGTCTAGGGTTTCCGGGATGATGGTGTTGATGTGAGCCATGACCAGCCTTTCAAAGCACTTCATGGCTACCGACGTGAGTGCTACGGGTCGGTAGTCATTTAGGCAGGTTACCTTCGCTTTCTTGGGCACAGGGACTATGGTGGTCTGCTTGAAACATGTACAGTGGCTTGCGAAATTATTCACCCCCCTTGGCATTTTTCCTATTTTGTTGCCTTTAACCTGGAATTAAAATTGATTTTTGGGGGGTTTGTATCATTTGATTTACACAACATACCTACCACTTTGAAGATGCAAAATATTAATTATTGTGAAACAAACAAGAAATAAGACAAAAAAACAGAAAACTTGAGCGTGCATAACTATTCACCCCCCAAAGTCAATACTTTGTAGAGCCACCTTTTGCAGCAATTACAGCTGCAAGTCTCTTGGGGTATGTCTCTATAAGCTTGGCACATCTAGCCACTGGGATTTTTGCCCATTTTTCAAGGCAAAACTGCTCCAGCTCCTTCAAGTTGGATGGGTTCCGCTCGTGTACAGCAATCTTTAAGTCATACCACAGATTCTCAATTGGATTGAGGTCTGGGCTTTGACTAGGCCATTTCAAGACATTTAAATGTTTCCCCTTAAACCTCTCGAGTGTTGCTTTAGCAGTATGCTTAGGGGCATTGTCCTGCTGGAAGGTGAACCTCCGTCCCAGTCTCAAATCTCTGGAAGACTGAAACAGGTTTCCCTCAAGAATTTCCCTGTATTTAGCACCATCCATCATTCCTTCAATTCTGACCAGTTTCCCAGTCCCTGACGATGAAAAACATCCCCACAGCATGATGCTGCCACCACCATGCTTCACTGTGGGGATGGTGTTCTCGGGGTGATGAGAGGTGTTGGGTTTGCGCCAGACATAGCACTTTCCTTGATGGCCAAAAAGCTCAATTTTAGTCTCATCTGACCAGAGTACCTTCTTCCATATGTTTGGGGAGTCTCCCACATGCCTTTTGGCGAACACCAAACGTGTTTGCTTATTTTGTTCATGAAGCAATGGCTTTTTTCTGGCCACTCTTCCGTAAAGCCCAGCTCTGTGGAGTGTACGGCTTAAAGTGGTCCTATGGACAGATACTCCAATCTCAGCTGTGGAGCTTTGCAGCTCCTTCAGGGTTATCGTTGGTCTCTTTGTTGCCTCTCTGATTAATGCCCTCCTTGCCTGGGTCGTGAGTTTTGGTGGGCGGCCCTCTCTTGGCAGGTTTGTTGTGGTGCCATATTCTTTCAATTTTTTAATCATGGATTTAATGGTGCTCCGTGGGATGTTCAAAGTTTCTGATATTTTTTTATAACCCAACCCTGATCTGTACTTCTCCACAACTTTGTCCCTGACCTGTTTGGAGAGATCCTTGGTCTTCATGGTGCCGCTTGCTTGGTGGTGCCCCTTGCTTAGTGGTGTTGCAGACTCTGGGGCCTTTCAGAACAGGTGTATATATACTGAGATCATGTGACAGATGATGTGACACTTAGATTGCACACAGGTGGACTTTATTTAACTAATTATGTGACTTCTGAAGGTAATTGGTTGCACCAGATCATATTTAGGGGCTTCATAGCAAAGGGGGTGAATACATACAGTGGGGGGAAAAAGTATTTAGTCAGCCACCAATTGTGCAAGTTCTCCCACTTAAAAAGATGAGAGAGGCCTGTAATTTGTGAGTGGCGCAGTGGTCTAAGGCACTGGATCGCAGTGCTAACTGTGCCACTAGAGATCCTGGTTTGAATCCAGGCTCTGTCGCAGCCGGCCGCGACCAGGAGACTCATGGGCGGCGCACAATTGGCCCAGCGTTGTCCAGGGTAGGGGAGGGAATGGCCGGCAGGGATGTAGCTCAGTTGATAGAGCATGGCGTTTGCAACGGCAGGGTTGTGGGTTCGATTCCCACGGGGGGCCAGTATAAAAATATATATATATATATATATATATATATGTGTTCACTAACTGTAAGTCGCTCTGGATAAGAGCGTCTGCTAAATGACTAAAATGTAAATGTAAATGTAATTTTCATCATAGGTACACGTCAACTATGACAGACAAATTGAGAAATTCTTTTCCAGAAAATCACATTGTAGGATTTTTTATGAATTTATTTGCAAATTATGGTGGAAAAATAAGTATTTGGTCACCTACAAACAAGCAAGATTTCTGGCTCTCACAGACCTGTAACTTCTTCTTTAAGAGGCTCCTCTGTCCTCCACTCGTTACCTGTATTAATGGCACCTGTTTGAACTTGTTATCAGTATAAAAGACACCTGTCCACAACCTCAAACAGTCACACTCCAAACTCCACTATGGCCAACACCAAAGAGCTGTCAAAGGACACCAGAAACAAAATTGTAGATCTGCACCAGGCTGGGAAGACTGAATCTGCAATAGGTAAGCAGCTTGGTTTGAAGAAATCAACTGTGGGAGCAATTATTAGGAAATGGAAGACATACAAGACCACTGATAATTTCCCTCGATCTGGGGCTCCACGCAAGATCTCACACCGTGGGGTCAAAATGATCACAAGAACGGTGAGCAAAAATCGCAGAACCACACGGGGGGACCTAGTGAATGACCTGCAGAGAGCTGGGACCAAAGTAACAAAGCCTACCATCAGTAACACACTACGCCGCCAGGGACTCAAATCCTGCAGTGCCAGACGTGTCCCCCTGCTTAAGCCAGTACATGTCCAGGCCCGTCTGAAGTTTGCTAGAGTGCATTTGGATGATCCAGAAGAGGATTGGGAGAATGTCATATGGTCAGATGAAACCAAAATAGAACTTTTTGGTAAAAACTAAACTTGTCATGTTTAGAGGACAAAGAATGCTGAGTTGCATCCAAAGAACACCATACCTACTGTGAGGCATGGGGGTGGAAACATCATGCTTTGGGGCTGTTTTTCTGCAAAGGGACCAGGACGACTGATCCGTGTAAAGGAAAGAATGAATGGGGCCATGTATCGTGAGATTTTGAGTGAAAACCTCCTTCCATCAGCAAGGGCATTGAAGATGAAACGTGGCTGGGTCTTTCAGCATGACAATGATCCCAAACACACCGCCCGGGCAACGAAGGAGTGGCTTCGTAAGAAGCATTTCAAGGTCCTGGAGTGGCCTAGCCAGTCTCCAGATCTCAACCCCATAGAAAATCTTTGGAGGGAGTTGAAAGTCCGTGTTGCCCAGCGACAGCCCCAAAACATCACTGCTCTAGAGGAGATCTGCATGGAGGAATGGGCCAAAATACCAGCAACAGTGTGTGAAAACCTTGTGAAGACTTACAGAAAACGTTTGACCTGTGTCATTGCCAACAAAGGGTATATAACAAAGTATTGAGGAACTTTTGTTATTGACCAAATACTTATTTTCCACCATAATTTGCAAATAAATTCATTAACAATCCTACAATGTGATTTTCTGGATTTTTTTTTCTCATTTTGTCTGTCATAGTTGACGTGTACCTATGATGAAAATTACAGGCCTCTCTCATCTTTTTAAGTGGGAGAACTTGCACAATTGGTGGCTGACTAAATACTTTTTTTTCCCCACTGTATGCACGTACCACTTTTCCGTTATTTAGTTTTTTAATTTCACTTCACCAATTTGGACTTTTTGGTGTGCGTATGTCCATTACATGAAATAAAAAATACAAATCCATTTAAATTACAGGTTGTAATGCAAATTTTTTTTTAAAATGCCAAGTGGGATGAATACTTTAGCAAGGCCCTGTATGTGTTACAGACTCGGTCAGGGACAGGTTGAAAATGTCAGCGAAGACACTTGCCAGTTGGTCCGCGCATGCTCTGAGTACACGTCCTGGTAATCCGTCCTGGTAATGTTTACCTGTTTAAAGGTCTAGCTCACATCGATTATGGAGAGCGTGATCCCACAGTCGCCTAGCATCTTTGTTGAAACAAGGTGTCTTCTTTTGGCTTCTGGTGTCCAAGGTAACCAGAGCAGGCACCCAAGTGGCTGGTTTCGAATCAGACAAATGGTATTTGACACGCACACACACACAGGCACACACACACAGGCACACACACACAGGCACACACACACAGGCACGCACACACAGGCACGCACACACAGGCACGCACACACAGGCACGCACACACAGGCACACACACACAGGCACGCACACACAGGCACGCACACACAGGCACGCACACACAGGCACGCACACACAGGCACGCACCACACAGGTCACGCACCCACAAGCCACGGCACGACACAGGCCAAACAACATTCCACGCACACACACACAGGCACAGGCACGCACACACAGGCACACACTGCAGAGCCTCCGCCCATTTGGCCTCCTATCCTACCAAGTCCGTGCTGCGACTAACATACTGCTACTAGTGTGTGTTGGTTGTGTGTGGTGTGTGTGGTGTTGTGTGTTTGGTGTGGTGTGTGTGTGTGTGTTGTGTGTGTGTGTGGTGAGTGTGTGTTGTGTGTGTGTGTGTGGTGTGTGTGTGTGTATGTGAGAGACAGAGATAATACAAGCCAGTATTGTAACATGATGTGAGAATTTACAGCAGGTATCAAGGGCTTGTAGTGGGATGCTTCTAAGCCCATGCTTTGATGTTAACAGTGTGCTTCTTGTATTCACTGGGGGCTATGATGCTGCCTGTATGGAGCTTGTTGTTCACTGGTCTATGATGCTGCTGCTAGGAGCTGTTGTATTCACTGGGGCTAATTGTTGTATTCACTGGGGCTAATGATGCTGCTGCTATGGAGCTTGTTGTATTCACTGGGGCTAATGCTGCTGCTGCTATGGAGCTTGTTGTATTCACTGGGGCTAATGATGCTGCTGCTATGGAGCTTCTTGTATTCACTGGGGCTAATGATGCTGCTGCTATGGAGCTTGTTGTATCACTGGGGCTAATGATGCTGCTGCTATGGAGCTTGTTGTATTCACTGGGGCTAATGATGCTGTGCTATGGAGCTTGTTGTATTCACTGGGGCTAATGATGCTGCTGCTATGGAGCTTGTTGTATTCACTGGGGCTAATGATGTGCTTGCTATGGAGCTTGTTGTATTCACTGGGGCTAATATGCTGTTGCTATGGAGCTTGCTGTATTCACTGGGGCTAATGATGCTGCTGCTATGGAGCCTGGGGCTAATGATGTAGCTATGGAGCTGTTGTATTCACTGGGCTAATGATGCTACTGCTATGGAGCTTGTTGTATTCACTGGGGCTAATGATGCTGCTGCTATGGAGCTTGTTGTATTCACTGGGGCTAATGATGCTGTTGCTATGGAGCTTGTTGTATTCACTGGGGCTAATGATGCTGCTGCTATGGAGCTTGTTGTATTCACTGGGGCTAATGATGCTGCTGCTATGGAGCTTGTTGTATTCACTGGGGCTAATGATGCTGCTGCTATGGAGCTTGTTGTATTCACTGGGGCTAATGATGCTGCTGCTATGGAGCTTGTTGTATTCACTGGGGCTAATGATGCTGTTGCTATGGAGCTTGTTGTATTCACTGGGGCTAATGATGCTGCTGCTATGGAGGCACACAGCAGGAGACGCAGATCAGAACAGTCTACTCAGGGATGAATATTTCACCACATCACTGACTGTATAGTACCCACTAAGAGAGGTAGATATGATTTACACTCTTGTTGAGATGTGTACACTGTGAGAGATTTTGACTAAGGTATAAAGTACAAAGTTAGTTATATAAATGCTTAGTTGGTAGGTAAACGTTAGATATACAGTGGGGAGAACAAGTATTTGATACACTGCCGATTTTGCAGGTTTTCCTACTTACAAAGCATGTAGAGGTCTGTAATTTTTATCATAGGTACACTTCAACTGTGAGAGACGGAATCTAAAACAAAAATCCAGAAAATCACATTGTATGATTTTTAAGTAATTAATTTGCATTTTATTGCATGACATAAGTATTTGATCACCTACCAACCATTAAGAATTCCGGCTCTCACAGACCTGTTAGTTTTTCTTTAAGAAGCCCTCCTGTTCTCCACTCATTACCTGTATTAACTGCACCTGTTTGAACTCGTTTCCTGTATAAAAGACACCTATCCACACAATCAATCAAACAGACTCCAACCTCTCCACAATGGCCAAGACCAGAGAGCTGTGTAAGGACATCAGGGATAAAATTGTAGACCTGCACAAGGCTGGGATGGGCTACAGGACAATAGGCAAGCAGCTTGGTGAGAAGGCAACAACTGTTGGCACAATTATTAGAAAATGGAAGAAGTTCAAGATGACGGTCAATCATCCTCGGTCTGGGGCCCCATGCAAGATCTCACCTTGTGGGGCATCAATGATCATGAGGAAGGTGAGGGATCAGCCCAGAACTACACGGCAGGACCTGGTCAATGACCTGAAGAGAGCTGGGACCACAGTCTCAAAGAAAACCATTAGTAACACACTACGCCGTCATGGATTAAAATCCTGCAGCGCACGCAAGGTCCCCCTGCTCAAGCCAGCGCATGTCCAGGCCCGTCAGAAGTTTGCCATTGACCATCTGGATGATCCAGAGGAGGAATGGGAGAAGGTAATGTGGTCTGATGAGACAAAAATTGAGTTTTTTGGTCTAAACGGCACTCGCAGTGTTTGGAGGAAGAAGAAGGATGAGTACAACCCCAAGAACACCATCCCAACCGTGAAGCATGGAGGTGGAAACATCATTCTTTGGGGATGCTTTTCTGCAAAGGGGACAGGACGACTGCACCGTATTGAGGGGAGGATGGATGGGGCCATGTATCGCGAGATCTTGGCCAACAACCTCCTTCCCTCAGTAAGAGCATTGAAGATGGGTCGTGGCTGGATCTTCCAGCATGACAACGACCCGAAACACACAGCCAGGGCAACTAAGGAGTGGCTCCGTAAGAAGCATCTCAAGGTCCTGGAGTGGCCTAGCCAGTCTCCAGACCTGAACCCAATAGAAAATCTTTGGAGGGAGCTGAAAGTCCGTATTGCCCAGAGACAGCCCCGAAACCTGAAGGATCTGGAGAAGGTCTGTATGGAGTATGGAGGATTGGGCCAAAATCCCTGCTGCAGTGTGTGCAAACCTGGTCAAGACCTACAGGAAACGTATGATCTCTGTAATTGCAAACAAAGGTTTCTGTACCAAATATTAAGTTCTGCTTTTCTGATGTATCAAATACTTATGTCACGCAATAAAATGCAAATGAATTACTTAAAAATCATACAATGTGATTTTCTGGATGTTTGTTTTAGATTCCGTCTCTCACAGTTGAAGTGTACCTATGATAAAAATTACAGACCTCTACATGCTTTGTAAGTAGGAAAACCTGCAAAATCGGCAGTGTATCAAATACTTGTTCTCCCCACTGTAAATATTAGTTATTGGACTGCCCAAAGTGAGCACCAAGCCAGCCAGCCAGCTAGATAGACTTACTGAGGTACAGTATATGTGGAAACAGAGTAGATGTCCCAGCAGACAGACATACAAAGGGCCAGCCAGCCAGAGACAGACATAAACATGAAGTATAAAGCAGATGTTAAACTCACGGAGGTATATGTGGAAGCAGAGTAGATGCCCCAGCAGCAGAGCAGAGAGCAGGCCCAGGGCGATGGTGACGCCAGCCAGGGTAGGGATGGCTGGGCCTGCTGTGGAGACCGGAGCCACGGGCAGGAACACAAACCACACCACCGTCTCATTCTTCACTGTGAGGGGGACAAGGCAGGGACATCAGCACAGACGTCAGGAGTGGACACAGAGAGCTAGTCTTGTATTAAGTCTTCATCTCTCTCTCTCTCTCTTCCCTTCTCTCTCTCTCTCTCTCTCTCTCTCTCTCTCTCTCTCTCTCTCTCTCTGCTTCCCTTTCTCTCTCTCTCTCTCTCTCTCTCTGTCTCTCTCTCATAATAAAGCTGATAGATTGAATGTAGATGATCATACTGTAGATTATAGTAAATAAAAGACAGAAAACCCAACACTCAAGTCAGGTACCAGGGTTTACCTTGAAAGTGTTTATCAGTGCCAGGTACCAGGGTTTACCTTGAAAGTGTTTATCAGTGCCAGGTACCAGGGTTTACCTTGAAAGTGTTTCTCAGTGCCAGGTACCAGGGTTTACCTTGAAAGTGTTTCTCAGTGCCAGGTACCAGGGTTTACCTTGAAAGTGTTTATCAGTGCCAGGTACCAGGGTTTACCTTGAAAGTGTTTCTCAGTGCCAGGTACCAGGGTTTACCTTGAAAGTGTTTTCTCTGTGCCAGGTACCAGGGGTTTACCTTGAAAGTGTTTATCATTGCCAGGTACCAGGGTTTACCTTGAAAGTGTTATCAGTGTCAGGTACCAGGGTTTACCTTGAAGTGTTTATCAGTGCCAGGTTACCAGGGTTTACCTGAACGTGTTTCTCAGTGTCAGGTACAGGGTTTTACCTTGAAGTGTTTATCAGTGCCAGGTACCAGGGTTTACCTTGAAAGTGTTTTATCAGTGCCCAGGTTACCAGGTGTTACGTGAAAGTGTGTTATCAGTGTCGGTACCGGGTTTACCTTGAAAGTGTTTATCAGTGTCCAGGTTTACCTGAAAGTGTTTATCAGTGTAGTACCAGGGTTTACCTTGAAAGTGTTTATCAGTGCCAGGTACCAGGGTTTACCTTGAAAGTGTTTATCAGTGCCAGGTACCAGGGTTTACCTTGAAAGTGTTTATCAGTGCCAGGTACCAGGGTTTACCTTGAAAGTGTTTATCAGTGCCAGGTACCAGGGTTTACCTTGAAAGTGTTTATCAGTGTCCAGGTACCAGGGTTTACCTTGAAAGTGTTTATCAGTGCCAGGTACCAGGGTTTACCTTGAAAGTGTTTCTCAGTGCCAGGTACCAGGGTTTACCTTGAAAGTGTTTATCAGTGCCAGGTACCAGGGTTTACCTTGAAAGTGTTTATCAGTGCCAGGTACCAGGGTTTACCTTGAAAGTGTTTATCAGTGCCAGGTACCAGGGTTTACCTTGAAAGTGTTTATCAGTGCCAGGTACCAGGGTTTACCTTGAAAGTGTTTATCAGTGTCAGGTTGACCAGGGTTTACCGTGGAAAGTGTTTCCAGTGCCAGGTACCAGGGTTTCTGAAAGTGTTTATTCAGTGCAAGGTAACAGGGTTTACCTTGAAAGGTTTAGCAGATGCCAGTACAAGGTTTACCTTGAAAGTGTTATCAGTGCCAGGGACCAGGGGTTACCTTGAATAGTGTTATCCAGTGCAACGGGTAACAAGGTTGGTGTACCCTTGAAAGTGTTTATCACTGCGCAGCTTTGAGGGATCCAAGAAGAACTCGATGAAGATGTAACTGGCGATGACCACCACCAGGAATATACCCAGCAGAGCAGAGATCACACTGTTCAGGAAAAGCCTGGGGTACAAGAGAGAGAGAGGATAGGTTAGGGTACATGAACACAGAGATACCACTGTTCAGGAAAAGCCTGGGGGGGGGGGGGGGGAGAGGGGGAGAGGGGGGAGAGATAGGTTAGGGTACATGAAAACACCAGAACCACTTGATCAGGGAAAAACAAAAGCCTGGGGGGGGGAGAGAGTGGGGAGAGAGAGATAGGTTAGGGTACATGAAACACAGAGATACCACTGTTCAGGGAAAAGCCTGGGGGGGAGATAGGTTAGGGTACATGAACACAGAGATACCACTGTTCAGGAAAAGCCTGTGGGGGGGAGATAGGTTAGGGTACATGAACACAGAGATACCACTGTTCAGGAAAAGCCTGGGGGGGGGGGGGGAGAGATAGGTTAGGGTACATGAACACAGAGATACCACTGTTCAGGAAAAGCCTGGGGGGGGGGGAGAGATAGGTCTAGGGTACATGAACACAGCGGATACCACCTGTTCAGGAAAAGACTGGGGGGGGGGGGGGAGAGATAGGTTGAGGGTACATGAAAAACAGAGAAATAACACTGTTCCGGAAAAAGCTGGGGGGCGGGGGAGAGATAGGAGAGATAGGTTAGGTACATGAACACAGAGATACCACTGTTCAGGAAAAGCTGGGGGGGGGGAGAGATAGGTTAGGGTCATGGGACACCGAGATACCACTGTTTCAGGAAAAGCCTGGGGGGGGAGAGCTAGGTTAGGGTACATGACACAGAGATACCACTGTTCAGGAAAAGTGGGGGGGGGGGATAGGTTAGGGTACATGAACACAGAGATACCACTGTTCAGGAAAAGCGGGGGGGGGGGGGGAGATAGGGGAGATAGGTTTAGGTACAGAACACGAGATACCACTGTTCAGGAAAAGCCTGGGGGGGTGGGAGAGATAGGTTTAGGGTACCATTGAACACAGAGGATACCACTGTTCAGGAAAAGCCTGGGGGGGAGAGATAGGTTAGGGTCCATGGACACAGAGAGGGAATAATGAGAGGTTAGGATATGATATATTATTAATACCAGAGGAGTGAAAAAGGCAACACTGACAGAGAAAGATAAAGCTTGGTGCATGTTCAGGCACGATGTCAAGTTACATAGTTTGAAGTGAACGCTGACTTATACAGTCAGGACACAAACAATCAGTCATAGCACTGTGACAGTTCCAACTCATGAGAGACAAGGGCTTCAGAGTGACAGTCCAGCAATGGACAAGAGGCTTTCATTACAGACAAACACAGTGTTGTTATGTTGCTGTGAAACAGAGCACTATTCTGTGTTATGACCTAAACTCACCCAGGACAGCTACTACCTCATGACTAAACTCACCCAGACAGCATACTACCTCATGACCTAACTCACCCAGGACAGCATACTAACCTCATGACCTAAAAACTCACCCAGGAACAGATACAACCTCATGACCTAAAACTCACCAGAACAGCATAGTAACCTTATGAACCTAAAAATCACCCAGGACAGAATTACTAACCTCATGACTAAAACTCAACCAGGACAGCATACTACCCTCATGACCTTAAACTCACCCAGGACAGCATACTAACCTTATGACCTAAACTCACCCAGGACAGCATGCTAACCTTATGACCTAAACTCACCCAGGACAGCATACTAACCTTATGACCTAAACTCACCCAGGACAGCATACTAACCTTATGACATAAACTCACCAAGGACAGCATACTAACCTCATGACCTAAACTCACCAAGGACAGCATGCTAACCTTATGACCTAAACTCACCCAGGACAGCATACTAACTCATGACCTAAACTCACAAGGAAAGAATACTAACCTTATGACCTAAACCTCACCCAGACAGCATACTAACCTCATGACCTAAAACTCCACCAAGGACAGCACACTAACCTTATGACCTAAACTCACACAGGGACAGCATTACCTAACCTTATGACCGTAATCACCCAGGACAGCATACTAACCTCATGACCTAAACTCACCAAGGACAGCATACTAACCTCATGACCTAAACTCACCCAGGACAGCATACTAACCTTATGACCTAAACTCACCCAGGACAGCATACTAACCTTATGACCTAAACTCCACCCAGGACAGCATACTAACCTTATGACCTAAACTCACCCAGGACAGCATACTAACCTCATGACCTAAACTCACCAGACCAGCAGACTAACCCTGGCATAAACTCACCCAGTGACAGCATTTACTAACCTTATGACTAAAACTCACCCAGGACAGCATACTAACCTTATGACCTATAAACTCACCAGGACAGCATACTAACCTTGATGACCTAAACTCACCCAGGGACAGGCATACTTAACATTATGACCTAAAACTCACCCAGGACCGCATACTAACATCATTGACACTACTAAACTCCACCCAGGACAGCATCATACTAACCTATGGACCTAAACTCACCCAGGACGCTTATACTATTGGACCTAAACTCACCCAGGACAGCATGACCTAACCTTTATGACCTAAAATCAACCCAGGACAGCAATACTAACCGTTTAGACCTAAACTCACCCAGGACAGCATACTAACTCATGCCCTAAACTCACCCAGGAACAGCCATAATAACATCATGCCTAAACTCACCAGGACAGATACTAACCTCATGACTAAACTACCCAGGACAGCATATAACCTTATGACACCTAAGAACTCACCCAGGACAGCATACTAACCTTATGACCTAAACTCACCCAGGACAGCATACTTACTAACCTCATGACCTAAACTCACCCAGGACAGCATACTAACCTTATGACCTAAACTCACCCAGGACAGCATACTAACCTTATGACCTAAACTCACCAGGACAGCATACAACCTTATGACCTAAAAAACTCACCAGGCAGCATTACTAACCCTTAATGACCTAAACTCACCCAGGACAGCATACTACCTTAATGACCTAAACTCACCCAGGACAGCATACTAACCTTATGACCTAAACTCACCCAGGACAGCATACTAACCTTATGACCTAAACTCCCCAGGAAGCATACAACCTTGACCTAAACTACCCAGGACAGCATACTAAACCTTCTGACCTAAAACTCACCCAGGGACAGCATACTAACCTTATGACCTAAACTCACCAGGACAGCATACTACCTTATGACCTAAACTCACCCAGGAAAGCATACTAACTATGACCTAAACTCACACAGGACAAGCATACTACCTATGACCTAAACTGCCACCAGGACAGCATACTAACCTTATGACCTAAACTCAACCCGGGACAGATTACTAACCTTATGACCTAAAACTCCCACCAGGACAGACATTCCTAACCTCATGACCTAAAACATCACCAGGACAGATACGAAACATTATGACTAACCTCACCCAGGAACAGCCATACTAACTCATGACCTAACTGCCCCAGGACAGCATACTAACCCTTAGACCTAAATCACCCAGGACAGCATACTACCTTATGACATAAATCACCAAGGACAGCATACTAACCTCATGACCCCTAAACTCAACCAAGGACAGCATGAAACCTTATGACCTAAATCACCCAAGGACAGCATACATAACCTCATGACCTAAACTCACCAAGGACAGCATTACTACATTAGACCTAAACTCACCCAGGACAGCATACTAAACTCATATGGACCTCCTAAATCACCAAGGGACAGCATACTAACGCTTATGACCTAAACTCACCCAGGACAGCATACTACTTATGACAAAACTCACCAGCAGGACAGCATACTAAACCTCATGACCTAAACTCACCAAGGACAGCCTACTAAAACCCATGGAACCTAAATCACCCAGGACAGCTACTAAACCTTATGACCTAAACTCACCCAGGACAGATACTAACCTTATGACCTAAAACTCACCCAGGACAGCATACTAACCTTAGACCTAAAACTCACCCAGGACACATACTAACCTCTGACCAAACTCACCCAGGACAGAATACTAACCTTCAGACCTAAACTCACCAGGACAGATACTAACCTTATGACCCCTAAACTCACCCAGGACAGGTTAATGACGAACCTTATGACCTAAAACTCACCCAGCGACAGCATACTAACCTTATGACTAAACCACCCAGGGCCAGCATTTTAACAAACTAACCTTATGACCTAAACTCACCCAGGACAGCATACTCAACCTTCATGACCTAACTCACCAGGAAAAGCATTACTAACCTCATGACCAAACTCACCCAGACAGCCGACTAACCTCATGACCTAACTCACCCAGGACAGCATACTAACCTATGACCTAAACTCCACCCAGGACAGCATACGACCTTAGACCTAACTCACCCAGGACAGCCATACAACCTATGAACCTAAACTCACCAGGACGATACTAAACCTCATGGGCCTAAACTCCACACAGAGAACAGCATTACAACCTCATGACCTAAACTCACCAGGACGCATAAACCTTTGACCTAAATCACAAGGACAGCATACTAACCTTGGACCTAAACTCACCCAGGACAGCATACTAACTTAGGACCTAAACTCACCCAGGGAAAGCAACTTAACCTCTGACCTAACTCACCCAGGGAACAGCATACTAACCTCATGGCCTAAAATCACCCAGGACAGCATATAACCTTATGACCTAAACTCACCAGGACAGCATACAACCTTATGACTAACTCACCCAGGACAGCATTACTAAAATGACCTAAACCACCCAGGACAGCATTACAACCTCATGACCTAAAACTCACCAGGACAGCATACGAACTTCATGACCTTAAAAACTCACCCAGGACGCTACTAACCTCATGACCTAAACTCACCCAGGACAGCATACTAACCTTAGGACCTAAAGCACCAAAGACAGCATTTGACTACCTTATGACCTAAACTCACCCAGGACAGACATACTAAACCTTTGACCTAAACTCACCAAGGACAGCATACTAACCTCATGACCTAAACTCACCCAGGACAGCATACTAACCTGCATGACATAAAAATCACCCAGGGACGCATACAACCTCATGACCTAACTCACCAGAAACAGCATACTAACCTCATGACCTAAACTCACCAAGGACAGCATAACTAACCTATTGACCCGAAAACTACCCAGGACAGCATACGACCTTATGACCTAAACTCACCAGGCAGCTACTAAAACTTATGACCTAAACTCACCCAGGACAGCATACAAACTCATGACCTAACTCACCAAGGACAGCATACTAACATCAGACATAAACTCCCCAGAGAACAGCCATTTACTAACCTTATGACCTAAACTCACCAGGACAGCATACTAACCTTATGACCTAAACTCACCCAGGACAGCATACTAACCTTATGACCTAAACTCACCCAGGACAGCATACTAACCTCATGACCTAAACTCACCCAGGACAGCATACTAACCTCATGACCTAAACTCACCCAGGACAGCATACTAAACCTTATGACCTAAAAATCACCCCAGGACAGCATACTAACATTAGACCTAAACCACCAGGACAGCATTACTAACCTTATGACCTAAACTCACCCAGGGACAGATTACTAACCTTATGGACATAAACTCACAGGACAGCAGATAACCTCATGACCTAAACTAACCCAGGACAGCATACTAACCATGACCTAAACTCACCCAGGACAGCATACTAACCTCATGACCTAAACTCACCCAGGACAGCATACTAACCTTATGACCTAAACTCACCCAGGACAGCATACTAACCTTATGACCTAAACTCACCCAGGACAGCATACTAACCTCATGACCTAAACTCACCCAGGACAGCATACTAACCTCATGGCCTAAACTCACCCAGGACAGCATACTAACCTTATGACCTAAACTCACCCAGGAAGCATTACTAAAACCTTATGGACCTAAACTAACCAGGGACAGCATACTAACTTATGACCTAAATCACCCAGACAGCCGACTAACTTATGAACCTGAAACTCACCCAGGACAGCATATTCATCATGACCTAAAACTCACCACGGACAGCATTACTTAACCTCATGCCCTAAACTCACCCCGGACAGCATTACTAACCTATGACCTAAACTCACCCAGGACAGCATACTAACTTATGACCTAAACTCACCCAGGACAGCATACTAACCTCATGACCTAAACTCACCCAGGACAGCATACTAACCTCATGACCTAAACTCACCCAGGACAGCATACTAACCTATGACCTAAACTCACCCAGGACAGCATACTAACCTCATGACCTAAACTCACCAGGGACAAGCATACTAACCTATGACATAAAACTCCACCAAAGACAGCATACTAACCCTTATGACCTAAAACGCACCCAGGACAGCATTACGAACCTTATGACCAAACTCACAAGGACCGCCATACTACCTCATGACCTAAACTCACCCAGGGACCAAGCATTACTAACCTCATGACCAAAACTCAACCAGGACAGGGCATTACTCAACCTTATGACCTAAACTCACCAAAGGACAGCCATACAAACCTCAGACCAAAACTCACCCAGAAAAGAACAGCATACTAACCTCATGCCTAAATCACCAGGACAGCATACTAACCTTATGACCTAAACTCACCCAGGAGAGCATACTAACCTTATGACCTAAACTCACCCAGGACAGCATACTAACCTCATGACCTAAACTCACCAAGGACAGCATACTAACCTTATGACCTAAACTCACCCAGGACAGCATACTAACCTCATGACCTAAACTCACCAAAGACAGCATACTAACCTTATGACCTAAACTCACCCAGGACAGCATTACAACCTCATGACCTAAAACTACAATGGAGGAGCATGCGAGGCGTGTGCGATTTTATTTAAGAATGCATTGTTTTGAATTCTAATGACCCAATCGAAGCCGGGCGGGTTGTCCGCGTTGACGTCTCGCTCAATTAGAACATGTCTCTATTTTTGCGTTTTATCGCTGGCACTGTTTTCCCCGAATAATATTCTGAATACATATAGGCTACAGATAATTATGCAACTAGGGCACATAGTCTAAAGATAGTGACTTCTCTGTACAGCCCAACTAGGGCACATAGTCTAAAGGTAGTGACTTCTCTGTACAGCCCTACTAGGGCACATAGTCTAAAGATAGTGACTTCTCTGTACAGCCCTACTAGGGCACATAGTCTAAAGGTAGTGACTTCTCTGTACAGCCCAACTAGGGCACATAGTCAGCCCAACTAGGGCACATAGTCTAATAGTGACTTCTCTGTACAGCCCAACTAGGGCACATAGTCTAAAGATAGTGACTTCTCTGTACAGCCCAACTAGGGCACATAGTCTAAAGATATTGACTTCTCTGTACAGCCCTATCTGGCTGCGTCTACACAGGCAGCCCAATTCAGATATTTTTTCACTAATTGGTCTTTTGACCAATCAGATCAGCTCTGAAAAAGATCTGATGTGAAAAGATCTGAAAGGATAGTGGGAAAAAAGATCAGAATTGGTCTGCTTGTGTAAACAGCCTCAGTTAGACACATCCATTCATCATACTTTCTGAATCATGTGAATCAGCTAAAACGCCCAATGCTAAAACGCCCAATGCTAAAACGCCCAATGCTAAAACGCCCAACGCTAAAACGCCCAATGCTAAAACGCCCAATGATAAAACGACCCAATGCTAAAACGCCCAATGATAAAACGCCCAATGTTAAAACGCCCAATGCTAAAACGCCCAATGCTAAAACGCCCAACGCTAAAACGCCCAACGCTAAAACGGCCAATGCTAAAACGCCCAATGCTAAAACGGCCAATGCTAAAATGCCCAAAGCTAAAACGCCCAATGCTAAAACGCCCAAAGCTAAAACGCCCAATGCTAAAACGCCCAATGCTAAAACGCCCAAAGCTAAAACGGCCAATGCTAAAATGCCCAAAGCTAAAACGCCCAATGCTAAAATGCCCAAAGCTAAAACGCCCAATGCTAAAACGCCTAATGCTAAAATGCCCAAAGCTAAAACGGCCAATGCTAAAACGCCCAAAGCTAAAACGCCCAATGCTAAAACGCCCAATGCTAAAACGCCCAATGATAAAACGCCCAATGCTAAAACGCCCAATGTTAAAACGCCCAATGTTAAAACGCCCAATGCTAAAACGCCCAATGCTAAAACGCCCAAAGCCTGAGCCAACTCATGCCCGACCTTGTCCCTTGTTTCAAGAGTTCTAGTGTTGAATATTCATGACTCAGGACTAAAAGCCTTCAACTAAAGCCCTTGCTGATAGGGTTTCCCAATGCGCAGTAAAGAGGTCTGTTTCATAATATAATATATGCCATTTAGCAGACTCTTTTATCCAAAGAGACGTACTACTGTGCGTGCATACCCTGAGTACACCAAACATTAGGAACACCTTCCTAATATTGAATTGCACAGCAGCGTTGCAGTTCTTGACACACTCAAACCGGTGCGCCTGGCACCTACTACCATACCCCGGTCAAAGGCACTTAAATATTTTGTCTTGCCCATTCACCCTCCGAATGGCACACATACACAATCCATGTCTCAATTGTGTAAAGGCTTAAAATCCTTCTTCAACCTGTCTCCTCCCTTTCATCTACACTGATTGAAGTGGATTTAGCAAGTGACACCAATACGGGATCATAGCTTTCACCTGGATTCACCTGGTCAGTCTATGTCATGGAAAGAGCAGGTGTTCTTAATGTTTTGTATACTCAGTGTACATTTTCGCATGGGGTCATGTAGCTCAGTTGGTAGAGCATGGCACTCACAACGTCAGGGTTGTGGGTTCATTTCCCACGGGGGGCCAGTATGAAAATGTATGCACTCACTAACTGTAAATCGCTCTGGATAAGAACGTCTGCTAAATGACAAAAAAACATTTTTTTTTTAAACAAATATAAAATAACCAATTTTATAAAATCATAAAGACAAACAGCTTGAGACAGTAGATATCTTTCAGTTCATGATATCTTTTCCTTATAAATCGGATAGGATATACTTTATCGTCCCAAGGGGTTGGTTTCACATAGAATACAAAGAGAGAGAAATATGCACATCCATCTTATCAGGTGCAGAACAGACTAAAATTTAGCTTTTTGTCTATCAAGGAAAACGCTATGTCTGGCACAAACCCAACACCTCTCATCACCCCGAGAACACCATCCACCACCATGTTTTTCCATCGGCAGGGACTGAGAAACTGGTCAGAATTGAAGGAGTGATGGATGGCGCTAAATACAGGGAAATTCTTGAGGGAAACCTGTTTCAGTCTTCCAGAGATTTGAGACTGGGACGGAGGTTCACCTTCCAGCAGGACAATGACCCTAAGCATACTGCTAAAGCAACACTTGAGTGGTTCAAGGGGAAACATTTAAAATGTCTTGAAATGGCCTAGTCAAAGCCCAGACCTCAATCCAATTGAGAATCTGTAGTATGACTTAAAGATTGCCGTACACCAGCGGAACCCATCCAACTTGAAGGAGCTGGAGCAGTTTTGCGTTGAAGAATGGGCAAAAATCCCAGTGGCTAGATGTGCCAAGCTTATAGAGACATACCCCAAGAGACTTGCAGCTGTAATTGCTGCAAAAGGTGGCTCTACAAAGTATTGACTTTGGGGGGGGGTGAATAGTTATGCACGCTCAAGTTCTGTCTTTTTGTCTTATTTCTTGTTGGTTTCACAATAAAAAATATTTTGCATCTTCAAAGTGGTAGGCATGTTGTGTAAATCAAATGATACAAACCCCCCAAAATCCATTTTAATTCCAGGTTGTAAGGCAACAAAATAGGAAAAATGCCAAGGGGGTGAATATTTTCGCAAGCCACTGTATTGAAAGGTATTGAAAACAGGGGTGTCAATAATTTAGAAAAATATATTACTTGTTAAACAAAATGTATTTCTCTGAGCAATTGTATTAGGAGAGAGAGAGAGAGAGAGAGAGAGAGAGAGAGAGAGAGAGAGAGAGAGAGAGAGAGAGAGGAGAGAGAGAGAGAGAGAGAGAGAGAGAGAGAGAGAGATACTGACCAGTAATTCCTGCTCCCCACACAGTTGTTGAGCCACCTGCAGTGATGGTCAAAGCTAGCAACACACTTGTTACAGGCACTGCAGTGTTTGGATTTGGGCCCCCTGCAACACACCACACGTCTCAGTACATGATAAACACACAGTCATACACAACGTGACTGGCCCTGAACATTACAGACCCCAGGGCAGGGGGGTCCATGAGCTGGTAGTTATGATCATAGGCTTATGGCTGCTTCTCTTCTCTCATGACAGATGCAACGTTATGTTGACTAGCTGCCTGGCCAGTGACTCCTCCTCAGTCCCTCCTGACCAGCCTGAGGTATAATCCAATATAGATGTGTGTGAGACAGGAGGGATGGGCTGCTGGGGGAGAGGTTAGTATTAGGAAGTGGAGCGTGAGCTCAGCTCTGACTCTCTGTCATCCCCAGGCGCGTCCCCTCTTCTATTCTGCTGCTCTCAATCCTCTCCATCCTGCACTCCTGTCTTCCCATCAGCCACCCACTCCCCCCCCCTTTTCCCCCTTCCCTTCCCCACCC
Source organism: Coregonus sp. 'balchen' (assembly GCA_902810595.1). Lineage (NCBI taxonomy): Eukaryota > Metazoa > Chordata > Actinopteri > Salmoniformes > Salmonidae > Coregonus > Coregonus sp. 'balchen'. The sequence goes on from LR778284.1 coordinate 4,381,980, forward strand.
CCTCACCCCTTTTCCACTCCCTTCTTCCCCTCACCCCCCTCGGGCCCGGGCCACTCCTGCTTCCTTCAGCCTTGCCACTCCTGCCCTTCCTACCCACCCCCCCCTCACCCCCTTCCCCACTCCTGCCCTTCCCCCATAAAGCCACCCACCCCAAAAGCCCGCCCCTTGTCCCACCCCCCCCTTGTCCCCCTTTCCCCAAGCCCCCCTCAGCCCTGCCCAAACTCCTGTCTTCCCATCAGCCACCCACTCAGCCCTGTCCACTCCTGTCTTCCCATCAGCCCCCCTCAGCCCTGTCCACTCCTGTCTTCCCATCAGCCACCCACTCAGCCCTGTCCACTCCTGTCTTCCCATCAGCCACCCACTCAGCCCTGTCCACCCCCGTTTTTCCCTAAACCCACCCCCCATCACCCTGTCCACTCCTGTCTTCCCTCACCCCCAAACTCAGGCCCTGTCCACTCCTGTTTTCCCCCAATCAGCCACCCACCCCCCCGCCCCACTCCTGTTTTTTCCCATAAAAGCCACCCACTCAGCCCTGTCCATCCTTTTTTCCCCCTCTCCACCCCACCCCACCCCCTTCCCCTTTTTTTCCTCTTTCCCCTCCCCCCTCCCCCCCCCTTTTCCCCGTTTTTTCCTTTTTCCCCTCCCCCCCCCCTCAACCCTTGTCCCCCCCTTTTCCCTTCCCCACCCGGCCCCCCACTCCCCCTGTCCATCCCTGTTTTTCCCTCAGCCCCCCACTCATTCCCCTTTCCACCCCCTTTCTTTCCCCCTCGGGCCACCCACCACCCCTTTCCACCCGGGTCTTCCCCCACACCCCCCCCACCGGGGCCCGGGTCCACCCTGTCCCCCATCACCAAACCCCCTCAGCCCTTTCCACTTCCTGCCCTTTCCCTTATCCCCCCCCCCTCCCCCCTTTCCCCACCCCTTTTCCTTTTTCCCCCTCCCCCCCCCCCCCCCACCCCTGCCCACTCCTTTCTTCCCCCACCCCCCCTCAGCCCTGTCCCACCCCTGTTTTTCCCCCTGCCACCCCCTGGGGAACCTTTTTCCCCCCTGTCTTCCCCTCCCCCCCCCTCCCCCGCCCCCCCAGTCCTGCCCTTTCCCATCCCCCCCCACTCCCCCTTTTCCCCCCCTTTCTTCCCTCCCCCCCCCCCCTCCCTTTCCCCCCCTTTTCCCCCCCCCCACCCCCTTCCCCCCTTTCCCACCCCTCCCCTCCTCCCCCCCCCCCCCCCACCCCCCCTTTTCCCCCTCCCCTCCCCCCCCTCCCCTTTCCCCCCCTTTCTTCCCCATCAGGCCACCCCACTCAACCCCCTGTCCACTCCTCCCCCCCCAGGGGGGCAGATCCTGCTTTGGGGAAAGTTTTCAGCCCCCTTTCCCTTTTTCCACCAAGGGGTTTTTAGGGTTACAATTTTATTTTTAAAAGGGAAAAATTTTAAAAAAAAAAAGCCCAAAACCCTAAAACAAAATCCCCCTAAAGAAAAAGGGGGAAAAACGGGTTTTTTTAAAATTTGGGGGCCCTGGTCAAATTTGTACACTATAGGGAAATGGGTGCCATTGTTTTGGGGGACCCCTCCAATTACTTGCTTAAAAGGATCCCTGAAAAAAAGATGTGGGGGCAACTTTCTCTGTAAAGGTTTTAAAACAAGACAGTTAAAGTCAACTCCCATTTCTATTTTCACAGAGGTAGCATTGGCAGTTCTCGATGACGGGGTGCATGTTTGGGTGGGGTCGAACTCGGGCACGGGGCCGTGGTAGCTTTTTTGGGGCCCGGGACTTTTGAAAGCCCCGGGGGTTTCCGGGGAAAACAGCCATCAGTGGGAAAAACGGGGTGAAAACCGAAAAACTAAAATCCCCGTTCACTGGGGATTGGTTTGCGGGAAAGGACCTGATCCTGAAAGAAATTTGGGCACTTATACTGGGGGGTTGTTTTAGCCTAAATCTAACAGACAGGTACCCTTTATTTTACACCTGTCAGAAACCATTAGGGTTAGGTTCTTCTACTCCATCATCTAAGTACAAATACAACCCAATAGGGACAGATGCTGCCAATACTTCATTGGTTGTACGGTTGAGGACCACTTTTAGTTGACTTCAGTTGAAATGGAACTGACCCCAATCCTGTAGATACGCCGCCCCCCAAATTAAACCCATTGTTTTTGACCACTGGGCCTGTTTTTTTACTTTTTTAACCTCATTTAGCAGCCGCTCTTTTCCAGAGGGGGAAACCTTACAGGACCCTTTTGGGTTAAGGGGCCTTTGTAAAGGGGCACATCGACAGATTTTTCACCAGTGGGCTCGGGGATTAGAACCAGCGACGTTTGGTTTAAACGGGCAAAACGCTCTTAACCACTAAGCAAACCTCCCCGCCCGGGATGGGGGTTCTGGGGGGGCGAGAAACCACAAACAAAAACCGGGCCCCCCTGTATGTGTTGCTGGGGCCCGGACACCACTAACTCCCTTTCCCCGCCCCGTATGTGTTGTTTGAGGCGAGCACCACAAAGGGCCTCCCCGCCCCCCCTGTATTTTGTTGCTGGGGCACACCACAAGTTTAAACCTCCGCCCGGTATGTTTTTGCTGAGGCACACCACTAATTCCCCTGCCGCCCCCGTATGTGTTGTGAGGGCGAGCACCATGCAAACCCCGCCCCCCCCGTATGTTTTTGCTGAGGCAGCCCCACAAACCTCCACCTGCCGCCCCGTATGTGTTGCTGAGGCGAGCACCACTAAGCTACCTGCCGCCCCGTATGTGTTGCTGAGGCGAGCACCACTAAGCTACCTGCCGCCCTGTAATTTTTGTTTGAGGCGAGCCCCACAAGCTACCTCCGCCCCGATGTTTTGCTGGGGCGAGCCCCACTAAGCAAACCTCCCGCCCCAGGTTTTTCTGGGGCACCCACCATTTAAAGCAAAACCTGCCACCCCCCACCCCTAAGTTGGGGTTTTTGGGTTGTTGCGGGGCACCACTCCTTACCTGCCCCCCCCTTTTTTTTGCTGAGGCGAGCACCACTAACTCCTTTCCGCCCTGTATGTGTTTGCTAAAGGCAGCACCACAAAAGGCCCCCTTCCGCCCCTGTTTTTGTTGTTTAGGCGAGCCCAAAAACCCCTGGCCCCCGCCCCCCCGTAATTTGTTGCTGAGGCGACCCACAAACAAACCTGCCCCCCCCTTATGTTTTTTGCTGAGGCGAGCACCACTAACTACCTCCCCCCCTTATGTTTTTGCTGGGGCAGCCCAAAACCTCCCTTTCCCCCCCCGTAGTTTTTGCCTGACCCGAGAAAACCACAAAGCTCCCTTGGGCCCCCCCTTAGGGGTTCCCTGAGGGGGGGGAAAAAAAAACCAAAAAGTTCCCTGGGGCCCTGAAGGTTGGGGGAAGGGGGGGCGAGCACCACAAACTCAACCTCCCCGCCCTGTATGTGTTTTTAGGCAGCCCACTAAGCAAACCCGCCGCCCCGTAGGTTTTTGCTGAGGCGAGCACCACTAAAACCGCCGGCCCTGTATTTTTTCAGGCGACCACCACAAAACTCCCCGCCCTGTATGTGTTGCTGAGGCGAGCACCACTAAGCTACCTGCCGCCCTGTATGTGTTGCTGAGGGGGGCCCAACCCCACAAACTACCTGCCCCCGAAAATTGTTCTGGGGCGAGCACCCCAAAGCAAACCTGCCGCCCTGTATGTTTTGGGTGAGGCAAAGCACCACAAGTTTCCCGGGCCCCCCTTTAAAGGTTTTTGCTGGGGCACACCCCTACGCGGGGCCCACTCCCCCTCACTCTGAAAAAAAACCTTTTTAAACCACATAACCCAATTCCCCAATAAGCGCCCCCGTTAAATTTGGGTGTCGTCATAAAACTTTTGTTTGGGGTTGAGAGGATCCGATGTGCCAGCGGGGATCCGTTGGGGGGAAAAAGGGGGGAAACGAACACCCCAAAACCCCGGAAAACAGCATAGAAGAGGTAGAGGAGCCAGGCCAGGAGCTGGAAGGGGTGAGGAGGCCAGCTCCACCCGTTGGTCCTGGAGCACAGAGGGCGGTCCCCCCGGGGGGGCCCCACCTCACTCAATGGGGGGCCCCTACGGTTTTGGGGGTTTGGGGTTTTCACCCCATCCCAAAGTGAGGGGACTCTTTCTGGAGCGCCCCGGAGAAAAAAAAGAAAAAAAGAAAAGGGGAAGAGAAAGAGAGAAGAGAAAAAAAGAGAAAGGGGAAAAGGAGATAAGAGAGAGAGAAGGGCAAAACCTCTTGGGCATTGGTGCATTTTTTCCAAACCATAACATTGTTATTTGCCTCAAATTTTTATTGACAATTTAAATTATCCTTCCCATGTCAAGGAAGGGAAAGGGAAAATATTCCCGCAAACGTTTTTGGTTCAGGCAGTACCTGTTTTAGGTGAGGGGTGTAAACCTTTCATTTATTCTAGCCCAACCTCAAAAAACCCAACCCAAAAGTTTTTTTTTTGCAGGGGAAAGGGCGTTTTTTTTTAAATCAACCAGCTCATCATAACTCTGCTCTGTAACTTGCTAGCCCAGCCTTTAAACCCTATCCCGCATCCTTATCTTGACTGCGTCGAAGAACAAAAACACTATCCCGGGTTGAAAAGGGGGAAACTGATAAATTTAAAGTAAGTTAACATTTTTAGTCGATAAGAAAACCCCCAAAAACCACTTGTGAGTTTACTCACCTTTTCAGTGCGGGGTTGGGCTTTGACTAGAGACGGCTGGGTGCGAGCTGCCCTTCTTAACCACAGCATTTCAGAATCCGACCACAACAAGGCGGGTTGTCTTTCCCCCCAGGGGGGGCCCGCTAACTCCGCAGCAGGGTCCCCCTGCCTTGCCTTTTAGCATGCAGCCCCCCCCATTTCTTTTAAATACTACTACTAAACTGCACATAGGTTCTGCACACCATACAGACGTAATCAGCCAACCCTCCTCCCCCAAAGAATTTAAGTCGTAGGCGTAAAAGCATTGCCCTGGGGGAAAAACTTTGGGTACTAAACTTTCTACTTCAAAAACACACCATGCATTTTGGGATTTGGCCCAGCAAACTAATTTAGTTTAATTTTCTATTTGCTATTATCTGAAAACAAACAAAAGGGAACGTTTGCTAAATGTACTAGGGCAGTTCCAAATTTACCCAGGTTTTCATTCTTGATGGCTGGAGATGCCCGGGAGACCGGGTATTAAAGTACTTTTGCTTAGCTCTGTAGCTAACTGCGCTATTAACGTCCTGTAACAATCACCAGCCTGACAATGTGGCATAAGTAAACTCAGCCAGCGACGTTAGCTTGTTTGCTTGTTAAAAATACAAAGAACAAAAAAAAATTTCCCAAATTTACGAAAAAACCAAAAACTACCACCCCTTGAGGTTTTTAAATTTTTTATCTTAAAAGGGGAAAGTTTTTTTTTAACCCGATAACCCAAATTTAAAGGGACCTTTGGGGCCTTTTAGTTGGGGTTTTTGGGGAAAAAAAACTTCCGACTTCAACCCCGGTTTTTCCCGGTTAAAGACCCCGACCCCCCTTCCGTTTTGGGCCATCCCCGGGGTCGCCCCCCCATGCCTCTTGGGGGTCATTTTAACAAAACCGCTTTCCCCCTTTCCCTTTTTACCTGGGTTTTTTTTCAAATGGTTTCAAATTTACAATAAATACAGGTTGGGGAAACCGAGCCCGGTAGGTTACTTGATTCAGCAAAACTTTGAATATTTTAAAAAAAACCCGAAAACTAAAGAAAAATCTTTTTTTTAACGTGGGCCCGCTGTTTTTAAAACCACAAAACTGTAAGATGTGCGGTACCAAACAAAGACGGGACTGACAAAAAAATATAGTGAAAATGGAGGAAATGCATCATGAATTTCCCCGAAAATGCAACGCCTTGATTTTTTATTATACATCTGGAAGGGTTTAAAAAATGTTTTGTCTTTGGGACAGGAGATCTGAGTTTTGGGGACCGAACACCACACCGTCTTTCCCCCCTGAGTTTTTTATTTTTTGGTAACCCCCCGGCGATGCTTAAAAAACATTACCCCGGGACGGCTACCTTTGGGTGTGTCACAAATTTGGGTTTAAAAGGGCATATAACAAACTGTATGTTTATTTTCCCCAAAACATGGGATCATCGATGAGTCATTTTAGTCCCCTTTTTCCAAATGAATCAAATGTCCCCCACCCCGTCCTTTTTAATGTCGTAGAAAGAACCGCAAGGGGGCCCCGTGTGGTTTATATATGTGAAAAATTCCCCCCAAAACATTTTTTTTTTCCCCAACCCAACAACATTTTAGTCATTTAAAAGACGCTGTTAAACCAAGCGACTTAAATTAGTTATTTCGTACATTATTTTTTTACATTACATTAACATAAAATATATTTTTTCATACTGGCCCCCCTGGGGAAGAGGAGAGGAAAGAGGGGAAGGGGGCCGGGGGATGGGGGGGGAAAAAGGGGGAAAAGGGGAAGAGGGGAAAAAGAAAGATAGAAAGGGAGAAAAGAAGGGAGTAAAAAGGGATAGAGGGGGAAGATAAAAAGGGGTTGGCCGAAAAAAAAGAAAGGGGGAAACCAAAAACCCCTTTCTCTCCCCTCTCCCTCTCCTTTTTCCTTTCCCTCCCCCCCTCTCCCCTCCCCTCTCCCCCTCTCTCTCTTTCCCCTCCTCTCTCCCCTTTTCTCTTTTCCCCTTTTCCTTTTTTTTCTCTCTTTTCCTCCCCCTTTTCCCTCTCTCTCTCTCCCCTTTCCTCCTTTCCCTCTCTCTCTCCCCTTTCCTCCTCTCTCTCTCTTTTTTCCCCTTTTCCCTCTCCCGGGGCTCCTCTTGGGGTCCTCCTTTTCTCCTCTTCGGGATCTCTTTCCCTCGTTCTCCCTTCTCTCTCACTTCTGCTCTTCTCTCTCTCCCTATCTCATCTGGCTCTATCATCTCCTGAACTATGTCTCTATCGACTACTATACTTACTATAAGGGGAGAGCATGGGTTTTCCCTTGTGTGGCACTGTGTTCCATTGCTGTATTGGAATGTACAAATGTGTGTGTGTGTGTGTGTATTTTTCACACTGCACCGTTTATATTGGTCTCTTGGTTCTCCCTCCGTGCCTGACTGCAGGTACATCCCTAACTCTACCAAGGGAATGGTAGTAGCTGTAATAGCTTGATTTATTTAACCTTGTAATTGCTTTTATGAGCCTCGTATAGTGCATAAGGGGCGCGTTGTACGGAAAACCCAAACCTGCTTTGTCGTCCCATCCCCCCCCCCCCCCCACACACATTTTTGTCTGTGTTCAAAATGGCACCCTATTCCCTACATAGTGCGCACTACTTTTGATCAGAGCCCTATGATTCCTGGTCAAAAGTAGTGCACTGAATGAGGAATACGGTGCCATTTGAGGCACATCCCATTTTCCATAAGCGGGGTGTGAAAGGTCTGGCAGGAAAAGTAACTTCTCGTTTTCCACTTGTTACATTTCTAATGGTTGCTGGAGAATCAGGAGGGTAGTGGCTTTGAGGCCTGACATGTGTTTCTAGTCAGTACACCACAAATGTCTGTCTGTTTCTGTCATTTGTACACGCTCTGTGGGGTGAGACCAAGGATGCATCTCAAAATGGCACCATATTCCCTACAGAGTGCACTACTTTTTGATCAGAGCCCTATGAGCCTTAGTGCACTACATAGGGAATAGAGTGCGGTTTGGGACGGAGACCAGAATGGCACACACATCAGATTCAGACTCCAAGCTAATTGGAGCAGGAGGTGCGAGGGAGAGACCTTGGATCCTCTCCTCCAATGGGCTTTGAAAGGAATTGAGGAAACAAGGATGGAGAAATCAAGGATTTGACTGCTAGTAATATTTTCATGTGGTTTCACATGGCAGCAGCAGGGGTGTGGTTTCACATGGCAGCAGCAGGGGTGTGGTTTCATATGGCAGCAGCAGGGGTGTGGTTTCACATGGCAGCAGCAGGGATGTGGTTTCATATGGCAGCAGCAGGGGTGTGGTTTCAAATGGCAGCAGCAGGGGTGTGGTTTCATATGGCAGCAGCAGGGGTGTGGTTTCACATGGCAGCAGCAGGGGTGTGGTTTCAAATGGCAGCAGCAGGGGTGTGGTTTCATATGGCAGCAGCAGGGGTGTGGTTTCATATGGCAGCAGCAGGGGTGTGGTTTCACATGGCAGCAGCAGGGGTGTGGTTTCATATGGCAGCAGCAGGGGTGTGGTTTCAAATGGCAGCAGCAGGGTGTGGTTTCATATGGCAGCAGCAGGGGGTGGTTCAAATGGCAGCAGCAGGGGTGTGTGCTATCCCCCATCCCCAGCCCCGCAGCCCCATCCCCAGCCCCACCCCCAGCTCCAGCCCCACCCCCACCCCCATCCCCGCCCCAGCCCCACCCCCAGCCCCATCTCCAACCCCATCCCAGCTCCAACCCCCATCCCCATCCCCAGCCCCTCCCAGCTCCACCCCACCCCACCCCCCATCCATCCCCCCCCCCCCCAGCCCCATCCCCACCCCCCTCTCCATCCCCAGCCCCACCCCCAGCTCCCACCCCCCTCCCTCCAGCCCTCAACCCCCACCCACACCCAGCCCATCCCCGCTTCCACCCCCAGCCTCTTCAACCGCCCAGCCTCCGCCCCATCCCCACCCCCACTCCACCCCAGCCCCAGCCCAGCCCCACCCCCAGCCCCACCCCCATCCCCAGCCCCACCCCCAGCTCCTTCCCAGCTGCAGCCCCAGCCCCACCCCCAGCCTCTCAGCCCCAGCCCCCTAACCTCCCAGCCACCCCAGCCCAGCCACGGAAGTGCTGAGACAGGGGCATCTTGAGGAGAAGACTGGGGCCGTTGAGAGAACCGGAGCAGACATCTGGAAGATTGCATAAAGCGGTCTCCATCCATTCAGGCAGGCAGGCTCCGGTCTTACCTTGGCACCTGTGATCAGTCCATCTTCACCATGATCCTCTCAAGGCTCCAGAACAAGGACACTAGGACAGAGACTTTTACTCATCAGGGTTGTGTCTAAAATGCCACCCTATTCCATATACCGTATAGTGCACTGCTGTTGACCAGGTCAAAAGAAATGCACTATATATAAGGAATAGGGTGCTATTTGGGATGCATCCAGGGACTTGGACTCATCAGGAGTTAACAGGTTAACTGAGGAGAAACAGGAGATCATGTTATGGACTATCTCTGCTCTGGACTCTGGAGCGGATAGCAGGTTAACTGAGGAGAAACAGGAGATCATGTTATGGACTATCTCTGCTCTGGACTCTGGAGCGGATAGCAGGTTAACTGAGGAGAAACAGGAGATCATGTTATGGACTATCTCTGCTCTGGACTCTGGAGCGGATAGCAGGTTAACTGAGGAGAAACAGGAGATCATGTTATGGACTATCTCTGCTCTGGACTCTGGAGCGGATAGCAGGTTAACTGAGGAGAAACAGGAGATCATGTTATGGACTATCTCTGCTCTGGACTCTGGAGCGGATAGCAGGTTAACTGAGGAGAAACAGGAGATCATGTTATGGACTATCTCTGCTCTGGACTCTGGAGCGGATAGCAGGTTAACTGAGGAGAAACAGGAGATCATGTTATGGACTATCTCTGCTCTGGACTCTGGAGCGGATAGCAGGTTAACTGAGGAGAAACAGGAGATCATGTTATGGACTATCTCTGCTCTGGACTCTGGAGCGGATAGCAGGTTAACTGAGGAGAAACAGGAGATCATGTTATGGACTATCTCTGCTCTGGACTCTGGAGCGGATAGCAGGTTAACTGAGGAGAAACAGGAGATCATGTTATGGACTATCTCTGCTCTGGACTCTGGAGCGGATAGCAGGTTAACTGAGGAGAAACAGGAGATCATGTTATGGACTATCTCTGCTCTGGACTCTGGAGCGGATAGCAGGTTAACTGAGGAGAAACAGGAGATCATGTTATGGACTATCTCTGCTCTGGACTCTGGAGCGGATAGCAGGTTAACTGAGGAGAAACAGGAGATCATGTTATGGACTATCTCTGCTCTGGACTCTGGAGCGGATAGCAGGTTAACTGAGGAGAAACAGGAGATCATGTTATGGACTATCTCTGCTCTGGACTCTGGAGCGGATAGCAGGTTAACTGAGGAGAAACAGGAGATCATGTTATGGACTATCTCTGCTCTGGACTCTGGAGCGGGATAGCAGGTTAACTGAGGAGAAACAGGAGATCATGTTATGGACTATCTCTGCTCTGGACTCTGGAGCGGATAGCAGGTTAACTGAGGAGAAACAGGAGATCATGTTATGGACTATCTCTGCTCTGGACTCTGGAGCGGATAGCAGTAAATGAAGTGTGATGTCTGCTGAGACGCAGGTTTTTTTCGTACATTTTGTTGTGTAATATTTGGATGGATGCTGCGCGTGTGTGTGTGTGTGTGTGTGTGTGTGGTGTGTGTGTGTGTGTGTTTGTGTGTGTGTGTGTGTGTGTTTGTGTGTGTTTGTGTGTGTGTGTGTGTGTGTTTGTATGTTTGTGTGTGTGTGTTGTGTGTGTGTGTGTGTGTGTGTGTTTGTGTGTGTGTGTGTGTTTGTTGTGTGTGTGTGTGTGTGTGTGTGTGTGTTTGTGTGTTTGTGTTGTGTGTCTGTGTGTGTGTGTGTGTGTGTCTGTATGAGTCTCTCTCTCACCACTGTTTTAAACTCAGTGACACCAGCTGCTAATATCCCACAGTGCTTTGAACAATGTGAGCTATTTCCACTACTCTGGATGGGTTGAGGCTTGAGCAACAGGCTCCAGGCTGGATAGAGGACGGAGGGGGTGGTTATCTGGCTGCTCGGGGCTGTTCAGGGTTAAGGGAGGGGGTGGTTATCTGGCTGCTCAGGGCTGGATAGAGGATGGAGGGGGTGGTTATCTGGCTGGCTCCAGGCTGGATAGAGGACGGAGGGGGTGGTTATCTGGCTGGCTCCAGGCTGGATAGAGGACGGAGGGGGTGGTTATCTGGCTGCTCAGGGCTGGATAGAGGACGGAGGGGGTGGTTATCTGGCTGCTCGGGGCTGTTCAGGGTTAAGGGAGGGGGTGGTTTATCGTGGCTGCTCAAGGGCGTGGGGATAGGGGTGGAGGGGTGGTTATCTGGCTGCTCAGGGCTGGATAGGGGATGGAGGGGGTGGTTATCTGGCTGCTCAGGGCTGGATAGAGGATGGAGGGGGTGGTTATCTGGCTGCTCAGGGCTGGATAGGGATGGAGGGGGTGGTTATCTGGCTGCTCAGGCTGGATAGAGGACGGAGGGGGTGGTTATCTGGCTGCTCAGGCTGGATAGAGGATGGAGGGGGTGGTTATCTGGCTGCTCAGGGCTGGATAGAGGATGGAGGGGTGGTTATCTGGCTGCTCAGGCTGGATTAGGGTTATGGAGGGGGGGTGGTTATCTGGCTGTCAGGGCTGGATAGAGGATGGAGGGGGTGGTTTATATGGTCTGCTTCAGGGCTGGATAGAGGATGGAGGGGGTGGTTATCTGGCTGCTCAGGGCTGGATAGAGGGGTGGAGGGGTTGGGGTTATCTGGCTGCTCAGGGCTGTTCAGGGTTAAGGGAGGGGGTGGTTATCTGGCTGCTCGGGGCTGGATAGAGGACGGAGGGGGTGGTTATCTGGCTGCTCAGGCTGGATAGAGGACGGAGGGGGTGGTTATCTGGCTGCTCATGGCTGTTCAGGGTTAAGGGAGGGGGTGGTTATCTGGCTGCTCATGGCTGTTCAGGGTTAAGGGAGGGGGTGGTTATCTGGCTGCTCAGGGCTGGATAGGGGACGGAGGGGGTGGTTATCTGGCTGCTCATGGCTGTTCAGGGTTAAGGCTACATCCCAAATGGCACCATATTCCCTACATAGTGCACTACTTTTGACCAAAACCCTACGGGCCCTGGTCGAATATAGTGCTCTATATATAGGGAATAGGGTGCTATTTGGGACAGAGACTTAACCTGGGAGGTAATCAAGGGGCCTTCCTCTCTCTCCGAGCCAATAGAAGGTTGCAGATCTCTCTCTCTCTCTCTCACAGCGATGGGAGGGGGTGGGTCTCCTTTGGCGCTATGGCAGAGGTGCACATAATGCACTAACGCCAAACAGAAACACACACACACAGTTTGAGGGGGGGGGGGGGCAAAGCTGCTGGGTTCAACAAAGGTTGAATCTTTCCTATCAGAGTTTCTCCACTTCCACAGGGCTGCAGAGATCAGATCAAAGGTGTGTCCCAAACGGTACCCTCCTCCCTAGGTCTCTCTGGTCTAAAGTAGTGCACTATATAGGGAATAGGGTGCCATTCTCTGGTCTAAAGTAGTGCACTATATAGGGAATAGGGTGCCATTCTCTGGTCTAAAGTAGTGCACTATATAGGGAATAGGGTGCCATTCTCTGGTCTAAAGTAGTGCACTATATAGGGAATAGGGTGCCATTCTCTGGTCTAAAGTAGTGCACTATATAGGGAATAGGGTGCCATTCTCTGGTCTAAAGTAGTGCACTATATAGGGAATAGGGTGCCATTCTCTGGTCTAAAGTAGTGCACTATATAGGGGATAGGGGGCTCTGGTCTAAAGTAGTGCACTATATAGGGAATAGGGTGCCATTCTCTGGTCTAAAGTAGTGCACTATATAGGGAATAGGGTGCCATTTGGGACGTAGTCCAGAACTCCCACCAGGCTTGGAGCCGATCCAATATGACCTCTGTTGGTGGCCAAATTCTCCATTTAATTGGCAACTCTACATCACATACAAATACAGTTGATTTAATCAGAAGAGGTCAAAAGCACTAAAAGTAACAGGAACTAAAATTAAATGTCTTATGAAACTCGAGCGCCTCCCCATAAACAGAGCTAGAGCACATGGTCCTTTGCAACATTGTTTCCATTCTGGTCAGAGAAAAGCCTATTCCCTGTGGGCCCTGGACAAAAGGAGTGGGCTATATAGATATAGTTCCCAGACCATTGGTTAGGTCGCGGCAAATGTTCTCATAACACAAAAACCGTCCGGTCGTGCTGATGATTATAGAATGTTTCTTATAAAACATTTTGCTTCCGTCTGGCCGCTCTACCATAAAGGCCTGAATGGTGGAGTGCTGCAGAGATGATTGTCCTTCTGGAGGGTTCTCCCATCTCCACAGAGGAACTCTAAAGCTCTGTCAGAGTGACCATCGGGTTCTTGGTCACCTCCCTGACCAAGGCCCTTCTTACCCCGATTTCTCAGTTTGGCCGGGTGGCCAGCTCTAGGAAGAGTCTTGGTGGTTCCAAACTTCTTCCATTTAAGAATGATGCAGGCCACTGTGTTCTTGGGGACCTTCAATGCTGCAGACATGTTTTGGTACCCTTCCCCAGATCTGTGCCTCGACACAATCCTGTCTCGGAGCTTTACGGACAATTACTTCGACCTCATGGCTTGGTTTTTGCTCTGACATGCACTGTCAACTGTGGGACCTTATATATACAGGTGTGTGCCTTTCCAAATCATATCCAATCAACTGAATTTACCACAGGTGGACACAGCCATGCCCCACCTCCCCATGTCCAATATTGATTAGAGGACCACCTCCCCACATCCCCTATTGATTAGAGGGCTAGGGCCACCTTCCCACGTCCCCTATTGATTAGAGGACTAGGGCCACCTCCCCACGTCCCCTATTGATTAAAGGACTAGGGCCACCTCCCCACGTCCCCTATTGATTAAAGGACTAGGGCCACCTCCCCACGTCCCCTATTGATTAGAGACAGGCTAGGGCCACCTCCCCACGTCCCCTATTGATTAGAGGACTAGGGTCACCTCCCCACGTCCCCTATTGATTAGAGGACTAGGGCCACCTCCCCACGTCCCATATTGATTAAAGGACTAGGGTCACCTCCCCACGTCCCATATTGATTAAAGGACTAGGGCCACCTCCCCACGTCCCCTATTGATTAAAGGACTAGGGTCACCTCCCCACGTCCCCTATTGATTAAAGGACTAGGGTCACCTCCCCACGTCCCATATTGATTAAAGGACTAGGGCCACCTCCCCACGTCCCCTATTGATTAGAGGACTAGGGCCACCTCCCCACATCCCCTATTGATTAGAGGCTAGGGCCACCTCCCCACGTCCCCTATTGATTAAAGGCTAGGGCCACCTCCCCACGTCCCCTATTGATTAAAGGACTAGGGTCACCTCCCCACGTCCCATATTGATTAGAGGGCTAGGGTCACCTCCCCACGTCCCCTATTGATTAAGACAGGATAGGGTCACTCCCACGTCCCCTATTGATTAGAGGGCTAGGGCCACCTCCCCACTCCCCTATGATTAGAGGCTAGGGCACCACCTCCCCACATCCCCTATTGATTAAAGGGCTAGGGCCACCTCCCCACGTCCCCTATTGATTAGAGGGCTAGGGCCACCTCCCCACATCCCCTATTGATTAGAGACAGGCTAGGCCACCTCCCCACGTCCCCTATGATTAAGGACAGGCCACCTCCCCACGTCCCCTATTGATTCAGAGGACCACCTCCACGTCCCTATTGATTAAAGGATCTAGGCCACCTCTCCACATCCCCTAGTGATCAGAGACAGGCTAGGCCAAGCTACATTTGGGAAAGCTCCAGTGCTGGGGCCCAAAACCCAGAGGAAGGAAGAGGGAGGACCTGAGGGATTTTAACAAACAATGTTTGGATCACGCCTTCATTATCCCAGGGAAGAGAGCACTCCAACACAAACCCTCTGTGATGATTAGCTCTGGTTTATCCCAGATACACAAGGACAGGTCTCGATGTGTCAAATGTATTTGGCTAAGGTGTATGTAAACTTCCAACTTCAACTGTAACATACATCCATGCACACACATACAGTGGGGAGAACAAGTATTTGATACACTGCCGATTTTGCAGGTTTTCCTACTTACAAAGCATGTAGAGGTCTGTAATTTTTATCATAGGTACACTTCAACTGTGAGAGACGGAATCTAAAACAAAAATCCAGAAAATCACATTGTATGATTTTTAAGTAATTAATTTGCATTTTATTGCATGACATAAGTATTTGATACATCAGAAAAGCAGAACTTAATATTTGGTACAGAAACCTTTGTTTGCAATTACAGAGATCATAAGTTTCCTGTAGGTCTTGACCAGGTTTGCACACACTGCAGCAGGGATTTTGGCCCACTCCTCCATACAGACCTTCTCCAGATCCTTCAGGTTTCGGGGCTGTCGCTGGGCAATACGGACTTTCAGCTCCCTCCAAAGATTTTCTATTGGGTTCAGGTCTGGAGACTGGCTAGGCTACTCCAGGACCTTGAGATGCTTCTTACGGAGCCACTCCTTAGTTGCCCTGGCTGTGTGTTTCGGGTCGTTGTCATGCTGGAAGACCCAGCCACGACCTATCTTCAATGCTCTTACTGAGGGAAGGAGGTTGTTGGCCAAGATCTCGCGATACATGGCCCCATCCATCCTCCCCTCAATACGGTGCAGTCGTCCTGCCCCCATTGCAGAAAAGCATCCCCAAAGAATGATGTTTCCACCTCCATGCTTCACGGTTGGGATGGTGTTCTTGGGGTTGTACTCATCCTTCTTCTTCCTCCAAACACGGCGAGTGGAGTTTAGACCAAAAAGCTCTATTTTTGTCTCATCAGACCACATGACCTTCTCCCATTCCTCCTCTGGATCATCCAGATGGTCATTGGCAAACTTCAGACGGGCCTGGACATGCGCTGGCTTGAGCAGGGGGACCTTGCGTGTGCTGCAGGATTTTAATCCATGACGGCGTAGTGTGTTACTAATGGTTATCTTTGAGACTGTGGTCCCAGCTCTCTTCAGGTCATTGACCAGGTCCTGCCGTGTAGTTCTGGGCTGATCCCTCACCTTCCTCATGATTATTGATGCCCCATGAGGTGAGATCTTGCATGGAGCCCCAGACCGAGGGTGATTGACCGTCATCTTGAACTTCTTCCATTTTCTAATAATTGCGCCAACAGTTGTTGCCTTCTCACCAACTGCTTGCCTATTGTCCTGTAGCCCATCCCAGCCTTGTGCAGGTCTACAATTTTATCCCTGATGTCCTTACACAGCTCTCTGGTCTTGGCCATTGTGGAGAGGTTGGAGTCTGTTTGATTGAGTGTGTGGACAGGTGTCTTTTATACAGGTAACGAGTTCAAAAAGGTGCAGTTAATACAGGTAATGAGTGGAGAACAGGAGGGCTTCTTAAAGAAAAACTAACAGGTCTGTGAGAGACGGAATTCTTACTGGTTGGTAGGTGATCAAATACTTATGTCATGCAATAAAATGCAAATTAATTACTTAAAAATCATACAATGTGATTTTCTGGATTTTTGTTTTAGATTCCGTCTCTCGCAGTTGAAGTGTACCTATGATAAAAAAGTACAGACCTCTACATGCTTTGTAAGTAGGAAAACCTGTCATGAACCCTGCGTCCTGAGTCTGTTCCTGCCTGTGTTGCCGTTTTTCTGCTCTGAATCTCCTGTTTCCCAAGGTGCCTGAACGCACCCTGTCCGGTTGCCGGGCGACGTTGCTAGGCGGGTGATCTCTCGATTACCCGCACCTGCTTCTCATCTGCTTCGGCACACCTGGTCCTGATCATCACCCCTTCATAAGCTCTGACCTGACATCCATTCCCTGCCGGATCGTTAGCCATAAACATCATTCTCCCGGAACCTTCACCCAACCCCTGCCGTGCCATCAGTTCATCTGCCACTTCACCACCACCTACTCATCTCCGCCACCCGCTCCGTCTCCTGGACTATTCTGCATCTTTTTTATCTGTAAATAAACACTCACATTCGTTCTACTCACCTTGTCCTGGTCTGCTTCTGGGTTCGGTCTTAGAGAACCGTGACAAAACCTGCAAAATCGGCAGTGTATCAAATACTTGTTCTCCCCACTGTATATCCTTTTTTAAATTATATTTCCCTTCATTACTTTCCAACCCAACCACCCCTTCCTCACTTGGAGTAAACTAGTGAACATCAACTGCTCAGGCCTCTACTTCCAGCCCATACATACTATATACATTTTATGGACACAGTCAAATTCTACAATAATTATATTTAGTTTGTTTTTACTCCTGAACTTCCTCCAATAATTTTCATGATGTCCATCTGGTTTGCTTCTATATGCCATATTTTTCTAACTGTGCTCTTTCACAAAAGCTCTCAACCTATAACCTATATACTTATTATGGACACAGTATGCTTTACATTAGTTATCTTGTTGTTATTTGTTGTTGTTATTGTCCCATCCTTTATCCAAACACCCCCATCTCTTTAACCCATCCATATTTGGGTTTTTATTGGAGAAATTTAGGAAAGAGGATGGGGCTAAAACAGGGAAATTTTCTTGAGGGGAAAAAAAAAAAACCGTTTTCGTTTCCCAGAGGTTTGGAAAATGGGAGGAGTTCAAAACCCCGCCAATACCCTAGATTTGTAAAAACAAAGAAGGGTTTAAGGGGAACATTTAAATGATTTGGGTGGCCCCAGTCAAACCCAGTCTAAATTTAAATTTGGAACAAAATTGCGCAACGGGAAAACCCTCCAAATAAGGACTGGGGTTTTTTGAAAATTGGAGAAAATAGTGGCTAAATTCCGTTAAAAAAATAAAGAACTTAGTTTAATTGTGGAAAAGGGTTTCCCCCCCAAAAAAATTTATTGGGGGGAAAAAAGAGGATGCCAAAGTTTTATTTTTTTTTGCTTTTTTTGTTTGTTTAAATAAAAAAGAAAAATGGGGGGAGTTTTGAAACCCAAGAAAAAACCCCCCAAAACTTTTTCAAAGGTTTAAGGCAACAAAAAAGGAAAAAGAAGGGGGGGGGGTAAATTTTTTGCAAAAAGATTGGGGGGTGCGCAAGGGCCAGCAGAGAAAAGTGGGGGGGGGGGGGGGGGGGATGCCCCCGGCCCCGCAGAGAAAGTGGGGGGGGGGGGGGGGGGGGGTGCAGGCCAGGTCCCTGCAGAGCATTGGGGGGGGGGGGCGGGCAGCCGGTCCCTGCAGAACATGTGGGGGCGGTGCAGGCCAGGTCCATGCAGAGACATGTGGGGGGGGCGGTGGGAAAGAGGTCCAGCAGAACATTTGGGGGGGGGGGGGGGGGGGGGGGCGGTGCAGCCCGGTCCGCGAGACTGTTTGGGGGGGGGTGCATGCCGGTCATGAAGACATTTTGGGGGGGGGGGATGCCCGGTCCCGCAGAGACATGGGGGGGGGGGGGGGGGGGGGGCGGGCATGCCAGGTCCCCTGCAGAGAAAATGGGGGGGGCGGGGGAGCCAGGTCCCCTGCAAGACATGTGGGGGGGGGGGTGCATGCGAGGTCCATGCAGAGACATGTGGGGGGGGGGGGGGTGGGGGTGATGCCAGGTCCATTCAGAGAATTTGGGGGGGGGGGGGGGGTTTTCCAGCCCGGTCCATCAGAGAATGGGGGGGGGGCGGGATGCCAGGTCCCCCAGAGACAGGGGGGGGGGGGGCGGTTATGCCAGTCCATGAGAGAATGGGGGGGGGGCGGGATGCAAGGTCCATGAGAGACATTGGGGGGGGGTTTATGCCAAAACCCTGAGAGACATGGGGGGGGGGCGGGGCGGGTTTGGGGGGGGGGGGCAGGCCGGGCCCCCCGCAGAAATGTGGGGGGGGGGGTATGCCAGGTCCCTGCAAAAAGAAGTGGGGGGGGGGTGCAT
This sequence comes from Coregonus sp. 'balchen', assembly GCA_902810595.1. Lineage (NCBI taxonomy): Eukaryota > Metazoa > Chordata > Actinopteri > Salmoniformes > Salmonidae > Coregonus > Coregonus sp. 'balchen'. The sequence continues at coordinate 4,400,553 of LR778284.1, forward strand.
GCCGGGCCATGGGACAGGGGGGGGAGTGAATAAAGGGCCAGAGAGAATGTGGGGGGGGGGGTGCAGAGGTCCTGCAGAGACATGGGGGGGGGGGGGGGGTGAGCCAGGGGCCATCAGAGAAATTTGGGGGGGGGGGGGGGGGGGGGGGGGGGGCGGTGCATGCCAGGTCCATGCGAGACATTGGGGGGGGGGGGGGGCAGGGCCCGGCCCTGCAGAGACATTGGGGGGGGGGGATGCCCCGGTCCCTGCAAAAAGACCTGTGGGGGGGGGGGTGCACCCGCCCCTGCGAGAATGTGGGGGGGGGGGGGTGCAGCAGGTCCCTGCGAGAATGTGGGGGGGCGGGGACCGGTCAAAGGAGGAATGTGGGGGGGCGGTGCATGCCAGGCCATGAAGACATGGGGGGGGGGGCATCCAGGCCATGCGAGCATGGGGGGGCGGGAGGCCCGGCCATGCAGAGACAGGGGGGGGGGGGGGGGGGGTGCATGCCAGGGGCCCTCAGAGAAATGTGGGGGGGGGGGGGGGGGGGAGCAGGTCCATGAGAGACTGGGGGGGGGGGGGGGTGATGAGGCCATGCAGAGAATTGGGGGGGGGGGTGGGGAGGGGGAAAGGGGGCTGGGGGGGGGGGCGGGGGCTTTAGGCCCTGCAGAGACGGGGGGGGGGGGGGGGGGCCAGGCCCTGCAGAGAATGTGGGGGGGGGGGGTGCGCCAGGGGCCCTGGGAAAAAGACATGTTGGGGGGGGGGGGGCTGCAGGCCATGCAGAGAATGTGGGGGGGGGGGGGTGACCAGGGAAATAAAAAGACATGGGGGGGGGGGAGAGGGGGGGGGAGAGAAGGGGGGGGGGGGGGGGGGTGCAGGCCCCGGACATGGGGGGGGGGGGGGTGGGGGGGGGGGGGGGGTGGGGGGGGGGTTTAGGCCGGCCCCCGGAGACATGGGGGGGGGGGGCGGGTGGGGGTGGGTGTGGGGTTTTTTTTTATCAAAACCTAAGAAAAATTTTGGGGTTTTAAAGGGGGGGGAATGGAAAAATTTTCAAGAGTTGTCCCCCAAAAATATGCAAAGGGCCTGAAGAGCCCCCCTTGGCGGGGGCTGGGGGCCATAAAGGCCCCAAAAGAAGGGGAAAATTGTTTGGGGGGGCCCGGAAGGGGGTTAAAAAGCAGGCCTTTTTACCAAATTTAAATTTTTGTTCCAAAACCCCATTCCCCCATTTTCCCCCCCCCCTTTTGGGGGGGGGGGGGGAAGGTGAATTTTGAAAAGGCCATTAACGGGGGGGGGGGGGGGGGGTCTGCAGGAAACCCTCCCCCTGGTTTGGGCCGGGGGGGTTAAGTTTTTTAAAAAGAAATGCCCAAAATGGGGGGGAAAAAGGGGGGGGGGTGAGGAGACGCAAGAGACTGGCCTCCCAAAAGAAACCCCAAATTTGGGGGTTGGGGGGGGCCGGGGGGGAAAGGGGGGCAGCCAACATGCCAGCATTGGGGAACCCCTTCAAAAATGGGGATTCCCGGTGAAGCTGTTTGGGGGGAAAGGGGTCAAAGGCCCAAGCAAAAGGGGGGGGGGGGTTTTTAAAAATTTCCAAAAACCCAAATTTTTGGGGGGGCAGGGGGTTACACAGGTCCCAAAAGGAAAATTTTTCATTTAAGGTTTTTTGAGGGTTAAAGATTATTTCAATGTCGAAAAATGTAAAAAATTTAAAGAAAACCCTTATTAAAAATACGGTTCCCAAATTTTGATGGAATCATGAAAATGATTGAGGAAGTTCAGGAGTAAAAACAAACAAAATATAATTATTGTAGAATTTGACTGTGTCCATAAAATGTATATAGTATGTATGGGCTGGAAGTAGAGGCCTAAGCATTGTTGTTCACTAGTTTACTCCAATTGGGGAAGGGGTGGTGGGGTTGGAAAGTAATGAAGGGAAATATAATTTTTAAAAGGATATGTGTGTATGGATGTATATATGTATATATACAGTGGGGAGAACAAGTATTTGATACACAATCCAGAAAATCACATTGTATGATTTTTAAGTAATTAATTTGCATTTTATTGCATGACATAAGTATTTGATACATCAGAAAAGCAGAACTTAATATTTGGTACAGAAACCTTTGTTTGCAATTACAGAGATCATACGTTTCCTTTAGGTCTTGACCAGGTTTGCACACACTGCAGCAGGGATTTTGGCCCACTCCTCCATACAGACCTTCTCCAGATCCTTCAGGTTTCGGGGCTGTCGCTGGGCAATACGGACTTTCAGCTCCCTCCAAAGATTTTCTATTGGGTTCAGGTCTGGAGACTGGCTAGGCCACTCCAGGACCTTGAGATGCTTCTTACGGAGCCACTCCTTTGTTGCCCTGGCTGTGTGTTTCGGGTCGTTGTCATGCTGGAAGACCCAGCCACGACCCATCTTCAATGATCTTACTGAGGGAAGGAGGTTGTTGGCCAAGATCTCGCGATACATGGCCCCATCCATCCTCCCCTCAATACGGTGCAGTCGTCCTGTTCCCTTTGCAGAAAAGCATCCCCAAAGAATGATGTTTCCACCTCCATGCTTCACGGTTGGGATGGTGTTCTTGGGGTTGTACTCATCCTTCTTCTTCCTCCAAACACGGCGAGTGGAGTTTAGACCAAAAAGCTCTATTTTTGTCTCATCAGACCACATGACCTTCTCCCATTCCTCCTCTGGATCATCCAGATGGTCATTGGCAAACTTCAAACGGGCCTGGACATGTGCTGGCTTGAGCAGGGGGACCTTGCGTGCGCTGCAGGATTTTAATCCATGACGGCGTAGTGTGTTACTAATGGTTTTCTTTGAGACTGTGGTCCCAGCTCTCTTCAGGTCATTGACCAGGTCCTGCCGTGTAGTTCTGGGCTGATCCCTCACCTTCCTCATGATCATTGATGCCCCACGAGGTGAGATCTTGCATGGAGCCCCAGACCGAGGATGATTGACCGTCATCTTGAACTTCTTCCATTTTCTAATAATTGCGCCAATAGTTGTTGCCTTCTCACCAAGCTGCTTGCCTATTGTCCTGTAGCCCATCCCAGCCTTGTGCAGGTCTACGATTTTATCCCTGATGTCCTTACACAGCTCTCTGGTCTTGGCTATTGTGGAGAGGTTGGAGTCTGTTTGATTGAGTGTGTAGACAGGTGTCTTTTATACAGGTAACGAGTTCAAACAGGTGCAGTTAATACAGGTAATGAGTGGAGAACAGGATGGCCAAAAAGCTCAATTTTAGTCTCATCTGACCAGAGTACCTTCTTCCATATGTTTGGGGAGTCTCCGACATGGCTTTTGGCGAACACCAAACATGTTTGCTTATTTTTTTCTTTAAGCAATGGCTTTTTTCTGGCCACTCTTCCGTAAAGCCCAGCTCTGTGGAGTGTACGGCTTAAAGTGGTCCTATGGACAGATACTCCAATCTCCGCTGTGGAGCTTTGCAGATCCTTCAGGGTTATCTTTGGTCTCTTTGTTGCCTTTCTGATTAATGCCCTCCTTGCCTGGTCCGTGAGTTTTGGTGGGCGGCCCTCTCTTGGCAGGTTTGTTGTGGTGCCATATTCTTTCCATTTTTTAATAATGGATTTAATGGTGCTCCGTGGGATGTTCAAAGTTTCGGATATTTTTTTATAACCCAACCCTGATCTGTACTTCTCCACAACTTTGTCCCTGACCTGTTTGGAGAGCTCCTTGGTCTTCATGGTGCCGCTTGCTTGGTGGTGCCCCTTGCTTAGTGGTGTTGCAGACTCTGGGGCCTTTCAGAACAGGTGTATATATACTGAGATCATGTGACAGACCATGTGACACTGAGATTGCACACAGGTGGACTTTATTTAACTATTTATGTGACTTCTGAAGGTAATTGGTTGCACCAGATCTTATTTAGGGGCTTCATAGCAAAGGGGGTGAATATATATGCACGCACCACTTTTCCGTTATTTATGTTTTAGAATTTTTTGAAACAAGTTATTTTTTTCATTTCACTTCACCAATTTGGACTATTTTGTGTATGTCCATTACATGAAATCCAAATAAAAATCAATTTAAATTACAGGTTGTAATGCAACAAAATAGGAAAAAACGCCAAGGGGGATGAATACTTTTGCAAGGCACTGTAACAGACTCCCATCCAGAGTGACACACAGAAGCAACCAGGGTCAACGCCCTGCTCAAGGGCACATCGACAGATCTCCCACAAGGTCAAAAACGGGGACCTGAACCAGCGATCCATGATCCCCCCCCACAGTTCCCCAAGAGCTGCCCCTCAACCTCCTTTATAAAGGCTTACATAAGAACACGTCCGCTGGCGTTCTGTATGTGACAATAAAGAGCTGTAATTAATATTGTAGCGACCTTAACCCAACACTGAGCCACCTAGTCAAGAGGTACGGACCTCTAGATGTAATGGTTAAGGTGTTAGCTTGACAGTCGCTGTACCCAGGTACGAGTCCCGGACGGGAGTATCCCCTGAATTCGCTACATTGGTGTCAGAAGTGGCATGGCAGCGAGGCATGTACACTTTAGGTACCTGAATAGAGAAGAGGTACATTTTTGCCATTTACAAGGAACACACGGTTTTGTCAGTGTGGTTGTACCTAAAAAACGCAAATGTTTACCTTTTGGCACTTTTAAGTTATGAACTGCAAAGGTACAATTATGTACCTATAACCAATGCTACAATGGACACACCTTAAATGTGTGTTTTCGGGGATCCTGAGTGGCGCAGCGGTCTAAGGTCACTACAGACCCGGGTTCGATCCCTGGCTGTATCACAACCGGCCGTGATCGGGAGTCCCATAGGACGGCGCACAATTACATGGATCCATCATGCATCACTGTCCCCTGCTCCCTTACATGGATCCATCACGCATCACTTTTCCGTCTTAATTTATGTTTCTGAATTTTGAAACAAGCTATGTTCTTCTTTCCTTCCCATTTGGATATTTGTGTATGCTCCTTACATGAAATCCAATAACATCATTTATTACAGGTTGAATGCACAAATACGACAAAACGCCAAGGGGATGCATACTTTGCCACTGCCACTAACAGATCACATCCACAGTGACACACAGAAGCAACAGGTCAACGCCCTGCTCACAGGGACATCGCACAGATCTCCCACAGGTCCAACAATGGACCGAACAGCGATCCATGATCCCCCCCCACATGTCCCACAAACTGTCCCCTCACCTCCTTTATAAGGATCTACATAAGAACACGTCCGCTGGCGTTCTGTATGTGACAATAAATGACTGCTCCCTTACATGATATATGTAGCGTCCCTAACCCCAACATGAGCCATAGTCACTTCCTAAGGATCGGATCCTGCATATGTCCTGTCCTTAAGGTCTTAGCATGACAGTCCTGTACCACAGGATACATGCCACGCGCTGAATGGATCCCATGAATTCGCTACATGGTTGTCCTAAGTGGCCAATGCACACGTCCTGTCACTTAGGTACCTGAATAGAGAAAGGTCCTTTTTGCCATTTACAACGGAACCCCCTACGGTTTGTCATGTGGTTGTCCTAAAACAGCAATGTTACCTTTGTACTTTTAAGATTATGAACCCTGCCAAGCGTACATATCATATGACACTTAACCATGCTCCTACATGGACCACACCATAACTGTCCTGTCTTCGGGGATCCTAGCATGCGCAGCAGTCCTACGGTCATACAGACCGGGTTCTCCCTGGCGTACACGCCGTTACAGGGAGTCCCATAGGACGGCGCACTCTTACATGGATCCATCATGCATCACTGTCCCCTGCTCCCCTTACATGGATCCATCACGCATCACTGTCCCCTGCTCCCCTTACATGGATCATCATGCATCACTGTCTCCTGCTCCCCTTACATGGATCCATCATGCATCACTGTCCCCTGCTCCCCTTACATGGATCCATCATGCATCACTGTCCCCTGCTCCCCTTACATGGATCATCATGCATCACTGTCTCCTGCTCCCCTTACATGGATCCATCATGCATCACTGTCCCTGCTCCCCTTACATGGATCATCATGCATCACTGTCCCCTGCTCCCCTTACATGGATCCATCATGCATCACTGTCCCCTGCTCCCCTTACATGGATCCATCATGCATCACTGTCCCCTGCTCCCCTTACATGGATCCATCATGCATCACTGTCCCCTGCTCCCCTTACATGGATCCATCATGCATCACTGTCCCCTGCTCCCCTTACATGGATCCATCATGCATCACTGTCCCCTGCTCCCCTTACATGGATCCATCATGCATCACTGTCCCCTGCTCCCCTTACATGGATCCATCATGCATCACTGTCCCTGCTCCCCTTACATGGATCCAATCATGCATCACTGTCCCCTGCTCCCCTTACATGGATCCATCATGCATCACTGTCCCCTGCTCCACCTTACATGGATCCATCATGCATCACTGTCCCCTGACTCCCTTACATGGATCTATCATGCATCACTGTCCCCTGCTCCCCTTACATGGATCCATCATGCACACTGTCCCCCCCCCCTGACTCCCTTACATGGAATTCCATCATGCATCACTGTCCCTGCTCCCCTTACATGGATCATCATGCATCACTGTCCCCTGGCTCCCCTTACATGGATCCATCATGCAATCACTGTCCCCTGCTCCCCTTACATGGATCATCATGCATCACGTCCCCTGCTCCCTTACATGATCCATCATGCATCACTGTCCCCTGCTCCCCTTACATGGATCCATCATGCATCACTGTCCCCTGCTCCCCTTACCATGGATCCATCATGCATCCTGTCCCCATGCTCCCCTTACATGGATCCATCATGCATCACTGTCCCCTGCTCCCCTTACATGGATCATCATGCATCAACTGTCCCCTGCTCCCCTTACATGGATCCATCATGCATCACTGTCCCCTGCTCCCTTACATGGATCCATCATGCATCACTGTCCCCTGCTCCCTTACATGGAATCCATCATGCATCACTGTTCCCCTGCTCCCCTTACATGGATCCATCATGCATCACTGTCCCCTGCTCCCCTTACATGGATCCATCATGCATCACTGTCCCCTGCTCCCCTTACATGGATCATCATGCATCACTGTCCCCTGCTCCCCTTACATGGATCCATCATGCATCACTGTCCCCTGCTCCCTTACATGGATCCATCATGCATCACTGTCCCCTGCTCCCCTTACATGGATCCATCATGCATCACTGTCCCCTGCTCCCCTTACATGGATCCATCATGCATCACTGTCCCCTGCTCCCCTTACATGGATCCTATCATGCATCACTGTCCCCTGCTCCCCTTACATGGATCCATCATGCATCACTGTCCCCTGCTCCCCTTACATGGATCCATCATGCATCACTGTCCCCTGCTCCCCTTACATGGATCCATCATGCATCACTGTCCCCTGCTCTCCCCTAATGGAAATCAATTCGCATACATGTCCATGGCTCCATCTTACATGGATCTAGATCCCCGGCATTCACTGTCCGTATCCCCGGGACATGGATCCTCAGCATCATGTCCCCTGTCCCTTACATGGTGTCCATTATAGCCCGAACAATGTCCCTGCTCCGTTACAGGGATCCAATTGCTCACTGTCCCTGCTCCCCTAGGGATCAATCATGCAGTTACGTCCCCTGCTTCCCTTTACATGGAACCACGGGATCATGTCCGCTTCCCCTGTACAGTGATCATCAGGGATCATGTCCGTCGTTATCACCCTACATGGAACAATCATGATCACTGTCCGTTCTCGCCCCTTACATGGATTCCTTCATGTCATCACGCCCACATGCGTCCCTGTTACAGGATCATCATCGGATCAGTGTTCCCTGTCTCCCCGTAACATGGATTCCGTTCATTATCATGCCCCTGGGCTACTTAATGGATCCTATGCATATGTACCATGCCCCCTGGGGGATCCATTGTCATCATGTTCCGCCCTCTAGAGGACCACATGCTCACTGTTCCCTGCATCCCCTTAAGGGATCCATCATGATCACTGTCCCGTTCTTCTCACACAATATGGGCAGTGAGAAATGAATTCCGTCTCCTACAGCCAGGGACAAATGGCGTCATTCAGCACGTGAGGGAACATGGTTCTTAGTACTGCCCCGGGGGGGAACAATGTGTTCCTGTTCAGTTTATCAGCCCCGGGGGGAACAATGTGTTCCTGTTCAGTTTATCAGCCCCGGGGGGAACAATTGTTCCTGTTCAGTTTATCAGCCCCGGGGGGGAACAATGTGTTCCTGTTCAGTTTATCAGCCCCGGGGGGGAACAATGTGTTCCTGTTCAGTTTATCAGCCCCGGGGGGGAACAATGTGTTCCTGTTCAGTTTATCAGCCCCGGGGGGGAACAATGTGTTCCTGTTCAGTTTATCAGCCCGGGGGGGAACAATGTGTTCCTGTTCAGTTTATCAGCCCGGGGGGGAACAATGTGTTCCTGTTCAGTTATCAGCCCCGGGGGGGAACAATGTGTTCCTGTTCAGTTTATCAGCCCCGGGGGGGAACAATGTGTTCCTGTTCAGTTTATCAGCCCGGGGGGGGAACAATGTGTTCCTGTTCAGTTTATCAGCCCCGGGGGGGAACAATGTGTTCTGTTCAGTTATCAGCCCCGGGGGGGAACAATGTGTTCCTGTTCAGTTTATCAGCCCCGGGGGGGAACAATGTGTTCCTGTTCAGTTTATCAGCCCCGGAGGGGAACAATGTGTTCCTGTTCAGTTTATCAGCCCCGGGGGGGAACAATGTGTTCCTGTTCAGTTTATCAGCCCCGGGGGGGGAACAATGTGTTCCTGTTCAGTTTATCAGCCCCGGGGGGGGGGAACAATGTGTTCCTGTTCAGTTTATCAGCCCCGGGGGGGAACAATGTGTTCCTGTTCAGTTTATCAGCCCCGGGGGGGAACAATGTGTTCCTGTTCAGTTTATCAGCCCGGGGGGAACAATGTGTTCCTGTTCAGTTTATCAGCCCCGGGGGGGAAACAATGTGTTCCTGTTCAGTTTATCAGCCCCGGGGGGGAACAATGTGTTCCTGTTCAGTTTATCAGCCCCGGGGGGGAACAATGTGTTCCTGTTCAGTTTATCAGCCCCGGGGGGAACAATGTGTTCCTGTTCAGTTTATCAGCCCCGGGGGGGGGAACAATGTGTTCCTGTTCAGTTTTATCAGCCCCGGGGGGGAACAATGTGTTCCTGTTCAGTTTATCAGCCCCGGGGGGGAACAATGTGTTCCTGTTCAGTTTATCAGCCCCGGGGGGGGAACAATGTGTTCCTGTTCAGTTTATCAGCCCCGGGGGGGAACAATGTGTTCCTGTTCAGTTTATCAGCCCCGGGGGGGAACAATGTGTTCCTGTTCAGTTTATCAGCCCCGGGGGGGAACAATGTGTTCCTGTTCAGTTTATCAGCCCCGGGGGGGAACAATGTGTTCCTGTTCAGTTATCAGCCCCGGGGGGGAACAATGTGTTCCTGTTCAGTTTATCAGCCCCGGGGGGGAACAATGTGTTCCTGTTCAGTTTATCAGCCCCGGGGGGGAACAATGTGTTCCTGTTCAGTTTATCAGCCCCGGGGGGGAACAATGTGTTCCTGTTCAGTTTATCAGCCCCGGGGGGAACAATGTGTTCCTGTTCAGTTTATCAAGCCCCGGAGGGGAACAATGTGTTCCTGTTCAGTTTATCAGCCCCGGGGGGAACAATGGTTTCCTGTTCAGTTTATCAGCCCCGGGGGGGGAACAATGTGTTCCTGTTCAGTTTATCAGCCCCGGAGGGGAACAATGTGTTCCTGTTCAGTTTATCAGCCCCGGGGGGGAACAATGTGTTCTCTGTGTCCCGTTGAGCCCTCTGGGGGACACCTTGCGGTGTGATGGCCGCTGAAAGGAGCCCCGCCAGCGCTTTCTATGGTAGCTCTCATTCCCTGCTTTCTCTACTCACTCACTCACTCACTCACTCACACACTCACTCACTCACTCACTCACTCACTCACTCACTCACTCACTCACTCACTCACTCACGCATCACTCACTCACTCACTCACTCACTCACTCACACACACACACACACAGCTGGAGCTACAGTAATCAGCCGCCAGGCAGCGCATTGTTTTCTATGTCAGTTAACGTTCCATGCAGCTTGCCTGCCTGCCAGCCCGTCGGGTGATGTATTGTACATTTGGTCTCAGTCTGTTTATTGTTAAATAATGTGGTATTTCATCTGATTATTCAGCATAGAGCTGAGGAAGGGAAGAGAGGAAACAAACACACAGGGGACACTTACGCTCAGACAAAGTGGACATGGTGTTATGGAGGGTGAGAGACGGGACTCCACTAACGCTCAGACAAAGTGGACATGGTGTTATGGAGGGTGAGAGACGGGGGACTCCACTAACGCTCAGACAAAGTGGACATGGTGTTATGGAGGGTGAGAGACGGGACTCCACTAACGCTCAGACAAAGTGGACATGGTGTTATGGAGGGTGAGAGACGGGGGACTCCACTAACGCTCAGACAACGTGGACATGGTGTTATGGAGGGTGAGAGACGGGGGACTCCATTGGTTGCATGGACTCAAGGCACACACTAGCAATGATGACACACCATGGATGGTGTCCCAAATCGCACCCTGTTCCCTATGGGCTCTGGTCTAAAGTAGTGTACTATAAAGGGAATAGGGTGCCATTTGTTACGCAGACCAGGTTAACGCTACTGTGTAACAAACAGAAGAGTGTTGGTCACTAGTTGCCATAGACTGATTCCTCACGAAACCCAGACAAAAAAAAAGACAATGATTTTTGGGATTTCCACAAAATGTAATCCATAGAATAGACCATTAGGAGGAAGGATTGTTGACATACATTTGACTTTTGTATCTAAATGCATAATTGAGAAATAATTGATCAAAGTTGGCATATTTATGACATTTTGGCCTTACCCAGGCCTCATTGAAAACTCCATAGTGTTTCAGACAGAAGCACAGCTTGTGATCACAGCAGTGATCTGGTACTGGTACTTCCTGTATATAGCTCCACATTGATCTGGTACTGGTACTTCCTGTATATAGCTCCACATTGATCTGGTACTGGTACTCCCTGTATATAGCTCCACATTGATCTGGTACTGGTACTTCCTGTATATAGCTCCACATTGATCTGGTACTGGTACTTCCTGTATATAACTCCATTGTTGTTTATTTTATTTTATTCCTCTTGTGTTACCATTACTTTTTTCTTTTTTAACGCTGCATTTGTTTGCGGAAGGGCTTGTAAGCAAGCATTTCACCGCAAAGACTACAGCCGTTGTATTCGGCGCATGTGACAAACACAATTTGATTTGATTTGGATTCAAAGTTTGAAATCAGGGCATGGCCCCTGTTTCCACCACATTCTTCTTTTTCCCACAGTTCCTAACACAAGGCTGCACAGCTGTGCCTTGTGTTAACTGCTGTGAGAAGACCAGAGAGAAGGAAGGGGAGGAGGCCGTACAAGGACATAGATACAGATATGGCACGCTGCCACGGTGTATTAAAAACACAGACTGGGGCTGTAGATTCAGGTGCTGAGATCTTACCATTTGACCTCCCAGTCCCTTGGCCCCCTAACCCTTAATGTTGAATGATATGACGGGTGAGTGAGCTATCACTGCTGTCACAGGTGACTTACTGTCATTTCAAACAAACTGTGAAGTTTCATTCAGAAGGCCTTGAAGCACAGTGATGGATATCCCAAATCTGCAAAAACAGACTAAACATCTGGATGACAGATACATTCTGCAAAGTTTCAAAGAATGTTTTGAGTGAACGTTTACCCCCCCCATTTTTTCTTAGATATATATAATCATTATTTTAATCATTATTTTGTCTGTAAAACTATTTTGTTGACTGTTAGTGGTGGATTCAGTCCATATCTCCTGTGTTTGACTAGGAAAGCCTGCACAATGCATCTCTGCCAAACTATGGGGGATACGTCCCAAATGGCAGCTTGTTCCCTTTAGAGTGCACCACTTTTGACCAGGGCCCAACAGGGCTATTTGAGACGCTACCATTAGAGGGGAGACAGTTTGGTTTTCATCAGCTGTCTCCATCAATCTTCTCCAGCATGGATGTGATGAGAGAGCTGTACAGCCCTATGAAGAATAACAGAACATGGAACACAATATTTATACATTACAAAGAATGTTCTGAACTATATTTTAGGGAATAGTTTAATTTGGTTAGTTAGTTTGAGCTCTTCAGGGGAGAGATGAGAAGTAAATATAGGTTGTACCTTTATCAGTAGATTCTGTCTGTTCTCTTCTGGCTTGTTTTTCCTTTATCAGTAGATTCTATCTGTCCTCTTCTGGCTTCTTTTCCTTTATCAGTAGATTCTATCTGTTCTCTTCTGGCTTCTTTTCCTTTATCAGTGATTCTGCTCTGTTCTCTTCTGGCTTCTTTTCCTTTATCAGTAGATTCTATCTGTTCTCTTCTGGCTTCTTTTCCTTTATCAGTAGATTCTATCTGTTCTCTTCTGGCTTCTTTTCCTTTATCAGTAGATTCTATCTGTTCTCTTCTGGCTTCTTTTCCTTTATCAGTAGATTCTATCTGTTCTCTTCTGGCTTCTTTTCCTTTTCAGTAGATTCTATCTGTTCTCTTCTGGCTTCTTTTCCTTTATCAGTAGATTCTATCTGTTCTCTTCTGGCTTCTTTTCCTTTATCAGTAGATTCTATCTGTTCTCTTCTGGCTTCTTTTCCTTTATCAGTAGATTCTATCTGTTTCTCTTCTGGCTTTCTTTTCCTTTTATCAGTAGATTCTATCTGTTCCTTCTGGCTTCTTTTCCTTTATCAGTAGATTCTATCTGTTCTCTTCTGTTCTTTTCTTTATCAGTAGATTCTATCTGTTCTCTCTGGCTTCTTTTCCTTTATCAGTAGATTCTATCTGTTCTCTTCTGGCTTCTTTTCCTTTATCAGTAGATTCTATCTGTTCTCTTCTGGCTTCTTTTCCTTATCATAGATTCTATCTGTTCTCTTCTGGCTTCTTTTCCTTTATCAGTAGATTCTATCTGTTCTCTTCTGGCTTCTTTTCCTTTATCAGTAGATTCTATATGTTCTCTTCTGGCTCTTTTCCTTTATCAGTAGATTCTATCTGTTCTCTTCTGGCTTCTTTTCTTTATCAGTAGATTCTATCTGTTCTCTTCTGGCTTCTTTTCCTTTATCAGTAAGATTCTATCTGTTCTCTTCTGGCTTCTTTCCTTTATCAGTAGATTCTATCTGTTCTCTTCTGGCTTCTTTTCCTTTATCAGTAGATTCTATCTGTTCTCTTCTGGCTTCTTTTCCTTTATCAGTAGATTCTATCTGTCTCTTCTGGCTTCTTTTCCCTTTATCAGTAGATTATATCTGTTCTCTTCTGGCCTTCTTTTCCTGGAAGAATAAAAAAAGAGAGAACACAACTGCCAGAAATCACAGTTAAGACACACTGTCTGTGTCTGAAATGGCACCCTGTTCCCTATATAGTGCACTACCTTTGACCAGGGCCAATAGGGAATAGGGTGCTATTTGGGATTCAACCTTAATAACACTAGAGAATGCCATATAGGGTCTTAAAAACAGAATCGCCTAATAAAAAATACTTAAAACATTTTCTACAGAAACTAATATCTTGGCTAGAGAATCAAAATGGCTGTATAGTTTGTACCGTAGATCTCTCCAAAATGGCTGCATAGTTTGTACTGTAGATCTCTCCAAAATGGCTGCATAGTTTGTACTGTAGATCTCTCCAAAATGGCTGTATAGTTTGTACTGTAGATCTCTCCAAAATGGCTGTATAGTTTGTACTGTAGATCTCTCCAAAAGGGCTGTATAGTTTGTACTGTAGATCTTACAATCAACTGACAGAGGCTGTATAGAGAATGCCAAATGGGGGGGGTGTGTATGTGTCTGTCTGCCTGCCTGCCTGCCTGCCTGCCTGCCTGCCTGCCTGCCTGCCTGCCTGCCTGCCTGCCTGCCTGCCTGCCTGCCTGCCTGCCTGCCTGCCTGTCTGCTGTCTGTTGTCTGTCCTGTCTGTCTGTCTGTCTGTCTGTCTGTCTGTCTGTCTGTCTGTCTGTCTGTCTGTCTGTATGTCTGCCTGCCTGTCTGTCTGTCTGTCTCTCTCTGTCTGTCTGTCTGTCTGTCTGTCTCTGTGTGTGTTTTGGAGGGTGCCTTGTGGACCTGGTCTGGTTGTGATCTTGGACTGGTATAGCCGTTGGCCTGAATGATCCATTATGTGTGTGTGTGTGTTTCCCCTTAGACAGGCGTTTCTCCTCCACTGTATAATTACCCACGTTTCCATCCATAAAAAGAGGATCTGGACTTGTGTAATGAACAGGACTTTTTAATAAGGAGCCCCTCCAGATCCAGATGCCTGCCATGTTAATCTCAGTAAAGGTGTAATTATAACAAATAACATTCACAGAGCAGATCCCTGCCACACACACACACACACACACACACACAACACACACACCAAACCACACACACACACACACACACACACACACACACACCCAACACACACACAACACACACCACACACACACCCACACACACACACACACACACAAACACACACCCACCACACACACCACATACTATCCCGTGGGGAACCAAAATGTATTTTCCCTTTCTACAACACACATTTCACCTAACACCTAACACACTAACCCACAACACACTACCTAACACTTACACCAAAACCACCTAACCCTAAACCCTAACGCCCTAACCCTAACCACTAACGCCCTTACCCTAACCCTACTTCTAACCCTAAACCAACCCTAAGTTTCAATAACCTTTTGTTCTCATGGGACGTGGGAAATGTCCCTACGAGGGAGAATTTTACTTGTTTTTACTATCCTGTGGGGAACTTGAGGGGAATTTAGGTTCCCACAATGGCAAGCACCACCCCCCCCCCAAACACCAACACACACACACACCACAACACACAACTCACCACACACACACACACACTCACACACCTCACACACACTATCCGCGTGGTGGGACCAAAATGGTTTCCATTCCATTCTGAAATCTATTTTTCCCACCCTAACCCTTACCATACCCCTAACCCCTAACCTTAACCTCAAAAACCCATACACCCTAACTCCTAACACCTAAACCGAACTCACTCAACCCCTTACCCTAACCCTAATTCTAACACCTAAACCTAACCCCTAAGCTTAAAATAGCCTTTGTTCTCATGGGGACGTGGGAAATGTCCCTACGAGGGAGAATTTTCCTTGTTTTACTATCCTTGTGGGGACTTTGGGGGAATTTAAGTTCCCACAATGGACAAAGAACCCCCCAACACCAACACACACACCCACACCACACCACACACACCCTCGTGGGGACCAAAATGTATTTCCATTCAAAATCCTTGTGTGCCTGTACTTATGGTGTTTTTATGTACGTGGGCGTGGTTGTTCATCCATGTAGGTGTGTATTGTGTGTGTGTGTGTGTGTTGTGTGTGTGTGTGTTGGGTGTTGTGTGTGTGATCGTGGTGGGTCATGTATGTTGCGCTTAAACATTGTTGTGTGTTGTGTGTTGTGTTTGCGAGTGTGCGCGTTGTCACTGTGGTGTGTGTGTGTGTGTGTGTGCATGTGTGCGAGTGTGTGGTGTGTGTGTGTGGCCTACATGAGTCATTGAGCCCTGTGATGTCCCGTCTCATACCTGGCACACCGCCAGCTGTTTCTACACCACAACATAACGCCATGACAATCAGCGGAACTGTATCAATATTAGCCAATCACAGTCAGCCGAGGTCACCTTCTTGGCTGTTGTTGAAAGTCATTGACATGAATACATGGACTGGCTTGTTTATGGACTACAGGATATAGGTAATAGGTCGTTTTTGGGGGGGACTGCAGGTTATAGCTAATAGGTAGAGGGTTGTTTATGGACTAGAGTCTGTGTCAGCCCTCTCTATACTAGAGTATTTGTCAGCCCTCTCTATACTAGAGTCTTTGTCAGCCCTCTCTATACTAGAGTCTTTGTCAGCCCTCTCTATACTAGAGTCTGTGTCAGCCCTCTCTATACTAGAGCCTTTGTCAGCCCTCTCTATACTAGAGTCTTTGTCAGCCCTCTCTAGACTAGAGTCTTTGTCAGCCCTCTCTAGACTAGAGTCTTTGTCAGCCCTCTCTAGACTAGAGTCTGTGTCAGCCCTCTCTATACTAGAGTCTTTGTCAGCCCTCTCTATACTAGAGTCTTTGTCAGCCCTCTCTATACTAGAGTCTTTGTCAGCCCTCTCTATACTAGAGTCTTTGTCAGCCCTCTCTATACTAGAGTCTTTGTCAGCCCTCTCTATACTAGAGTCTTTGTCAGCCCTCTCTAGACTAGAGTCTTTGTCAGCCCTCTCTATACTAGAGTCTTTGTCAGCCCTCTCTATACTAGAGTCTTTGTCAGCCCTCTCTAGACTAGAGTCTTTGTCAGCCCTCTCTATACTAGTGTCTTTATCAGCCCTCTCTAGACTAGAGTCTTTGTCAGCCCTCTCTATACTAGAGTCTTTGTCAGCCCTCTCTAGACTAGAGTCTTTGTCAGCCCTCTCTATACTAGAGTCTTTGTCAGCCCTCTCTATACTAGAGTCTTTGTCAGCCCTCTCTATACTAGAGTCTTTGTCAGCCCTCTCTAGACTAGAGTCTTTGTCAGCCCTCTCTATACTAGAGTCTTTGTCAGCCCTCTCTATACTAGAGTCTTTGTCAGCCCTCTCTAGACTAGAGTCTTTGTCAGCCCTCTCTATACTAGAGTCTTTGTCAGCCCTCTCTATACTAGAGTCTTTGTCAGCCCTCTCTAGACTAGAGTCTTTGTCAGCCCTCTCTAGACTAGAGTCTTTGTCAGCCCTCTCTAGACTAGAGTCTTTGTCAGCCCTCTCTAGACTAGAGTCTTTGTCAGCCCTCTCTAGACTAGAGTCTTTGTCAGCCCTCTCTAGACTAGAGTCTTTGTCAGCCCTCTCTATACTAGAGTCTTTGTCAGCCTCTCTATACTAGAGTCTTTGTCAGCCCTCACTATACTAGAGTCTTTGTCAGCCCTCTCTAGACTAGAGTCTTGTCAGCCCTCTCTAGACTAGAGTCTTTGTCAGCCTCTCTAGACTAAGTCTTTGTCAGCCCTCTCTAGACTAGAGTCTTTGTCAGCCCTCTCTATACTAGAGTCTTTGTCCAGCCCTCTCTATACTAGAGTCTTTGTCCAGCCCCTCTATACTAGAGTCTTTGTCAGCCCTCTCTGTACTAGAGTCTTTGTCAGCCCCTCTCTATACTAGAGTCTTTGGTCAGCCCTCTCTATACTAGAGTCTTTGTCAGCCCTCTCTAGACTAGTAGCCCTCCTTTTGTCAGCCCTCTCTAGACTAGAGTCTTTGTCAAGCCCTCTCTATACTAGAGTCTTTGTCAGCCCTCTCTATACTAGAGTCTTTGTCCAGCCCTCTCTAGACTAGAGTCTTTGTCAGCCCTCTCTAGACTAGAGTCCTTGTCACCCTCTCTAGACTAGAGTCTTGTCAGCCCTCTCTAGACTAGAGTCTTTGTCAGCCCTCTCTATACTAGAGTCTTTGTCAGCCCTCTCTATACTAGAGTCTATGTCAGCCCTCTCTATACTAGAGTCTTTGTCAGCCCTCTCTATACTAGAGTCTTTGTCAGCCCTCTCTAGACTAGAGTCTTTGTCAGCCCTCTCAAACACACAGGGGACACTAACGCTCAGACAAAGTGGACATGGTGTTATGGAGGGTGAGAGACGGGGGACTCCACTAACGCTCAGACAAAGTGGACATGGTGTTATGGAGGGTGAGAGACGGGGGACTCCACTAACGCTCAGACAAAGTGGACATGGTGTTATGGAGGGTGAGAGACGGGGGACTCCACTAACGCTCAGACAAAGTGGACATGGTGTTATGGAGGGTGAGAGACGGGACTCCACTAACGCTCAGACAAAGTGGACATGGTGTTATGGAGGGTGAGAGACGGGACTCCATTGGTTGCATGGACTCAAGGCACACACTAGCAATGATGACACACCATGGATGGTGTCCCAAATCGCACCCTGTTCCCTATGGGCTCTGGTCTAAAGTAGTGTACTATAAAGGGAATAGGGTGCCATTTGTTACGCAGACCAGGTTAACGCTACTGTGTAACAAACAGAAGAGTGTTGGTCACTAGTTGCCATAGACTGATTCCTCACGAAACCCAGACAAAAAAAAAGACAATGATTTTGGGATTTCCACAAAATGTAATCCATAGAATAGACCATTAGGAGGAAGGATTGTTGACATACATTTGACTTTTGTATCTAAATGCATAATTGAGAAATAATTGATCAAAGTTGGCATATTTATGACATTTTGGCCTTACCCAGGCCTCATTGAAAACTCCATAGTGTTTCAGACAGAAGCACAGCTTGTGATCACAGCAGTGATCTGGTACTGGTACTTCCTGTATATAGCTCCACATTGATCTGGTACTGGTACTTCCTGTATATAGCTCCACATTGATCTGGTACTGGTACTCCCTGTATATAGCTCCACATTGATCTGGTACTGGTACTCCCTGTATATAGCTCCACATTGATCTGGTACTGGTACTTCCTGTATATAGCTCCACATTGATCTGGTACTGGTATTCTTCCTGTATATAACTCCATTGTTGTTTATTTTATTTATTCCTCTGTGTTACCATACTTTTTTCTTTTTTAAACGCTGCATTTGTTTGCGGAAGGGCTTGTAAGCAAGCATTTCACCGCAAAGACTACAGCCGTTGTATTCGGCGCATGTGACAAACACAATTTGATTTGATTTGGATTCAAAGTTTGAAATCAGGAGCATGGCCCCTGTTTCCACCACATCTTCTTTTTCCCACAGTTCCTAACACAAGGCTGGCACAGCTGTGCTTTGTGTTAACGGCTGTGAGAAGACCAGAGAGAAGGAAGGGGAGGAGGCCGTACAAGGACATAGATACAGATATGGCACGCTGCCACGGTGTATTAAAAAACCAGACTGGGGCTGTAGATTCAGGTGCTGAGATCTTACCATTTGACCTCCCAGTCCCTTGGCCCCCTAACCCCTTAATGTTGAATGATTGACGGGTGAGTGAGCTATCACTGCTGTCACAGGTGACTTACTGTCATTTTTCAAACAAACTGTGAAGTTTCATTCAGAAGGCCTTGAAGCACAGTGATGGATATCCCAAATCTGCAAAAACAGACTAAACATCTGGATGACAGATACATTCTGCAAAGTTTCAAGAATGTTTTGAGTGAACGTTTACATACCCCCCCATTTTTTCTTAGATATATATAATCATTATTTTAATCATTATTTTGTCTGTAAACTATTTTGTTGACTGTTAGTGGTGGATTCAGTCCATATCTCCTGTGTTTGACTAGGAAAGCCTGCACAATGCATCTTCTCCAAACTATGGGGGATACGTCCCAAATGGGAGCTTGTTCCCTTTAGAGTGCACCACTTTTGACCAGGGCCCAACAGGGCTATTTGAGACGCAACCGTTAGAGGGAGACAGTTTGGTTTTCATCAGCTGTCTCCATCAATCTTCTCCAGCATGGATGTGATGAGAGAGCTGTACAGCCCTATGAAGAATAACAGAACATGAACACAATATTTATACATTACAAAGAATGTTCTGAACTATATTTTAGGGAATAGTTTAATTAGTTTAGTTAGTTTAAGCTCTTCAGGGGAGAGATGAGAAGTAAATATAGGTTGTACCTTTATCAGTAGAGTCTATCTGTTCTCTTCTGGCTTCTTTTCCTTTATCAGTAGATTCTATCTGTTCCTCTTCTGGCTTCTTTTCCTTTATCAGTAGATTCTATCTGTTTCTCTTCTGGCTTCTTTTCCTTATCAGTAGATTATATCTGTTCTCTCTTCTGGCTTCTTTTCCTTTATCAGTAGATTCTATCTGTTCTCCTTCTGGCTTCTTTTCCTTTATCAGTAGATTCTATCTGTTTCTCTTCTGCTTCTTTTCCCTTATCAGTAGATTCTATCTGTTCTCTTCTGGCTTCTTTTTCCTTTATCAGTAGATTCTATCTGTTCTCTTCTGGCTTCTTTTCCTTTATCATAGATTCTATCTGTTCTCTTCTGGCTTCTTTTCCTTTATCAGTAGATTCTATCTGTTTCTCTTCTGGCTTCTTTTTCCTTTATCAGTAGATTCTATCTGTTCTCTTCTGGCTTCTTTTCCTTTATCAGTAGATTCTATCTGTTCTCTTCTGGCTTCTTTTCCTTTATCAGTAGATTCTATCTGTTCTCTTCTGGCTTCTTTTCCTTTATCAGTAGATTCTATCTGTTCTCTCTTCTGGCTTCTTTTCCTTTATCAGTAGATTCTATCTGTTCTCTTCTGGCTTCTTTTCCTTTATCAGTAGATTCTATCTGTTCTCTTCTGGCTTCTTTCCTTTATCAGTAGATTCTATCTGTTCTCTTCTGGCTTCTTTTCCTTTATCAGTAGATTCTATCTGTTCTCTTCTGGCTTCTTTTTTTCCTATATCAGTAGATTCTATCTGT